>JACDJE010000302.1:654803-806685 GCA_016647715.1 Pavo muticus
GCGGCGCAGGCCCCGGCCCGGCTGCATAAGCCCGGCGCTCTGCCCGCTCCGGGAGCCGCACGGCCGCGGGCAGCGCAGGGCCGACGCGGGGCACGATGGCGTGGGCGGCGCGGAGCTGCCTTTGCCTCCTCCTGCTGCTGCTGCTGCTGCTGGCCGCGCCCGCGCTGCCGGGCCCCGCGGGTGAGTGCGGGACGCGGCCCTGGGGTGGAGCGGAGCGGCCCGGGCCGGAGGCGGCCTCTGCGACCCGGGGCGACGCGCAGACCCCGCTTCTCTCGCTGCCCGGCCCCGGGGCGGCGGGGGCTGACAGCGGTGCGGGTCCCGCGGCTGTTGGGCTGTGCGGTGGGGCCCACGGGACAGCGGGGCCTTTGTCGTGGGAAGCCTGGAGTGTGGTGCTGAGCTGGTGGGGTCTGCCTGGGTTAGCAGGGGTCTGCCCGGCTGCCTGCCGTCACCCTGTGCCGCTTCGGAGGAATGCTGGGAGGGACGCATGTCCGTGCTCCGACTGTGCAGGTGACTGCTGGTCCATGAGGAATTCTGGGCCTAGATGGGCAGCATGGTCACAGCCCTCCCAGAAGCACTGGGTGAGCAGAGGATACAGCAGGGCTGCTGCCCAGCCAGGAAGATTCTTGTGCTGTCCTCCTGCGTGGAGGTGACCGTACAGCCGTGGTGTCTGCGTTGCATTCAGAATGATGGGGATCTGACTGCTCCTGCTCCTCGTGCATGGCTGCAGCCATGGCTGAGGGCACCGAGGGCAGCAATGGGGGTCCCTCCAGGCAGCTGCTCCCTGTGCAGGATCTCAAGTGCAACACGGTGCAATTGTGACAATGTGTTGACAATGTGCTCTGTTTATGGGCTTCTAATGAATTCAAATGGTGCTCTGCTGTGGGCTTCAAGGATGCTGATCCCGATGCTCCATGTAGATGATAGGCTGAAATGTCTGATCTGTTTTGCTCTTTCTATGAAAAGAGTACATGCAGCGAGTTAAACTTGTGTTTGTCATGAATGCACAGTTTTACTGTCAGGACTTCGTAATTGAGGAAGCTTGTCTGAAGCTAATAGTGATGCTTCGTGCTGAGAAATAGTGCTCCTGTGGTCTGGGTGGCTCAGCTGTGAATTGCTCGCTTGGCACCCAGCGTGCTGCTCTGAACTGCCTTGGAAGGTGGCTGCTGGCCAGCCCTGCAGCCCCAGGTGCTGCAGCCATGGGTGCTGGGTGCTTGTGTCTGCAAGGGCTGCTGCTGGCACAGGGTTGGTGCTTCCATCCCTGCTGGGCCCGGAGGAGCTGCGGGTCAGCGGTGTTAGTGGAGGTGTGCAGGCAGTGCTGCTCTGACTGCTCTGTCCCAGCCAGTCATCCTCAGTCTGTGATGGAGGATAACAGACTTTTGTCTCACGTCTGAGCTCGGATGGGAGGGGAGAAACGAGTCACCTGCTTCAGTGCTTACGGACACCTCCAGCTTCTTGGGCTGGGATGGGAATGCTGTGGGTGCTCCCAGCGAGGTGAGATGTGAGGCAGAAATGGGGTGTTGCCGGAAACTGCTAATTGAGAATTCCTGAATTAATGTAATTGTGCAGTGACAGGTAGCTGTAAGGGGTTGCGTTGTGCAGCTTTTCCCCTCCTGTTTGTGTCTGCAGAAGACCTCAGCCTTTGGCTGTGTAAGTTCGTAGAGAACCAAAGCAGCACTGCCAGTAGGGCCTTTGCTTCTGCCTCTTGGTCTCTTCTCCAATATCAGGATGGCCTCACTGCACTTTATCAGTTTTTAAAGGAAGTTTTTTAAGTGTCTGAATGCTCGGGTTTAAATTCTAGGAGGAGATGCAGTGTTTGGTTGAGATAATTCTTCTGTTCAGCGCATGAGAAACAAGGCCCTGCCTCCCCTGTATTTCAGGAGATCTGGGACAATCCTTCTGCAGAGTGAAGAGGTTTCTGTGGTTCTTTCCTCTGTGTGAAGAATAAAAAGAGGAAAGAAATATCAGCATAGCTCATGTTGCCTCTTGTAGCATTTTGTTTTTGGAAAAAGGAAGTTTGAAACATGACTCTGTAGTTTTTGCCTGTCTTGAACATTCTCATTTCTTAAGATAAAGTAAAAAAAAAAGTTTATTTGCTCAACTCTACTGAGTTCTGTGATTGAATGTGTGCTGCGTGGTTTCCTTTGGAGGCCAAACATAGACAGCAGCATTTCTGAGAAGATGCATTCCCACGAACCTCTGCTGTGAAGGGAGCTGACATCCAGAGGGCTGCTGAGATCTGGAGGAAGTGAGTGGGCTCCGGGAACAGCATGGGTGGGAGGGCAGCGGCTCCAGAGGGCCCCCAGCCTGGGAGAAAAGGAGTCCGGGGGGATTCTGACATCTGGCACCATGGTGTGGCTTTGCTCTGTTTCTCTGCGAAGCGAGGTGCCATGACAGAGGGTGTCAGTGGTGATACCAGGAGACGAGCAATGCTCTTCTCACAGAAGAAGAGTAGCTGCTGTCCTGCAGACTGGTCAGTTTGGCTGTGGAGAGGGCAGAAGGAGCAGTAGGAGACTGGACAGGAAGCACTTACAGCATCAGTCGGGGTTTCAGCATGAGGGACATGAGAGCAAATATTGCCATAGAAGTGCTCAATACCCTCATTAACTTCCAGCACTCCCAGTGAAATGCTAAGAGAAGTTACATTAATCATTCTTGTCTGGTTTAACGCTAAACAAATATTTCATCAAGTGGATGAACGTGCTTCTCTTGCCGTGACAGCTCATCATCTTTTGCTACCTCCTGAACAGGCTCTGTGACACAAGGAGAGCTGCCTTCCTCAGCACATAGCAGGTAGGAGTGTACCACACAAGTGGTCAGTGATAGAATGTCACTCTGCAAGGACGTCTGTGCTCCTGGTCACACAGGTCTCTCCTGAAACAGGTGCTGCCTGGCAAAGTCCTTTGTGGTTCTGGTAATGGGATACAGAGAATGCTTATTGAATTTGCAGTCAGAAGGGGTTAGCAGTCCAGGTAATGTGGGAGTGAGAAAAATGTCCAGCAGTAAGGTGCTGCTTTGGAAGGACAGATGCAAAGTGCCTCTCTGAGGTGGAAATAATTGTCTGCACAGTATGAAAGGGGTGCAGGAGTGTATTGGCAGGAGAGGAAATGAGCCTTAGAGTAGCTTAAGCTGCAAGTGAATCAGCCTTGCTGCTTGGTGTGGGAAAAAAATAAACCCGAGGAGGTAAATAAATACACAAAGTCATCTTTCATGAAGCATAGGAAGCCTGACCAAACCTTTAAAACAGCTTCAGCCTTCCTCCTGCTCCTCCTTGGAGCAGCAGGTGGCTGTGAGGCAGGTGCATGCAGGCTCCCTGCAGCCTGCACTGGAGCAGCTGCATGCTGGAGCTTGGGTTTGTGCAGTGGGACTGTTCTGTTCTGTTCTGTTCTGTGGTACTGAAGCTGCAGCTGAAAGTTCTGTTTGTTTATTCTTCCTACTGATGAAGGGTGTCTATCTGATCTCACTGTAACAGGCCTGGGAAGGAGTTACAGTAACAGACGGGTGATGAATGGAGTGAAGTGTTGGTGTAGGCGACTGTGGCTGTATTGCTGTGACTGAGCCAGCAGGCATGCCATGGTCTGTGAAGGTGAGGATGCTGCCCGACCTCTGAATGCAGATCTTACCTGTCGGGGTGAGGGCCTGACAGCTGACCTCAGTGTCTGAAGAGCCCTGACATGGCTTGTTTGGAGGGCTTTCCTGCTCCCACTCACAAAGTTCTCACTGCAGATCTGGGGCGGGGAGGGAAGGTGATTCATTTCTTCCCAGTTGCCTGCGATGCCTGGTAATTAAGGCAGTCTTTAATGAGACAAGATAAATACAGTGGTTATAGTTAAATAGCGTGCAGTACGGCCAGGTGGGATGGTAAGCAACGGGCTCCCAGGTGCAGTGCACAAAGAGCAGTGCATGAAGCCCTGTAGGTTATTGCAAGCTGCTGTGCACAGGAACATGAAGAAGGAACCGTGCTCATTACACTGCAGTAAGATTTTTCAACAGGTAAAAGCTAAAGAAGAAAAATGAGCTTATCTTGGGAGAACACAATGTGAAACCTTCAAACATACAAACTGAATATCTGGGTTCGGGTTTTGCTGTTACTTCTGCACCTCCTTCAGAACAACTCGCTGTGAAGTGAGCTGTCTTTGTACCGAAAGGTGTGGGTGGATTCTCATGGGCAGCAGCCATCCGGCCATCCTGGAGGGTGGCATCTTCCTGCAGGCATTGCTGGTGAGCTTTTTGCACAGTGAAGGGAACAGGAAGGCATTGTGCCCACGCTGAGGTCCCCAGCGCGGTGGTAGTGAAGGAGGGCCGAAAGCTGGAGGAGAGGTGTCAGGGTGCTCTGAGAGCTGGAAGTGATTTCCCCGTCCTGCTGTGCCTCTGAGAGCTGCTGTTCCCAGAAATCCCTCCCACTGCTTTGTGCGATGATTCACTCCCCCAGCTGCTGGGGGGGGGCACGCAGCCTGCTGAGCGCCGTGGGGTCAGAACCAGCGGTTCTGTCCTGTGATCAGCGCCGCGGGGTTGGAGCGCCGCAGAGCAGCGCCGTGTGGCGGCCCGGGGCGGGACGTGAGCCGAGCCGTGCGCCTGGAAACGGAGAGCAGAGCCGTGCTGGGCTCGTGGTGTGATGGGTCATCTGGGAAGGAAGCGGCCCTTCCCTGCGCTGTGCTTGGGCCAGGGAGGTTCTGACACTGTACTTTCTGTGGCCTCTGAACGTAAGGGCTATTTTCAGGAAGTTTCTCTGATTATTTTTTATACTTTTTTCCTCTCCAGCAGTCACAGTAGTTAATGAGAATTGCGCTGCAGAACGTGTCCTGTGTTTTGTATTTCTTGAGAAGAAATCCAGCCTACACCCGTGTGGCAGAGCTGCTGTGTTACAGACGGTCGTGCTGCGATACCTCTGCATTCTCTGAGCGATCTGCCTGCTCCTGCTTCCACAGAAATAAACCCAGGACAGGCACAGCATGGTGCCAAGGAGCGCAGCTATTCCCTGCCCCTGGGTCGGGCAGCTCGCGCTCTCCTGATGAGCTCATTGATTCCATTGCCGTGAGCTAGGAGAAGCGCTGCTGCTAATCATGCGCGGGGCGGCCCCGGGAGCGGCTCCAGGCAGTGCTGATGGGGAAAGTGATTAGCGTGTGCAGTTTGTTGTTTACGTGCCTGTGCAGAACGTGCAAAAAGTGGTGCCTCTTTTTGTTGTCAGTCAGGCGATCCGTCTGTTGCATATGCAAATAATTTATGAAGGAATCTGCAGAGGGCTTGCATTGCTCCGCCTGGGTTGTTTTTATGAGGTCTGTGAGTGCTCTCTAAGAACGCAAGGAGCGCTGGCCCCGTCGGCAGCTTGGCGAGGTGTGCAGAGCTGAGGGTGCAGTGCGGGGCGCCGTGGGGCCGGCTGGGAGCTGAGCACTGCTGAGCCCCGGGGGGGTCAGGGGAGGCTGCAGGCAGGGCTGGCGTTCTGCAGCTCGGAGTCCTGGATTTGGCACCGTCCTTCTGCGTGCCCTTGAGGAAGTTATCTGTGCTGCCCTGCTTTGGGTGCTCTGATTTCTGCTAATGAAAGGAGATGGAATATGAGATGGGACTTGCCCGTGGCATTTTCTCCCCTCTGCCTCATCCTCCTGGTTGTTTGTTTCTTTGGCCAGGCTACCTTGGTGGCAATTCTCTTTTGCTTTTTAGGTTTCCAGGAGCTTTCTCAGTTGTCTTCCTACGAAGTTATAATCCCACAGAAGTTAGGAAGAGAGCGGCGAGAGGCCTCCAATGTCTCATCAACACAGGTACTGGGTTACCAATGCCCTCGGTTCAGTATCTTCTTCCTAACGAAGTCTATTCAAAATCAACCTTAAGTTCTCACACACGAACAAATCACCAGAGTCACCTTGCAGCAAATAAGTATCCCTCCTTACAAAAGACATCCCATCTAGCATCCACTTCCAGCTGCGTTCTGGGAGATGCTTCCTTGCTGCAGGGGTTACAAACTGCAACAAAGGATCTTTCAGAGCTGTTAAGCACTCCGAGGAGTTTCAGAGAGGTGAAATCATTAACCTGGGAGATGCTGGGGAGTGACTGGAAGAAGCCCTGAGCTGCCTGGTCCTGCTTTGAGCAGTGGTTGGATACCTCGGAGGTACTTTCCAGCCTGTATTGTTCTGCTGTAATCGCATCACCAAGGGCTGCACACCTCGAGGGGTTTGGATCAGAACAACAGTTTTAGTCACAGATCTTATAAACCTTGGCAGAATTTAATGTTCAGAAAAGTGTCTTAAAGTGTGTTGCAGTCATTGGTAGCGCTAGTAGTGCTCTTGCTGTGATATTTAATGTCGAGCTCAGGTGATTCAGCTTACCCACTTAGCAACTAGGGTCCTTCCATGTTAAGTGCAGCCAGCTCACTGTGTTCAGTAATAAACCAGTATTGTACTTTCCAGCTGTAACTCACAGTTTATGTGTCTTATAAACAAGGAACGTGAAAGCCACGAAGCTATTTTGACACAGCTTCCTTCATGTGACTTTTTCCCAACTAATAAGAAATGCCAGGTTCTGGAGGTAGGGACAGTTATAAAATAGGCTTCAGGCTCACCCACACGTGCTTATTTCTGCTGCAGTGCAACCAGCAGGATCTAACAGGGAAGGTCTGTCTGCTCAGGGTCAGGCAGCTTCCATGAGTGGAAGTGATGTGTAGAATCCTAGCCTGCTTTGTGCTGGAAGGGACCTTTAACAGCCTTTTATCTTTCCATTCAGGACCAGGTGTCATATGCCATTGAGATAGAAGGAAAAGAATACAGAATCCATCTGGAGAAGAACAAGTAAGTGCTGAATTTCGTGACTTTTAAACTCCATCTGTTGTGTCCAAGTAACGAGCTGGAAGGGGCTCGTTGGTGGCTGAGGTTCTTTGTGAGAGGGGCAGTCACAATGTAGCTCTGAGAAATCCTCAGAGAAAGTCAGTGAAAGTGAATGCAGTCACTCAGCCTTGGCTATCGACCAGAAATGTTGAGCTGAACTCTGCGCTCCTTCTCAGAGAAGGAAGCAGTGTTTGCTCAAAGGGGACCTGGGCAGTGGTTGAAATGATTCTTCCCTCTCACGTCTAAAAATAAACAAACTGAGCTATATTTCAAGTAAATATTTTTGCTTTCCTCTGGGTTTTGTTTGTTTCATTTTTCCCTCTGTCTCGGTAGCACAAGACAAACGAGGAAGCTGACTTTATCTCCCAGGTCTTACCACCTATAACTGACAGAGAATGTGTTGTCTGTCTGGCTTTAATTTTTAAAGGGATACTTGCAGCAACGGCAAGTAAACGTATATCAGGCTATTTCCCTTGTGAGACTGTTCCACCATCCTGACATCTTGGATTTTGCTGCAGGAGAGCACAACCTCTCTGATAGTTTGTGAGAGTTTTCCTTTGAATGTTTCATCACTTAATTGCAATTTATGTGTTAGGGACACTCATGGTTAGGATCGTCCTACTGTCCTGCTGTAGCATCACAGTCAGTTCCTGGTATTCCTCTGGTATTCACTCGTCTCTGTCCCCTTTCCTTGCAGAGATTTGCTACCCAAAGATTTTACAGTTTATACCTATAACAAGGAGGGGAAGTTGCAGTCTGAACACCCAGATGTCCAGGTAGGACTTCTTTCCTACTTGCATAGCATTGCAATTAATCCACTGAATGTGTTTGCAGCTCTCTTTTTCTGTGCAAGCAGCCTGCCTGCGAGGCTGCCCTTGAAAAGCTGATTGCTTCTGTAGAGTAAAAATTGACAGCAGCTCACGTGATGCAAAAAGCATGAGAGTATTTCTAATGGCTTCACTGCTGTTACAAATCAACATTGTTCCTTTGGAAGGGAAGCATTAGTCACATGATTGGTAACACAAGTCACAGGCTTGTGTTTGAAAGCAGAGCACCTGAACTGACTGTTTCCGTCCTGTTAAAAACAAATAAAAATAAGAGAGAGAAAGCCTTTTCTGCACAAGATCAGAGGTCTGGGTGACCTTGAAGGATTATCACGTGCCTTAGCATTCATTGCCAAAAGCACAGGCAACGTAATTTACCTGAGCCCTGTCATAACATTTAAAAACACACTTGCCAGAGAGTACTGGATGTCTTTGCCATGTATTACCAGCTCGTTTGGTTCTCAAAGTGTCTGATGCAGAGGACAGAATGGAAGGATTGTGCCTTGCAGGGCTGATGAGGGACGTGCTGTGCAGCTGAGATGTTCAGGCAGCACAGTGCTGTGGTGAGGACAGCAGATGTTGGCCTGCTCCTCACTAGCAGGAGGCTGCATACAAGCCAAATATTCTCCTGACTGTGTTTATAGAAGTCTGAAAGACAATTTGGCTCAAGTCTGTAGGGAGGGGCTGGCCTGAGAGTATTTGAGGTGGGGTGAAGGGCAGCAGTTCAGAGCAGGATAGCTTAATGTCAGGCTAAGAAATCCTGCTAGATAATGCTTCTGAGCCCTGCTTGTCAGTGTTACTGCAGGGTCAGCTCTGAATCCAGCTTCAGGTAGAATGAGTCAGCGAGGGGGGTTTGCAGCTCAAATCTGGTTGGTCCTATCGAGCTGTGAGGGGCAGATGCTTTACAGAACAGGATTCAGACTGGATCCCTGTCTCCCCCTATGCCTGACCTCTTGATTAGCTTCTCATGTGGAAGCCCTGATGGCACTAAGGCAGGTGAAGAAGTTTAGATGCGTGCTAGAGGAGGAAATGCTGTTACATTGTGGTAGAACCACAGGCAAGTTAAATGCTGTAGACTAGATACAGGATGCACAGTGGCTTTAACTTTAAACATATTATGCTGTTGAATTGCAACTACTGCTGGTCAGTGGCAGACAGCAGTTATGTGATCAGAGGGCACACTGGATGTGCAGATATGCATGGAACACGTGTATAATGCACCTTTGTTTTCCTGTGTAGGATCACTGCCATTACCAGGGATACGTGGAGGGGATCCTGGACTCTGTGGTTGCTGTCAGCACTTGCTCAGGGCTCAGGTAGCAAACTCAGCCTTTGTTGCAGCTGTCGTGTGGGTCTCACAGCTCACTGAACATGAAACAGAATTCTTGCTCTGTTTTTAACTACTGTTCAACCAGAAGGGAATCATTGACAGGGACCAGCTGCAGGAGCGTGTACCTTTGTGTGGCCTTAGTGCAGTATCTTTTGTTCATTTAGTGTTAGCAGATACTGCAGTATCTTCAGCGGTGCAATAAAATGTGGAACACTAGTCTGCAGTTCGTACAGAAAGCTTCAGATGGGATTGGAAATTCCTTCTGCTTTGGGTTATCTTCCCTATTTTTTGAACATTATTTGACCCAGAACCACGTCAGACCCAGAACTGGGGACAGTAATTGGATGAAGTATTTCTGCTTAAGGCCTGTGGTTTAATTTCTTGGGCACTGCAGGATCTTATGACTGTGTTTAATTTGCTGTATTTGCAAAGGCCCTTCCTGGTGACAGGCTGCTTCCTGGCATTCAGCAAGGCATGCTGGTTTGCAAGGGCTGAGATGCAGGCATGCCTTTAGTTATCAAAGAATAACTGTTGTTTTGTTCTGCTGTGAAAACCTGCACAACTCTCCTGTGTTTAATGCAAGGATTCTCTGCACGCTGCTGTGTCTTAGGGGTTTGGTGACAATAGGGAACGTCACCTATGGGATTGAGCCCATGGATTCGTCCTCTGGCTCAGAACACATCCTGTATTCATTGGATAATGTGAAGAAAGAGCCCTCAGTGTGTGGAGTAACCACCGAAGGCCACGAAAAAGGGGAACGTACAGGAGAAAATCACCATCCTAGTATGACTCAGCTGCTACGAGTAAGTGCACCGCTGTTTTCTCCAGTCCCCTATAATGGATTTCATGAATGTTCAGCTAAGGATATGGCAGCAGCTTATCGGATTTCTCTGGGGCTTAACACATACCTAAAGGTTTCTGATCCACTGGGTTTTTCTGTGCTGCTGGAAAACTCTGTTGCCTCAACAACGCAGTTGCAGTTTCTGCTTCTGCACACAGCAGTGAGAGTTCAGCGGCCAGTGGGATTGCTCATTGGCAGAGCTTTTGGGGGCTTCTAAGGGCAGGAACATCGGAGCTTCATTGGAGAAGCTCATTACCAAAGTATGACATGAGAAGCCAGCAGCATATTGTGTTGTTTATTCCATTCTCCTAATGATCAGAGGAACAGATTGCTGTGAAGATCTCCGTTGTTGTTTAAAGGCTGGCTGTATTGGAACGAGGTCACAGGGAAAGCAGGAGTACAGAAACGTTCAAACACAAACCGAAGGGCTGCTGGTGTTTGGTTGACACTGGAAGTCCTTGTATAGCTCAGTTTTAGTATAAAATGCTCATAGGGAAATTGTCATTGCTTTGGACTACTCTTCTTGGTTTTGGCTTGTTTACATCCTGGCAGTGAGCCCTGGGTGTGTCTCTTCAGCCACTGGTTGTATCGAGTGAAATATGACAGCATATTTTTTTGTGGCTGTTTACACCTGAATTAATAAACTTGAAATTGTCTAAAACCTCTTTCCACAGAAAAAAAGAGCCATCCTACATCAAACAAGATATGTGGAGCTGTTCATAGTTGTGGATAAAGAAAAGGTACGGCTTGGATTGTGGGTTGCTTTCTCTTCCTTCTCCCCAGGAGAGGAGTTGAAAAGCTGCCAGCCTCCGTTACTCCCAAGTGGGTTGTTGAAAGACAGCCACACTTTAGCCAACATTATGCAAATGTGTGATGCTGGCCTGTAACTGAACAAACATGTCTGTGTGGTACGCCTCTGGAAAACAAAAAGCTGTCAGATGTGGAGGGGTTCTATCAGCAAAGGGTTTAGTAATGGATGGAAAGCATATGGCAAAAGCTGCCTCTTGTGTTTTCTCCTGGATTATTGAGCAGCTGAGTAATAGCAATGAAGATGCTGTTTTCCTGATGAGCGTCTTCTAGGCAGGGATTCAACCTCATGTATTCTAAGCAGAACATTGGGAGCCTGGCAAGAATGACTTCAGTTACTAGTCTGAAAATACTTTATTCATTTTGCTAAGCCTTGCCCTTATCTGCTTTTCATGGCTGAGTTTCTTTGTCTTGCAGTTTGAAGATTTTGGGAAGAGTGAAACAGAAGTAAGAGAACATATGGTGCAACTGGCAAACTTCCTTGACAGCGTAAGTTGAAGATACCATCATTCCCACTTAATGCTCAGTGTGGCTTTTCAATAGATGATCCTTTGGCTAATCAAAATCACTGGGAAAATGCATCCTGTTGATTTGAGCTGCTTAAGAAAGCAGTAGATTTTCACAGTAAGAGGCGTAACACAAAACCACGTGTTCTTCTTTGAAGCTCTTCAGAAATATTTCTCCTTATTTTTTCTTCCCCAGATGTACATAATGTTGAACATCCACGTCGTGCTGGTTGGCCTAGAGATTTGGAAGTATGAGAACATCATTAGCACAGATGGAGGTGCTGGTGATGTGCTGGCAAACTTCGTGCAGTGGCGAGAGAAGAACCTCGTGCTGCGCCGGAGGCACGACAGCGCCCAGTTCGTTCTGTGCGTTGAGGTTCCTTCCCTTTGCCTTTTAAGAAGCTTATTCTATTCCTGTCTGCTTAGCCTTGCCTTAGTGTCAGGAGTGGCTGCTCACTTTCAGCAGAGAATCCAGTGCAATCTGCTGTGTTTTACATGAAAACATTCCGTGCCAACTTAAGCGTTTTAAGGAGGTTTCTCTGGTCTGTGAAACCAGCATCTTTTCTGACAGATGCATTCCTAAATAATTTGTTTCCTTGTCCCACACATGCTGCAGTGTTATATTCCGTATTGTGGACAGCCAGTAATCAGATAATCCTCTGTAAGGATTGTACACTGCGTAGACTTGTAATGTAGGGCTTTTTCACATGAAAAGGGTTTAAGCCTCGTGCTGAGCATTGCATCTGAATGCAGCAAAAGCTGTTTCTGCATTTGCTGTCTAGAAACCAACAGCACGGTGTGAGCTCTGATACGTGTGACAGATGACATTGTGTCACACGACACTGTGTGTCCGTGTGGTTGGAATGATTCTCTCTTAATGACTGTAGGAAGAAGGGGTTTGGTGGAACAGCTGGAATGGCATACGTGGGAACAGTGTGCTCCAAGAGCCACGCAGGAGGCATTAATGTGGTGAGATATCTTTAGTAACACTGTATGAACAAGATTAAAAAACAAAAAAGGTGCCTTTCTAGAAGTGCAGAATCTTTAACATTAAGCACAGCTGAAGTGGCACTCGTGGGGGGGTGGCAGGATTTCTCTGCTGAAGTTTCAGACAGCCCTGCTGTATGTTAATGCAGGGACAGAGTAACAGAAGTGTCTTTTTGGCATTTAATTAAATAATTACTTAAATTGGCCTTTTAACAAAATTCTCAGTATAGACTGCCCACTATTTTTCTCTGTTTTGCTCTTGTGCAGTTTGGAAAAATCAGTATACAGATGTTTGCTTCAATTATGGCTCATGAGCTGGGACATAACCTGGGGATGAACCATGATGATGAAAGGGTTTGTCACTGTGGAGCAAGCAGCTGCATTATGAGCTCTGGAGCATCGTAAGTAACTGATAAAGCGGGGAGCTTTTCCCTTTGTGTGTGCTTAGTTTTTACAAGTCATGGCATAGCAAACACTGTGCTTGTTCCATAACCTGAGGGATGATTTGATGTAGAAATCTTCTCGTGTTCTCTGTTCCAGGGGATCAAGGAACTTCAGCAGCTGCAGTGCAGAAGACTTTGAGAAGCTGACCCTCAACAAAGGAGGAAGCTGCCTGCTGAACGTTCCCAGGCCTGATGAAACCTACAGCATCCCCTACTGTGGGAATAAGCTGGTCGACATGGGGGAGGAATGTGACTGTGGGTCACCGAAGGTTTGCAATTTGCCATGTTTTACAAATGCTTGCTGGGGAGCAATCTTTGCATGGCTGTGGGTGTGATTTCCTGACCTTCACAGACCTTCTGTTTTCAGGAATGTGAAAGTGATCCTTGCTGTGAACCAGGTACATGTCGGCTCCGACCCACTGCTGAATGTGCTTATGGAGACTGCTGTAAAAACTGTCGGGTAAGACTGCAGCTTATTATTTGGGAGTGCACCTCACTGGGTTAGAAAAGGAGAGTGTTGGCCTTGTCAGTGCATGTGTGGGAGCAGCAGCTCTTGCTGTGCTGGGGAGCATCACCCAGCACCCACAGAGGGCAGCAGATCAGTGCCTTTCTCCTTGAGGGCACGCTGTGGGTTGGGAGCACTGCTCCTGCTTTGAGCTTTGTATTTTCTGATGCAGTTTCTCCCTCAACTTTCTCTTCAGATCCTTCCTGGTGGAACTGAGTGTCGGGCGAGTAACAACGAGTGTGACCTTCCAGAGTACTGCAATGGCACATCCCAGTTCTGCCAGCCTGACTTCACTGTTCAGAACGGCCACCCCTGCCACAATGAGGAGGCATACTGCTACAACGGCGTCTGCCAGTACTACGATGCACAGTGCCAGGATATATTTGGCTCAAGTGAGGAGGAGCACAGTGTCACTGTTTTCCTAGCAGATGTAGTTAAAAGAAAACACTGAGGTTGTTTAAAATGTTTGGTTGTTTTCCTGTAACAACACAAAGAATTTGGAACAGTGGTACTTACAGCTTTGCCTTCACGTGTCTTTTGTTACAATTAACACTGTGCTGGTGATTCAAGTAGTAATTTTCTAGCATTGAGCATTACAGCACAGCTTCTGGCTTACAGGGCTTTCAGAAATTACATCCAGTCTGTTGTACCACTTGATAAGTGACTCTTTTACTTGGAACTTTGTAGTGCTGGTGTTTTCACTCTGTCGTTTTGATCAAGCTCATGGGCTGTCTGTTCAGCATGGAAGTTGTTAGACATGGGATAATTGGGCTGGAGAACGGAAATGTGATGATGTGAGATATTTCTGTCTCTGTTTAACCTGGTTCCTCTGTCTGGGGGGGTGGGCTGTTGTTTTCAGAAGCCAAAGCTGCCCCCAACATTTGTTTTGCTAAAGTGAATTCCAAGGGTGACAGATTTGGCAACTGTGGTTTCCATGGCCACGACTACAAGAAATGCTCCAGCTGGTGAGTTGAACCCGATGCATCAGGAAGTTCCTAAATGTATGATTGACGTTTTATTTGGGTGCCATTAAGTTGGGGTTTTATAGCAGAATCACGTGGGAGAGTGACGTTGTGCTGTAGTACAACCTTAGTGGCAGTGCTTACATCGTTCAGAAACCACCATGAGATAGAGCAGATCTGTTTTACTCTGAATTCTGAAGCCATTGGTACGTAACACAGAGCCCTCACACTTCTGCATTGTAGGTTTTGTTGGCTTTTGTTTTAGGTTGTCTGAGTTCAACTCTTGCCCGTAATATTTGAAATGAGTTTGAAAGTCCAGACAGTTCTCCTATAGCTGAGTTTGAAGCTGTTGCCTCAGGGTATCCTTGCCTCACACATTCAGATTTGGGGCTGTGGCAGGGAGAGTTTGTACTACATCTCCCATCACTGATCTCATAAGCTCTTCACATACAGGAAAAAGCATCACTACAGTATTTGTGTGTTGATGTTGTAGGAATGCCATGTGTGGGAAGCTGCAATGTGAAAATGTGGAAACTATGCCTGTTTTTGGAATTAAGCCTGCCATTATCCGGACTCCCAGTGATGGCACCACTTGTTGGGGTGTAGATTTCCAGCTGGGCTCTGATGTCCCTGATCCAGGAATGGTGAATGAAGGCACCAAATGTGATAATGGAAAGGTAATTAACAAGTCAGAAGTGACTTTTGTAGAAGAGGTGTGTTCCTGTGGAGTTGAGGCTGAACACGGAGGAGTCTGTGACGTGTCTTGGGGTCAGTGAGAGCAGCTGCAGAACCTTCAGTGTGGGAGCAGTGAGGGGTGAAGAAGGGGTATTTTGGAAAAAAGCCATCTTGTTTGGTTAGCATGCATCTCTGACCTCCCCCAGGTCTGCAGGCACTTCCAGTGTGTGAGTGCTTCTGTTCTGAACTACGACTGCGATGTGGAAAAGCAGTGTCACGGACACGGGGTAAGTGATACCTCACAGGTGGAACCTTTACAGTTCTGTTCTGTTTTGTTCCTGTGTTCTTTTAATCTGTGTGTGTTGTTTACGTGTAGGTGTGCAACAACAACCGGAACTGTCACTGTGAGCCAGGCTGGGCCCCTCCTTTCTGCAATACTAAAGGCTATGGAGGGAGTATTGACAGTGGACCTCCCTATAATGGCAAGTAGTAGCTCTGGGGCTGTGGGTCTGTGTTGCTAGGGGTGGTGCTGGGCTGAGTGCAGAGTGCCTGCTGCTTTGAAGCAGCTCAGTTCTGGTGGCTGAAGTGCTGGTGGGTGGCTCTTCACCAGGTCTCACCTGCTATCAATCCTAGCTAGGGTTTTGAGCTTGAGCTGTTGCACTTCTTTCTTTTGGGAAGCTGGAGATCTTTAGAGAAACTGGCCTGTTTTAACTTTCTTTGGGTGATTTCTGCCACCTTGGACCAAGATCATATTGGACTTCTCTGTATCTAAGCTGGAAATTGAAGTCCTTTCTAATCTTAGATCCAAACAAAACATGAAATTTGGCTGAGGATGCAGGTTCAAATTCATGGATGTCTACGGGCATCTCTGTAGGGATGGACTCCCAGCGGTGGTGGCAGAGATGGGTACTACCCTGTTCTGATATCTGCATGTGCACCTGCAGGACTGTCAGCTGGCCAGCATGGGCTCGAGCAGTGCGTGTTGGCAAGTCACTGTTTTATTAACGCTTATTATTTGAGTGCAGACAGCTTGCTTCGTTTGGTAGTAAATACAAATGTAGTCCCTGCCCCAAACATCTTACGGTATAGAAGACAGATACACCATAAAGAAACGGGGAGAGACAGAGGTTTGTGACACTGCATTGTTTGCAGACTTTTGGTTTGCTTTTCTGGTGGCTGGGGAGGAAATCTTGTCTTTGTTTCATGCAACCTTTTCCCCTCCCAAGGAATAGGTGCCGGGTCAGTGTTTGACACAGCAAGAAGATGCTCTGTCTGTGCACACAGGAGATACATGTATGGGTTTACATGGGGAGAGGTGCCTGGGGCAGCACAATTCATGCAGAGGAGAGAACAAAGTGAAAGGCTGTGACTCTTACTTTTCTCACTGATAGTTTAAAGACGAAAGAGGAACCTTTAAGTTGGAGAAGACTTCTGCAGTGAGTTTGTGGAGTATATAAAGGAGGGACTGATGCAGTCTCCTAGGGGAATAGGGTGGCAGAATGAACCTGAAGACCCTTTTTCATGAGATGGTGTGGATTTTGAGGGAAGCTAGATACTGTGTTGATGCAGTAACAGGTGGGAGAGTCCCACCATAGCGGGAGGGTCAGACCTAGGAAAATGTTTGTGCTACATCTTGCAGTCTTAATAGATTCTTTAGATATTTCTTGTTGTAGAACCAATCCTAATAGATGCTACAAGAAGATATGTGACATCACCACCACTGAGTGCTTTCTTCCTCTCCATCCTTTTGTCCCCAACAGACAAAGACAACTCATTGAGAAATGGGCTGCTGGTATTTTTTTTCCTGGTCCTGCCACTCCTTATAGCTGCTGCTTTGGCATTTGCAAGGAGAGACCGACTGAAACGATGGTTCAGGAGGTTAATGTCACGTTGCCATTCGTAAGTATAGTCTGCTCTTCGCCTGCTCTTCTGCCCTTTTGAGGTAGTCCTTAGACATTTCTTTGCATAAGCCATTGCTGAAGTATGGAGATATATTCCAGTCCCAAGCTGTCAAGCAAAGACAGCTGCACCAAATGATGCATGTAAATTGCTGTGGGCAATGGCAGACAAAATAGATCAGTTTTACATAGTGGGAGCAGAAAACTTTATTTTTACCTTTATGTTTGTTGTCATGTCTTTGGTGATGGGTTTTATGTTTTTTGGGTCCTGTCTTTGGTGCGGAGGCAAAATAAAGCTGTCATAGCCCTAAACAGAAAAAGGATTATGTTGTTTCTTAGATATGTGGCAAATACCATCCTCCTGACATTTGGTATTCGCTAGGATGCTCTAAATCCATCTAGAAATAAGAAGCACTTGGATTCGTGGCCTACTTGGTCATCCTGTCAAGGTTGTGTGCTCACCCAGGTAACCTCTCTTGGGTTTCAGGTCGCTTCAGTCACCACCTCCTAGAACAGAAGCAGAACCCAGAGGTTTCCCTCACAGAGGCGTTCCACATGGAGTGCCTTACCCTTCAAGAGGTGTACCCATGGTAGGAATTATTGCTCTCTGTTTTTGTTTGTCTCTAAAGTAACTGATGGGTGCAGTTTATGTTGTTATTGTACTAGTAGAGGCTTCAAAGCTATTGTATTTTTTCACTTCTGTGAATCAGGCTTACTCTTGGTTGAGAGTGAAACAAGCAGTATTTCCTAAGTATGTTCAAAAGCTCCTCAGTATTCTTTCTACTGATGTGCTTGGAAGGAAATAATAACTGTCATTTCCAGGTCTGTTTGCAAGTGATCTCAAGTATCACCTAAATAATGAAACAAATCTGATTCTCTGAAGTGCAGATCTGAACGTTCTTGTTCTGTTTTATCCATAGGACATGGAGCCAAATACCTTTCCTGTGCCATCCTACCCCATTAACCAGCATCCTCAGCAGGCGTACCACCAGTCCTACTACCCATCTCCGCAGTACCAGGCCCTGCAGCCACAGAAGCTGCCTGCAAGGTTGGTTTGAGTTACTGCAAGTAATGGAACCAGTCGTCCTGATTCACGCTTTGGAATAGAAGCACATTTGCCCTTAGGATTCATTTAATGCTATAGGGTGCTCTGAGGGCAGCAGGATTTGACCATGGGGTGTTGGAAGTGAGCCTGCACTGAGACAGCAGGGCATGCTGGAAGGGGGGAGTCTGTAACAGTGGGCTTGGGCCATGCTGGTGCAAAGCAAGAGGGAGAGAGGGCTGCTTTGCTGTGTGCATTTTGGGCAGTGTCAGTGCATTTTAGATGATGTCATCTGGACTCACGGCAACTTGTCTGTCTCTACCATAGGCCGCCTCCTCCCCAGCAGAAAAGTGTACCTCAGGGACCTCCTCCATCACAGCAGAAGTGTTTACCTCAGGGACGTTACTTTCCTTCTCGACCGGCACCTTTGCCCCCCAAATAGCCTTTGACTTCTTTGGGACCTTCACATGAGCTGACCTGTTCACTGAAGCAAAGCTGAAATTGCATTTATCCTTCTTGCATCGAGTGGCCCATGGTAATCCCAGAAAGCCTTCCTTCTGCAGCCATGGATAAGGCAAAAGAGATATTGAAGCGAGGAATGTAAACCTTCAAACAAATACCTCTACCAAAGCTGCAGGAACAGAAAACATCCAACCTGCTCCTAGATCTGAGTGCTGTGGCTCTGTACGCTGCAGCAGGGCTGTCCAGCTGGAGGTGCAACAGTCTGCAGTTAAATAACCCTTCAAGTACAGCGCTCAGGAGTTGCTTTAGGTTTCCCCATTTCTGCAATGAGCCCTAAAAATGAAGTTATTTGTTGTCGTCTTTCTAAACGTCCAGTGAGGAGTTAAAGTAGTCCGTACCATGTTCAAACCAAGGAAATCTGGCTGATTAATTTGAACTTAGTTTGCATGGACTGGAAGACGTTACCCATTTACACATAAATGGCACAAGTGGAATAAGGCATCAGTGTGCTTTATCAGAGAAAGATAAATATATTCTAAACATGTTTATGCATGTATATATGTTTACTGATGTGTAATAATGCACTTAAATTCTTAATTTCATGCTGACTGACACTAAGCTACGTGAACATTAAGTCTAATTTAATGGTTTCAAATTAGTTATTGTGAGTTGCTAAGTGAGAATCCTGTACTAACTTCCACTAATACCATGAAGGGGTAAGGAAAACAAAGGTACGAGAAGACGTGGCCATTTGTTGGTTAAAACAAATTCAGGTTTTAGCTCTGGGTTTTAATTTGGACCTAAAGACTGAAGAAATCCCTGCAGAACACTGAGAAGCAAACAATGTGAATCTGCTGAGACCACCTGAGCTTCTTGGAGCACTTTAAGCAGGAGCCTGTTGACTAACGCAGCGCTGTCACCTAATCTTCAACCCTTGTTAGTGTCAGTCAGGATGCTTACATAGGCTTACTTGCAGCAGGTCGGGCTGCCATCGGTTTCTGTGCCTCTGCTAAACCAGGTTTCATACAGTTCCCAAAAGGAGAGCTCAGCACTTGGTGTCACGGCTGTGCTGTGAGTGGAAACTGATGCTGGAGACAAATAGGAGAATTGAAGTGGGGAAAACAACCCTGGAAGGTGTGCTTGGCTTTTTCACTTTGTGCTGGCCACTGACTACAAAGATCCCCCATAGTATTGCCAAAAAAATTCTTATCTTCTGTATATACATATATAAATATATAGAGAGTTTGCATTTGCAGTAATAAAATACTTGAACTCCTGTGGTTTCCCATAAACATAGACTAAGATTTATAACACTATTAAAATACATCAGATGTCACCTAGGCTATCACCAGACTTGTCCGTGGGGGTCTTCTGTCTGTCCCAAGGTGTTCCTTCGTGTCCCACTCGGGTCAGGCTCTGCCGTTTCCTGGCTCTGCTTTGTGTTTGGCAATGCGGGTTCCAGAGGGGGGGCTCACATCACGAAGTAATCCAGGATGTCCTTAATTGTACTTAAAGCTGTACGTGTGAACTAAAACTATGCTGAAAACGGTGCCTTCTAATAAGTTTTTATACTTCATTGTGCATGTTAGCAATATTGACAGGGCGTGGTGTAGGGCAGTGAACGTGCGGTTTTTAGACGTGGTTCTGTGGAAGAGAAATGGCTCCAATTTTAAATGTGTTGAATATTGCAGATGACTACTGATTTCCTTTTATAAAGCATACATCATCCCTGCCCCCACTCAGCTGGGGGAGCGTTCCCACTCACAGTGCTGCCCCGGGAGCAGCAGCCCCCGTTCCCACGCGCTTCCGGGCCGCGGTGTGTGTTTGTAGCACTCAGGTGGAACGGCCGGGCTGCACCCAACCTTTGTAAGAGCAGCGAGCAATAAACATGCTGGTTTTGTACAAACACCCTCTTGTCCTCTGCTGCTTTCTCTGGGGCTGTGTGTGGAGGCCCCGTGGCCATTCCGTTGGGCTCGTTGCTGGCGGGGCTGTTCTGTTGGGGCCGTTACCAGCGGAGCTTTGCTGGTGGTTGCTGAGCAGGCAGCAGCATGGAGCTGTGCCTGGTGCTGGGGGCTGCGCTGCTGGCTGTGCTGTGTGAGTCACCCAATGCTCCCTGCAGAGCCGTGGGGCCCTGCGGGGGCTGCTGGCTGTGATGCTGCTCTGCTGCTCTCTCCCCAGGCCCACCAGCATTGTCACAGATCACGACCCCACTGCGGCTGCCCCCCAACGTGACGGGACTGTCGGTACTCACAGTGTTCCCTTCCTACCATGCAGGGGTGGGTGGGCGCAGTGGCTGTGGGCTGGGTGATGGGGTGATGTGCTGGGGGGTGCGGGGCTCTGCCTGCCCCTCAAGGATTGTCTGCTGGTTGAGCTTCCAATATCTGCTCTCTGTGCTTGCTGTTCTGCTCAAAATTCTCCCCTTCTCTGCTCTTCTGCACTCCAAGGATACACTGTCCTACGTCCTCACGGTGGAAGGGAAGCCGTACACCATCCGTCTCAAGAAGCAGTGAGTTGGACCTGCCCTGCTGTTCTGGCATGGGGCAATTCCCACCTGAGGGCACTGAAGCTGCGATTGCCCCACAGGGATGGAAGGGGCGGGGGGTGCTTGTGGCTGCGGCCCAAGTGGCAGCAGTTTGGGGTCTGCAGGGAATGTGGGATAATGCTTCAGTGTTTGACTTAACACTCTTCTTCTGCAGTCTCTTTATACCCGATGATTTTAGGATTTATATGTCAGATGAGACAGGATCCTCGATGTCTGATTCGACCCATATCAAGGTAAGGTTGGGTTGTTATTATTTGGTGACCAGCACTTGAGACTCCCCAGCTCAGAAGGGGTTCCCTCTGCTTTGCCATAGGGCGACTGCTACTACCGTGGCTCCATCGAGGGCGTCCCCGGTTCGGCAGTGACCCTCAGCGCCTGCGCAGGGCTCAGGTATGGGCGCGGTGCTGCTCAGGTAGGGGTACCAGGCCTGGCACTGCCGGTGGCGCCATGTCCTCCACAGGGGCCTGCTGCAGTTCCACAACGCCAGCTATGGGATCGAGCCGCTGGGCTCCTCGCCCACCTTCGAGCACTTCGTTTATCGGATGAGTAATGAGAACACAGCAGGGTTCCTGTTTGCTCAGGGCCGCCCCAGGGCTGCGGGAGGAGGAATGCAGGAGGTGAGGGGGGGCCGTGCCCTGTGGGGGCTCTGCCTGGGCAGCCCGGATGGGCAGTGATGGCAATGGCTTGCAATGAGCTGTCAAGTGGTCATTGTGCTCCTGCCTCATCTAACAAGAGAGGAGCTGCTGAGCTGCAGTGGCTCTGTGCATTATTGGCATTTACGTAGCACAGCAGAGCTCAGGGACACACTTCCCAGGATGTAGGAATACAGAGCATCCTGTTCTCTTTTCAGCCACCATCGGATGCAGCACAGTTGCCCAAGTACATTGAGGTGTATGTAGTTCTGGACAAGGCTCTGGTAAGTCAGCAGCATCCATTTTCTCCTTGTGTTGGCTTGATTGTGCCATTTCCAGCTTCCACTAATGCATGGCTTCCCTTTGGGGCAGTATTTGTGTTGTGGGTTTTGCAGGAAGGGAAGGATGGACACTGGTAGCTCACACTTATGTGATGGGTATAGGGAACATTTTAGTGTTGTCTCGTGCTGTCACAAGCCATGCCTTGCCCACTTTCATTTTTTCAGTACAGCTATTTGGGCTCAGACCAGAATGCTGTGACACAGAAGATGATCCAGGTTTTCAATTTTGTGAACAGTGTAAGCTTGGCAGAGGTGCAGCCCAATGAGCTGACAGAAAGGTTTAACAGCTCTGAGACCAAAGTGTGAGCAGCCTCTGATGCTACTACATTTCAGATCTTTAATCCCCTGAATGTGACCGTGGTGCTGTCCTCCCTGGAGCTCTGGATGCAGCAGAACAAAATCCCAACAGATGGAGCAGCAGATGAGCTTCTGCAGCGCTTCCTGCAGTGGAAGCGGTCGCACCTGGCTCTGCGGCCACACGAAGTGGCCTGTCTGTTTGTGTAAGACCAAAACACTGCAGTAACTGGAGATGAGCAGAACTCAGCCCCGGCTCCCAGCTGCAGGGCACCACGGGAAGGGCTGTGCACAGAGCTGCTGTGTTCCAGGTACCGGGACCAGGCGGACTTTGCAGTTACAACATCTCCGGGCACGCTGTGCCGCAGTGATGCATCCGGCGCTGTGGCCGTGGTATGGGCTGTGGTACGGGGCTGTGGTACAGGGCTGTGGTATGGGGCTGTGGTATGGGGCTGTGCTCAGTGGGGGGACGTGGCCAGGCAGTGCCAACAGCACTACTCTCCTGCAGCTGCAGCATGCCGTGACCCTGGAGTCGTTCTCCGTCCTCCTGGCACAGCTGTTGGGGCGCAGTCTGGGCATGGGATTCGATGACGGCCGGGGCTGCCGCTGCCCCACACGCACCTGCGTCATGGAGTCGGCAGCACTGTGAGTGCCCGGGGGTCCCTGTGTTACAGATGCACCCAGCAGGGGGCTCTGCTGCAGATGTGGTGGTGCAGGGATACCTGCTTGAGAAGGGAGGAAGGATAAATAGGGGTTCACTACTGAAAAGCAAAACTTTATTTCTGAAAGCAAGAAATTCCTGAATGCTGCCCGAGCCCCATTCGCACTGCATAGCAGTGGCGGTGCCAGCACGCGGCTTATCCTTTCTTTCAGACACATCAGTGGGACGAAGGCCTTCAGCAGCTGCAGCACCGCAGACCTGGAGCAGTTCCTGCGGCGCGATGCCGGGCGCTGCCTCCTGCACGGCCCCCCGCTGCGGGGGTCCTCCCCGCGCCGCGCACCCACCTGCGGGAACAGCGTGGTGGAGCATGGCGAGCAGTGCGACTGCGGCAGCGCCGAGGTGTGCCCTGCAGCATCTCCTCAGAGCTGTGTTGTCCATTTGGAGCAATGAGAACAGCAGTGTGGGGCTGTGCTCGGATCCTGGCACTGATCTGATGGCAGTTTTGTGCACTCTGGCTAGATTTGCATTGTGGGGGTGAAAAGGGGAGAACCTCTGATGCTGAGAAGTTCTCGGGGGCAAAAATGTGGTGTAATGTTGTTCTGCTGTGTCCTCAGGCATGCTCGAAGGATAAATGCTGCACTAAAGGATGTATGTTTAAGCCAGGAGTGAAATGTTCCTCTGGGTTATGTTGTGAAAAATGTCAGGTAAGGCTCTGATCTTGTAACCATCATCGATTGTTGGAGAAATATCGTTTCCCATGCCTAAGGATGGAGACAAACTGCTGCTGTGCAATTGAGGTGGTTCCTAGGGTGAGGATTTCCAGCTCAGCTCCCTAAAATTCTGGAGGGGAGTTACTGGGGGAGGCTGCAGGGGGTGTGCAGTGCCCCGAAGCCATGGGCTGCAGTGAGCAGTTCGTGTTCCCCCCAGTTCAAAGCTCCCAACACTCCGTGCCGTCCCCCCGCCGACGCGCAGTGCGATCTGCCCGAGTTCTGCAACGGCTCCTCCGCCTCCTGCCCCCCCGACGTCTACGTGCAGGACGGGCACAGCTGTGAGCACAGCACCGGCTACTGCTACCAGGGGCACTGCCAGTCAGCCGAGCTGCAGTGCCAGCGGCTCTACGGGAAAGGTAGCAGCACCTGGCACAGCATGGGGACAGCGGATGGTGGGATGGTGGGTGGTGGCAGCGACCAGGATCTGTATTCTGCTGTGTGCAGTCTGAGGAATTAGGAAGCTGCTGGGGACTGTAAGTTATGACCAACATTACTGGCAAACATGCAGGCTCGAGGAGCGCTCCCGTGGTGTGCTATGAGGAGCTGAACAGCCAGCGGGACAGATTTGGGCACTGCGGGTACCACCCCCGGTACGGCTACAAGGCCTGTGCATGGAGGTAGGCGGCCAGGGAAGGACACTTCCCTGCTAAAAGCACATTGTTGGGTTTAATTCGGGCTGTGCAGAGCAGGAAAGCATCAATGCTGCGGTTGATGTTAAGCAATAAACACGGGGGGGCGTGTGTTCTCCTTGCCAGCACTGCAGCCCCTCTCCGCGCTGGCGCTGTGTGGCTGAACGATGCCGATGTCTCACCATGCATTGTATGTCCGCGTCGATGCTGCGCGCCTCCATCTCATGCAGGCTGAATTTACAGGAACCTCCGCTGTGGCAAACTGATCTGCACGTACCCACACAGCGCTCCGCTGGAGACGGACACGGCGGCAGTTGTTTATGCCCGGGTGCGGAAGCAGCTGTGTGTATCTCTGGATTTCCTGAGTGCATCATCAAGGCAGGATCCTCTGCTGGTCCCACCAGGCACCAAGTGCGGCTCCGGAATGGTAGGGAAACCTTTTATAATCAGCTGCAATGCAAGAAATAAGCCTTAAACACAAACGGGGCTTTAGAAATACCTGCTCCTTTGCAGCATTGGTATATTTCCTACTGACAAATGCTGTGAATATTCGCTAACCCCACATTTCTGGCGCTGCATAACCCCACAGTACTGAATGTAGTTTGTTTAAAATGCACTGAAGATTTTGCTCCAGTGTGGGACGCTGAGCTGAGCACTCTGACGGTAAAACGGAGCCGCGCTGTGATGTTCCAGGTGTGCATAAACAACACGTGCCACCCCCACTCCGTGCTGGGCCATCACTGCAGCAGCGAAATCCAATGCCACGGCCACGGAGTGAGCAGCGGCGGAGCGCGGGGCTGCGATTTGTAGGATTCGCTGCCCACACCGCACCGCGGCGGGCGGCCCCGGGCAGAGCTGCGCCCGACCTGAAGACCCTCCGCCCCCCGTATCCCCCCCAGGTGTGCAATAACCGCCGGCACTGCCACTGCCACCCGGGATGGAAACCGCCCGACTGCCGGCAGCGCGGGTCGCGCCTCGGGGGCAGCGTGGACAGCGGCGTGCAGCTGCCGCAGCGCGGTGAGTGCGGTGCGGGGTGGGCGCTGCGGGGCTGCCCTTCGCCCCGAGCCCGGCCACAGCCGCTCTCTCTGTCCCAGGGTCCCCCCAGCAGCGGGCGCAGCAGAACGCGGCGCGGAAGGGAGCACTGCTGGCCGCCTGCCTGCTGCTGCCCGCCGTGCCCGTGGTTGTGCTGCTGCTGCTGCTGCGCCGGGAGCTGCGGGTCCGTCAGCTCGGGAGCGGAGAGCGGTGAGTGCGGGGCGGTGCGGTGCGGGGCTGAGCCGCTCCTTGCGCTCACATCCCCCCTCCATTCCCGCCCGCGCAGCATCGCCGAGGAGCGCAGCGAGGACGCGGAGGAGGAGCAGGAGGAGGAGGATGAAACGGAGGGGAACGCGGCGGAGCGCGGCGGGAGCGAATAAAGCGTTGGGAGCTCCGCGCGGCCGCGCCTCTGTCCTGGGGATGCGGGGGGGGGGGGCACGGAGGTGCCGTTAAGGCGGGGCCGTTACCGGAGGGCTCGCAGCATGGGGCTGCTCCTGGCGCTGCTCCTGGCGATGCTGGCCGCGCTGCGTGAGTCCGGCCCTGCGCGGGCTGTGCGGGGCTGCGCGGGTGGGGGTACCGGTTCGGAGCCAACCCTCCGGGTGCTCAGTGGGCAGTGGGACGAGGATTTCGGGCTCCGTAAGGAGGAGTCCTTGGGAGGGCCCCGTGCCGGTTGCGTTCACTCTCAGCAAACGCCGAGCTCTGCTGCTGGGGGCTGAGCTGCTCAGAGAGCCCTTCTGCTGCCCGGCGCAGTGAGCACGAGTTGTGCTGCTGTGCCCAATGTGCGAAGCTCGGTGGAGCCGGTTCGGGGACAGCAGCACGCGGCGTGGGGCGGCGCTGCGCTCCTCCTGAAGCAAACTGTGTGAGCTCCGTGAGCCCTGCTGTGTTCTGGAGAAGGTTGGGCTGGGTGAGCTGACCTGGAGCCCCCCTCATGCTCCCATTGCTCAGAGTTCATATTGCCGGGCTCGGGTCCAGCAGTGGTGCATGGACTTTGATTTAAACTTCACAAGAGGTGCTGCATGGCTGCAAGGCAGAGGCTGAGCAGGTGAAGGTCTGCAGGCACAGCCCAGCAAAGCCTCCTTTCATGCTGTGCATGGACCCAACCACGGCTCACTGATGCCCACAGGAGGTGGTGTTCATCTGTGATGATCACTAAATCCAGTTTGTTTCTTTAGATTCACAGATGCCTCTGCACATCACGGTTCCTCAGAGGGTGCTCTCCAACACAACTGGAGAGACGGTACTGAAGTGATCAAACTATTGTGTGTGTGTGTGAGTGGAGGTACCAATGCAGGAATGCAGTGTGCAGCCCTTACAGTATGAATGGTGGTCGTGCAGCTCTGGGAAGCGATGCTGAGCTGTCCCAGAGTGAGTGATGGGGTTGGCAGCATCTTCTGAGCTCCTGTAGCTTTGTTTCCTGTTCCTAATTCTCACTTTCTCTGCTTTTCTGTGCATGCAAGGACACGCTGTCCTACGTCCTCGCAGTGGAAGGGCGGCCGTACACCATTCACCTCAAGCAGCAGTGAGTTCATTCCATCCTGTTTTGGCGATTCCACCCCGCTGCCACCATCCCATGGCTGCGCTGGGGGCCGGGGGTGCTCATGCCTGCAACTCCAATGGCGGTGGTTTGGGGTCTGCGGGGACTGTGGGCTCCATCCGCATGCAGTGTGGCTGCAGCCATTGGTTTGAGCTGGGGAAACCCCAGATAAGCTTTTCTTTGGATGTTTTCAGAGCGTTTTGCTGTATTTCTGTTCCAGATTCTTTTTACCTGCCGATTTCAGCATTTACACATACAACGAGACAGGATCATTGCGCTCTGATTCACCCTATGTCAAGGTAATCTCAGCTAGCTTCTCTCTGTTGGCAGTTTGCAGGGTGGCCTTCCTGCTCACTGCTTTCAGAGGTGTCTCTCCTTATTACAGGAGAGCGGAGTTTCCCTTCTTCCTCCACCTTTTTGCATCCTAAACCAGGCAGGAGGTGCTGGGGTGGAACAAAAAGCTGTCCGTGCAGATACACAATCAGAGCCATTGTTGGGAAGGTTTTGGAAGTGCTGAGGGTTCCCTTTGCTTTGCCGTAGGGCAACTGCTACTACCGTGGCTACATCGAGGGCGTTCCTGGCTCAGCAGTGACCCTCAGCACCTGCATGGGGCTCAGGTATGGGACACAGTGCTGCTGTGCTCAGTGCTGCCCGGCGCTGCCCACAGACTGACACCGTGTCCTCCGCAGGGGCCTCCTGCAGTTCCACAATGCCACCTATGGGATCGAGCCTCTGGGCTCCTCGCCCACCTTCCAGCACGTGGTTTATCCCGTGGGCAGTGGGGCTGCAGCTGGGGCTCTGCTCCCACATGGCCACCCCGGGGGCAGGAGGGATGCGCTGGCAGCTGACAGTGGCTCCGATGCAGCACAACCAGACCTGAAAGTGAGTGCTGTCACTGGGACTGACCCAGCACTGGCACCCCTGGGTCTGTCAGAGGTCAGCACTCATTGTGTCTCAATTACATGGAGAGATTAATTAACAATGACGATCTTTTTTTCTCCTCCAGCTACTGTCAAAGCACCGCAGACAGGTGTTGCTCCATGTCATTCTGGAAAGGAGTTTGGTAAGCCTGGTGCAGCCAACTCCAGGCTGTGGTTGTCCTCTGCACTCCTGCAGAGCTTTGTTGTGGTCCCACATCATTCTGCACCCACCCCACGGCCGTCAGCCCATCACAGGATGGCTGATAGCCACGATGCATCCCCGTGTTCCAGTACAGGCACCTGGGGGACGACCAACACATCGTGCCGTGGAGGGTGGCTCAGCTCATCGGCTTCCTCGACAGCGTGAGTTTCAGCTGTGCTTTGTGAGCTGCAGTGGGAGATCTGTTGGTTGGGTTCAGCTCGGTGCTGCTCGGGTTTGTCTCATGTTTGCTTTCAACCTTTGCCGTGCAGCACAGACACCACTCTCAATCCGTGCTGTGCTGGAATTACTCCCAGTCTCTAAAATTGCTTCGGTGCCGTCTTGTCCGATGACGAAATTCTCCACTGAGGGGCGGTGGTGCTCCGTGCGCAGAACGGCCGCGGGCTGTTCCCCGCCCGACATGAGGGCCACCTCTCTCGTTGTGCTTCCAGATGTTCAGCTCCCTGAACATGACCGTGACGCTGTCCTCCATGGAGGTCTGGAGGACCAGGAACAAATTTCAGATCGCGGGCGCTGGAGAAGTGGTGCTGCTGCGTTTCTTGGACTGGAAGAGGAGCAGCACTGTCCTGCGGCCCTATGAAGTGCCCTACCTGCTGATGTAAGAAAGCCACTACCGAAGAGCAGCGATCTGCTGAACCTTTGTGCTTTGGAACACCGGGTGTTGTACAGAGCTGTGTTCCAGGTACCGGGACCAGGCGGACTTCGTGGGCGTGACCTCTCCGGGCACGCTGTGCCGCAGTGATGCAACCGGCGCTGTGGCCGTGGTACGGGGCTGTGGTATGGGGCTGTGGTATGGGGCTGTGCTCAGTGGGGGGACGTGGCCAGGCTGTGCCACAGCCAACAGCACTGCTCTCCTGCAGCTGCAGCGCGCCGTGTCGCTGGAGTCGTTCTCCGTCCTCCTGGCGCAGCTGCTGGGGCGCAGTCTGGGCATGGGATTCGATGACGGCCGGGGCTGCCGCTGCCCCACACGCACCTGCGTCATGGAGTCGGCAGCACTGTGAGTGCCCGGGGGTCCCTGTGTTACAGATGCTCCCAGCAGGGGGCTCTGCTGCAGATGTGGTGGTGGTGGTGGTGGTGCAGGGATACCTGCTTGGGAAGGATAAAGGGTTCACTGTTGAAAAGCAATATCTTTTTTTTCCAAAAGCAAGATGTTCCTGAATGCTGCCCAGTGCCACAGCAGTGGCGATGCCGGCACACAACCGCCGAGATCCACCCTTTCTTTCAGACGCATCGGCGGGGCAAAGACCTTCAGCAGCTGCAGTGCTGCGGACCTGGAGCAGTTCCTGTGGCAAAACCCAGAGTGCCCCTTCCTCAGGGCCCTGCGGGTGCACCCCGACCCCAGAGCTGCTGTCTGCGGTAATGGCATAGTGGAGCACGATGAGCAGTGCGACTGCGGCGGTGATGTGGTGAGTGGGGTGGGGGGCTGCGGGGCTGGGATCCCTGCCCTGCTCCCTGACAACAGCATGGGGCCAGCACTCATCCTGCAGTGAGGCAGTGGAGAGCAGGCAGCAAAAGCTCGTAGTGTGCTTGCAGGCGTGTGCCAAGGATGCGTGCTGCACTGCGCAGTGCAAGCTGAAGCCCGGCTCAAAGTGTTCCTTCGGACTGTGCTGTGAAAAATGTCAGGTGAGATGTGTGTGTCCCTGCTGGGAGTTAGGCAAGCATCACACTGAACATGTTGAAGTTAAACACTGGATGGGAGCTCAGCCCCACACCTGCGGGATGGGTGGGAGGGGTGTGCGGTGCCCACAGAGCTGCAGTGAGCAGTTCGTGTTCCCCCCAGTTCAAAGCTCCCAACACTCCGTGCCGTCCCCCCGCCGACGCGCAGTGCGATCTGCCCGAGTTCTGCAACGGCTCCTCCGCCTCCTGCCCCCCCGACGTCTACGTGCAGGACGGGCACAGCTGTGAGCACAGCACCGGCTACTGCTACCAGGGGCACTGCCAGTCCGCCGAGCTGCAGTGCCAGAGGCTCTACGGGAAAGGTAGCGGCACCCGGCGCAGCGCTTTGGGCCAGGACCCCCCATACCTGGGGAGGGGAAGGGAATGGGCCCTCTAATCTAAGAACTGATATGTGCCAAAAGCAGCACATCTGTGTGACCCTCTGTTCTATTGCTTCCAAACTTCCAGGTGCAAAAAATGCCCCTTTGGCGTGTTATGAAGAGATCAACAGTCATCAGGACAGGTTTGGGCACTGCGGTAATCGCCTGCTGGATGGGTACCAGCCCTGCTCCTGGCTGTAGGTGTAACCCAGCGCCTTTGGTTGGTGCTTCCCTTTACTTCCAAAGCAACACGTAGGCCCTGCTGCGGCGTGGCTGTGTTCTGCATGCTGACTTTTCCTCCTTTGCTGTGCTAATGAATTTTTTTAGGAATCTGGGCTGTGGAAAGCTCGTCTGCACATACCCAAATCGAGTTCCCTTCACCAAATTAAAGGGTGCCATCATTTATGCTCAAGTGCAAGAACATCTCTGCGTGTCTTTTGATGTAATGCATGCACCCACTGAGGCAGATCCTCTCCTGGTTAAGGATGGCACAAAATGTGGTCCTGGAAAGGTAAGAAATGTGGGAATGACGTACCATTATCACAGGCGTAACAGCTTTGGAAATAGCTGCTATTTTGCAGTATAAAGTAAAGGCAGTCTCTGCTTATTGCCTGTGCCATTGGCTTAACTGATTGTCCCTTAGACCAAGGGATCTTTTATAGAGCAATGGCCACCTTGATGAAAGGAGATAGATAGAAAAGTGCCCAGCAGGGTTTCTTCCTATTGTACTTGCAGGTTTGTATGAATGGCACCTGCCACCCACTCTCCATTCTGAACTATGACTGCAATGTGCAGAAAAAATGCCATGGGCACGGGGTAAGTGACAGCAGTGCTGCTGGGGAGGTGGTGCTGTGCTGCTCAGTGCTGGAGTGAGAGGTTATTTTCAGTTGCTTGGGACTTGGCCAAACCCGGGGGTCCTCATCCTCCAGAATCATCATGCAGCAGTGTGGAGAAATTGAGACTACTTAATGCCCTAAGACCAAAATTAAATGGGATGAAGGAACATGGAGTGTTTTCTCATCTAGATTAGCGGAAAACTGGAAATATTTTTCTTTCCACTCTGGCATTTGCAGGTGTGCAATAACAAGAAGAACTGCCACTGCCACCCAGGCTGGAACCCACCCCACTGCAGGAAGCAGGGATCTGCAGTGGGCGGCAGCACTGACAGCGGGCAGCGGCTGCGGGAGATGGACAGTGAGTGCCCACAGCGGAGCCCCGAGCAGCCCCGGGGCTCTCAGCATTGCCTGGCACTGACCTGCTGTGTGGTTCTGTCCCCAGACCATGCCCCAAAGGGCTCTCTAAAGGGTACAGTGAAAAACGCACTGCTGCTGAGCTTCTGCCTCCTCATCCCCATCCTCATCTGCATCGTCATCCTGATCATGAAGTGGAGCCGGCTGATGCGGCGCTGTGCCGGGAGTGAGATGGAAGCTGCTGCGTGAGTTAACGTTGGGTGGTTCCTGCAATGGGTGAGAGGTGGGCAGGGATCAGTGGGAGCTCCTGGAAAGCTGCTGAGATCCAGATTCCATGACACCCAGCTGGCTGCCTGCATAAAAGGCCTGGGAGAAATTGCTGGTTCCTGGGGAAAGGAAACCGTAGGGGAAAAGTAAGATGCAGGAGGAGCTACAGGTGTCACAACTGGAAAGCAACACATCTGTCCCGCTGTGGAGAAGAGTGAGAGAGACAACATGAGAGAGCAGGGCCAGGACAGGGCAGGCATCTTTGATGCTCTTCGGGGCATCACCATGTGCTCCAACCCAAAATAACGGGGCATGGATTTTGGGATGCACACATTTTGGGAATGGAGATGCGATGGGGTCTGGCAGCCTGTCCCGCTGGGGTGGGGGGGTGAGAGCAGGGACCGGGCTGCACTGAGACCCCGTGCTGAGCCCCCCTTTGTCCCTGCAGCTCCTCCGACGAGGAGATCAGCAGCATCAGCAGCAACGAGAGCAGAGCGAGCAGCGGTGCGGGGATGGAGCTGGAACCGAAGCCGGAGCAGAAGTGGGACTCGGGGCAGTGCGCGGGGGAATCACGCGAGCAATAAAGACGTTGAAGCAACGGGCGGCCGCTGGGGCGATGCGGGCGGCTCTGGGGCTGGCGGTGCTGCTGGCGGTGCTGCGGGGAGGAGCGGCCCAGGGGCGGCCCCGCGCCCTAACCGTCACCATCCCCATCGCGGACCGTCCCCGCACCGTGCGGCTGCGGCAGCAGTAAGTGGGGGCGGCGGCAGCGAGTGGGGACGGCCCCGGCGGGGAGCGGAGCGGAGCGGCACCGCGGAGGGTCCGTCTGTTCTGTGCGCAGAGTGTTTCTGCCCGAGGAGCTCCGGATTTACACCGACGGCCGCGGCGGGGGCACGCAGTCCGAACTCGCGCGTCTGGAGGTAACGGTGCGGCCGTGCGCTGCGCCCAGCGGCCCTGGGTAGGGCTGGAGGGGACACCCGGCGCAGCAGTGGCGCAGCTTCCCTTCTGCACGGACACTCTTTGGGCCTCTTGCTCTCCTTGGGATGCTGTTCCACCCCGGGGGAGCGCACGCGGTGCGCTGCGGCCGCTCTGGGGGCGGTGAGGAGCTGAGGGAGGGGCGGACACCAAATGCCGTCGGTGCAGTGCTCGTTCCGCGGGACCTGCGGGGATGGGACGGGGCCACACGCGGTAGTGCCCAGCTCTGGTGCCCGGCGCTGTCTCTGCTCCCTGCTGCTCTCCACACAGCAGGCACCGCGCTGATGGTGCGGCTTCACTGCTTCCAGCGCGACTGCTTCTATGAGGGCCACGTGGAGGGTTTCCCAGGGTCGCTCGTGGCACTCAGCACCTGCTCCGGGCTCAGGTAAGCTGACCGCCCTGCTGTGACAGCAGAAGCACAGGCACGGGGACCGGCAGTGCTGCAGCAGAGCCGTTCCTGCCCTGTGCCTTCGCCCTGCAGTGGGGTCCTGCAGCTCGCCAACGCCAGCTATGGGATCAGGCCGCTGGAGGCTGCGGCTGGGTACCAGCACCTCGTTTATCAGCTGGAGGGGGAGAATGTGGGCACGCAGCTGCTGGGAGGAAGCAGCTCCTTCGCCTGGGCTGCAGAGGTGTCCCCGCAGCCATGGGATGGAGTGGTGAGTGCAGCTCGGGGCAGTTTGCTTTGGTGCAGTGGTGTCACAGACCTGGGAGATCTCCAGCTCTGCAGCCAGGTGTTGTTCCTGCATTTGTTCGGTGCCCCAGATGCTAATGACTCCCTGTTAATGTGTGTATGGGGATTTTTGTTGCTGTTTAATTTGTTTTGTTTTTCTCAAGGCAAAGGAAGCTGTTCCTAGGTCCCCTCGGTATCTGGCGATGCATGTCATTCTGGACAGAGCTCTGGTGAGTCTGCATCTTCTCCATCGTAAATTATTTTCTCTAGGAAAAACCTTCACAGAACATCAAGAGAAATGTGCACAGGGCTTGGCAGGCCCCATGAGCTCCCTTGGGTGTGGAAAATGACGTGGCATAGCAGGGGCTGCAGTGGGAGAGCTGCCCAGGGTGGGGGCAATGCGTGGCGGCAGTGAAAAAAGTATGGGCAGACCTTGCACGGGGTGCTCCTATGCTCTGCAATCTGTCATCTTTCAGTATGACTACATGGGAGCAGACAAATACGTGGTGACCACGAAGATTGTGCAGCTTTTCAGCTATGTGAACAGCGTGAGTGCTTTCAGTTGGGTGGGAAAAGTGCTGCAGTGGGATGGAAAAGGCCCCGCACCAAAAGCGAGTGGGGAGCAAAGGGGCCCCGACCAGCCACAGTGTCTGCCTGTTCCCAGATGTTCGCTCGCCTCAGCCTGACCGTAGTGCTGACTTCCCTGGAGCTCTGGACAGAAAAGAACAAGATCCCGACTGCAGGAGGTGCTGAAGAGTTACTGCAGAGATTTCTGCAGTGGAAAAACACACATCGTACCTTGCGGCCGCAGGACATAACATGCCTGTTTGTGTAAGGAGGGGATGACTGGCGTGGGAATGACAGGAATAGGAGTGTCAGTGTAGTGCAGAGCAGCACACGTAGGGCTCGGTCTGTGCTGTCCTCAGCTACAGGGAGCAGTCCCATCCCGTGGGAGCATCCTCAGCGAGGAAGTTGTGCCTCAAGGACCGCGCTGGAGGAGTAGCTTTGGTATGGAGCCGTCTGTCCGTGCGGGTAGCCCTGTGCCTGGGTACAGCACTGGGCTGTGCCCACATGGAGAGTGAGGGCTGCTGGCAGCAGGGATTGCTCTGCTGGGTGCTGAGCTGTGGTGTGGGGGGGCAGGGCAGGCAGTGCCCCACAGCTGAGCTGCCCTCGCAGTACCCGCGTGCCACAACGCTGGAGGTGTTCTCGGTGGCCGTGGCCCAGCTGCTGGGGCTCAGCCTGGGGATGAACTACGACGATCCCGGGAGCTGTGGCTGTGCGGGAGCCGCCTGCATCATGCGGAACAGTGCAGTGTAAGGCTCCTGTCCTCCCAGTGTGCCTTCTGCTGATGGGAAGGGCTGTGGAGCCCCGGCACACAGACCTCACCATCTGCTTACAGGCACTCGGCTGGCACCAAAGTCTTCAGCAACTGCAGCATAAGAGACTTTGAGCGTTTTCTCACCTCTGGAGAAGGGCAGTGCCTCCTGAACAGGCCGTCTGTGGATGTGTCGTACAGAGCTCCTGTGTGCGGCAACAAAGTGGTGGAGCTGGGAGAGGCCTGTGACTGCGGGTCGGCAGAGGTGGGTGGTGAGCCCTGGTGGGAGCCCAGGGCTGTGCCTGGGGAGGAGCCGTGCCAGGAACCCCTGGAGCTGTGTCCCTGTATCCCTGTGGGAGCAGCACGAGCTCTCCTGACTGTCCGTGCTCATCGCTTCCAGGAGTGCCGGCATGATCCATGCTGCACTGTGGGCTGCAAGACAAGGGAGGGCGTGCAGTGCCTGTCGGGGCCGTGCTGCTCCAGGTGCAGGGTGAGCCGTGCTGCAGTGGTGTTGCATTGCTTGTTTGCAAGACCCGTGTGCAGGGCATCATAACAGGACCCTGTGCTGCTGTCTGTGAGTGTGCACTGTGCAAAGCTCCTCTCGTTCTGCCTCTTTCCACCAGTTTATGAAAAAAGGCACCCTGTGCAGAACTAGCTCTGAGGATGAATGCGAGCTGAAGGAATATTGCAATGGCACCTCTGGGGCGTGTGCACCCAACCTGTGGGTCATGGACGGGCATCCCTGCAGGCAGAACACTGCCTTCTGCTACAGGGGGGTGTGCCAGACCGCCGACAAGCAGTGCCAGGAGATCTTTGGCAAAGGTGAGGCAGCATGCTGCTGGGGGAGCTGTTCTGCAGGGGGTATAGAGGGACAAGAATCAAAACCACTGGGTGCAGCACGTGGCCCCAGTGATGATGCCCAGCTGTGAGGTGGGGTGAGGCTTTCTGACAGTCCATAAGTGGTGATGTGTGTTTGCAGATTCCAAAAACGGACCCTTGGCCTGCTATGAGGAAGTCAACGGCCAAAGGGACAGAATGGGGCACTGCGGCTCTGATCACAGAGGTTACCACAGCTGTGCCTGGAGGTGAGGGCTGTGGAAACGCCACTCTCCTGTGGCTGTGCTGAGCCCTCCCATGTCAGAGAGTGACATGGAAAGGAGTGGAAGGGTGAGGGTGGTTTGCAAAGCACTGTGCTCCCCGTGCCTGCAGTGATCTCCGCTGCGGGAAGCTCATCTGTGAGTATCCGGGCACTGCGCCCTTCACCAAGGAGAGGGCTGCGGTGGTTTACGTGCGGGTGCAGAACGTGCTGTGTGTCACACTGGACTACATGAGGCCTCGCACGGAGAGGGACCCCATGCTGGTGAGGGACGGCAGCGTTTGTGGCGACCGTAAGGTGAGCAGTGCTGGGCTGTGAGGCGGCTCTTGTGAAAAGGAGGAGCTGTTGGAAGCAGCAGTGGAGACCCAGGGGCAGTGGCTTTTCCGTTGGTTGTTTCCCAGACAAGTTGAGATTGATACGTGGATGGCACGAAAGCCACTGAATGGGGTGAAGCAGGAGGTGGGTTTTGGTGTCCATCGTGTGCTGACTCTGTGCTTGTGCTTTAGGTCTGCATGGAACAGAAGTGTGTGTCTGCTGCTGTCTTGAACTACAGTTGTGACATAAGGAGAAAATGCCACGGTCACGGTGTAAGTGACAGTGCTTCGTGTCCTCGGGTTTGGGACCGCTGCACTCTCCCAGGTTGCAGCTTGCAGAAGTGAGGATGTGTTCATGATCAGCTGATTGTGCAGCTGATAGAAATCATTTCTCTTCCTCTGTCAGGTGTGTGACAGCAAAGGGGACTGCCATTGTGACGTTGGCTGGAAGGGCCCAGATTGCCGGGAGAAAGCAGAGTCTCAGGGAGGGAGCAGTGAGAGTGGTGGTGAGCAGGGAGGGCTGTGAATGCAGGAGGGGCTGCTCCAGGGCACTGCTGTTCCCTCTGGCTGCTGTGGGCTGAAGGAGTTGTCCCTTGCAGACCCCTGGAACAAGAGCTCGCTGAAGACATGGCAGCTTCTCACCTTGTGTCTCAGTGTGCCCATCCTCATTGGGCTCATCTTCGCGGTGATAAAGAGAAAGGAGCTGAGGCAGTGTCTGTCCAGAAAGCAGCCACAAGAAGAGGAGTGAGCCTGCTCCCCTCCATGGGGTGTGGGTGGCAGGAGGGGCAGAGCCCAGACCTTGCCATCTGCATGGGAGGGGAAGGCAGTGCTGTTTGGCACTTACAGAAACCCCCTTCTGTTCCCACTCTGTAGGTTTGCGGAAAGCATTGACGAGGAAAGGAGCACAGTGGATGCATAGCAGCACAGCTGGAAAGACCTTTAAGGGTACTGCCAAATTCATGGGTGTTTGTGATGATCTTGTGAATGGAGGCAGCAGGAACAGCAGCATGGACCCCCGGGCTGTGGGCTGGAGCCTGTCTGAGGGACAATGAAAGGCTGTGTCCTTTGTATTGTGTCCTTGTGTGTGTTGTTCAATAAAAGGTGTTTCTGGTGCCTGAGGTCTGTGATCCCTGCAGGGCAGGGCTGGGAGCAGGGCAGGGTGCAGGTGCTCCCTTTGTATATTACTTCTGCTCTCATCCCCCCCGGAGCTTCTGCCGTGGGGAGAGCATGCCATCCACTAATGCACATTTAATCCATCATTACAGCCTTGTGCTTTGACAGTGGGAATTTAATGACAACTCAGCTCGTGTTCAGCCATTAAGAAGTTAGCTGGAAATGCAGATTAATCTTCAACTGACATGAAATGTGACTCTGGGAGCTTTGCTCCCTGCCATGCAGCACTTACTGCATGGCAGCAGCTTCAGCTGTGGCTCCCCTTAATTTACCTTGGCTGCACTGAGGCTGTTACGAGCGCATAAATCAGCAGCACTGTGCAAACCCAGGGCTGAAGACTCAGTTGCTGCACACACCACTCCTGCAGGGACAAAATCCCCAGTCCTGGGGGAAGGACATCAATGGGGTGCCGTGCTGGAGCTTCTCCCCATGATCCCATACAGGGGGCACAGCTCGCAGCCCCCACCCCAAGCCCGCTGCAGGGGCTGGAGCTCAGTGCTTGCTTATCAGCAACCTTTACTCGTGTTTGCTCAGCCCCTCCGGCCACAGGCACCCCCCAGGACAAGGTTCGGGGTCGGGGCACGGTGCTGGCTCAGCACAAAGCAGGGCAGCACAGCTTGTCCCGGCTGGGATGGAGGCCGGGGACGAAAAGGAGGAGAGCCCACAGCCCGCGGCGCTGGGCCGCTTCCAGCTCTCCGAGGAATACGGCTTCCTTCTGCCCAGCCCTCTGGTAGGACACGGCTGTGCCCTCGCGTCTGCGTGCTGAAGAGAGTGGCAGATATTGGGGTGGTGAGAGCTGTGCTGGTTGGGTTGTCACTTAGCAGTGCTTTACAATAGTTTATAGAACCAATGAGGAATGCATGCGAGACTTTGGCTTAGGCAGATTCATAGGACAAATTCCTCACCTTAAAAATGATTATGCTGGCTGCAGCAAACGGCACAGGGGAGAGGAGCAGGAGCTTGGCAATTCAGATAGTGGCTGTGGATTTACAGTGTTTTACATGAGGACGAGGAGGGAATTTAGATGGCAAATCTCCCGTGCTACAAGCGGTGCCATTTGTCACCGGGCGCAGTTTACAGCAGCAGCTCTCAGGGACAGGCAGACAGTTGTTTATCGGCCATTAGTTCACAGTCACACGGGCTGGTATTACAAGTGGAGGAACCAGACACGAGCCATTAGCTGCAATTTGAGGGCTGGACGGGTGCTCCTGTCCCTTGCCACGGAACCTTTTTCCATGCAGTGGAGCACTGCCCTGTGCACACCTGGCACTGCCATTGTGCTCCCTTTCCCTGACCTGCAGCTGCTTTGCACTGCAGCCCAGCCAGGATGAAGCAGCTGTGTCCAGGTGTAGACTTGCAATGACCAAAGTCTTTGCCCAGGGCTGTGCTTATCTCACAGCCCTCTGTGCCCTGAGCAGGATCAAGCTCCCAGCCTCAGAATGGACCTGTGTATCTCGCTGGTCCCCAGCATGTGATGTGCTGACGCCCTCCCTCCTGCCATCTCCCCAGACAGAGCTGCCACCTTCCTACAGCCCTTGGATGGACATTGCCCATGAGCTGCCCAAGCTGATTGCCAGCCACCAGCTCCGTGCATGCATCCACCAGGTACATGTCACTGCATCTGGCTTTGGAGTGCTCTCACACTTCAATCTGACACAGCTAGGCCTGCAAAGGTCAGTGCAGAGCAAACCAACAGTGCTGTGACTTGGTCAGGTTAGCACCATTCGCTTCTGGGCCTGCAAAAGCAAAGCCTTAATTTGGCACGGAGCTAACTCATTGCACAGCTGCTGAGGCACCTTGTGGTGCAGGGCAGTGAGATCCCACGGGTTACCAGGATTCATCACATGCAACCCAACCGGTTCCATCCACAGCAAACCCTGAAGGGGTGGGAGGGAAAGAACGGATATCCATGGGGAGAGCACAGGGCTGGGATGTGCAAGGCGAGGTGCCAGGAGGCACTGCTGGGCTGGGAGCACGCAGGTCACATGTGCTGCCCACTGCTCATGAGGGCCTCTCTGTCAGATGCCACAGCTGAACACTCAACACCTCCGAGGACGTGAAGAGCTGCACCTGGCCCACCTGGTGCTCAGCTTCCTCACCATGGGCTACGTCTGGCAGGAGGGCGAGGAGGGCACCATGAGGGTAACATCAGCCCCTGCTCTGGGGGACACAGCCATCCTGCAGGGGTGATGCCAGAGCTGGTGCAAAGCCCCGTGCTGTGCTCTGTGCCCCCAGGTGCTGCCCCGCAATCTGGCCGTCCCCTTCTGGGAGGTGTCACAGGCCCTGGGGCTGCCCCCCATCCTCACCCACGCAGATTTCGTCCTGGCCAACTGGAGGAGGAAGGATCCCAGCAGGTAACCAGGCAAGCGCGGCTCCTGTCCAGCACGGAGCTCCCATCACAGCCAGAGCCATTTGGAGCCACCACAGCCTGGGGCTGGCCCATGGCTGAGGGCCAGGGAAGGGTTTTACCCCACGGCACACATGTGGGGGCAAGTGGCCAAGGGCTGGAACCTCCCACTGGCAAGCAACCCTGTGTGTGTCCTATGCAGCACAACCCATTGCTAGAACCGTTTATAACATCTCTCTCTGCTTCCCCCCCTTTTCATGTGTATTTGCTGTCGATGCTCAAAATGCCTCCAGGCCTCTGGAAATTGAGTAAGTATTTAAGATGCTTATTTATTTTCTAATAGCATTAGTTTTGTTTGAATTGGTGTAGTGCTCCCACATTGCAGGGCTCTGCTGGGTTAAACCTCTCCCTCCCAGTACACAACAGAAACGATTCAGTCCTTGGCACACAGACACCACTGCAACAGCAGCAAAGCGCCATGGCCATGGCAGAACAGCAGCTGCTGCAGCCTCTGCAGAGCAGTGCTGCGAGGGAAGAGTTTAGGATTCCTCAGAGGCAGAGCAGAGCATATCCCTGCTTACCTGTGCTTGAGGAGTGGGACATTTTGCACCTGGAAGGTTTTTCCCCAAGGACTGAGCTATGCTCTGGCCCAGCACTGGGGCAGGCGGCTGCATGCTGATCCTGTGCAGATCCTCCAAACCACTCACCCATTTCTGGGATGCAGCAGTGTGTCGGTGCTCAGTGCGAGCTGCTGCAGCAGAGCTCAGCCCCTGAGGTGACATCCCTGTGGTGTCAGGGCTGGGGACAGGCAGGGACACAGGGAAACAGCTGCTGGCTGCCCTGCAGGAACCTGGAGCCCATCATATAACTGCCTGGGGGAGAGAGCCTGCACGGATTCATCCTTGTCACACTCCTGGTGGAGAAAGCAGCCGTGCCCGGCATCAAGGTAGGGTGCTGCAAGTCCCACAGCCACCTGACCCCACAAGTCTTCAGGGCACATCTCAGCCCATCACTTCATGCTCTCCTTCTCCTCTCCTTGCAGGCCACCATTCAGGCCATTCATGCCCTCCAGCACCTTGATGATGAGCTCCTGCACCGAGCCCTGCAGGGGCTGGCAGCAGCCATTGGAGACATGGACAAAGCCCTGCAGCAGATGCACGGTAACAGCAGCCTGTACTCTCAAGGCTCACTGAATGCACGGTGTAAATGCACTGTGCCTGGCCCTTAGAGCACCTCACCAAGCCCTGCTCTGAGGGCAGAGTGGGGTCCCCTCTGCTCAGGGAGCCCATGGGAAGCATCGCTACAGGTGCCATTACCTGCCTTTTCCCCACAGTAACACCTCTGGTCTAATTTCCACCTAGATTACGTGGATCCAGCAGTATTTTACACTGTGATCAGGATCTTCCTCTCCGGGTAAGTGGGGTGCATTTCCCCCCACCCACGTTACCTGGTCAGGGCAGCAGAGCGCAGCGCCGTGGATTTGCTGTCCCTCAGCTCCCCACAGGGCTGCCAGCATCACAACCCGCTCTGCTCTTGGCCTTCTCAGAAGGTTTCTATTTTTATTTCTGTTCAGTGTATCTCAGCATTCCTAAGTCAAAAGGCTCCATGCATCCTGATGATGTTTCTTTCATTTTTTTTTATCCGAGCTGACCTTGTCTTGATGGTCATCAGCCTGGAAAAACACGTCTTTGAATTCCCTTCTGCTTATAAGAACTTCCCACTAGTAAAGCTTACTATAAATACATCTCTGGGAGAACTAAAAATATTAAGGTATTCGATAATGAATCTATTTTCTCTGCAATTTGAGCAAAATCTGCTCCTGCAGTCAAACAGCTCCAGCAGCCAACGCTGAAAGCTCCATGAAACAGTGCATTCTTCAGAAGGTCAGGAGATATTTTTGTGCCAGGCACATTATGGCTCTGAAATTAAAACTCCTCTTTCCATTTGTAGGAGAGCATTTATCCATTTTTGCACAAGCAGGGTGACACGGCTGTGAGTTAATGGTGTGCAGAGGGGGAGGCAGCGGCGCAGCCCAGTTCCGGCCTTGCTGGAGATGAGTGTCTTTCGTGAGAGGGAGGAAATCACATTCTGGGCTTGTTCTCTGCTGAAATAAAGGCAGTGGATGAGGATGCAGCCCCGGGGCTCACAGCAACACACACCATTATGGTTCTCTCCCTGCATCATGACCTTGTAGTGCACCTTGATGCGCTGTTTATTCCTGAATTTATCTCACATTTGAGGACAGCTCTCAGGGCGCAGTGATGCATGGCTGGGGGCAGGAAGGCAGCACTCCATCTCCAAGCCCAGGGTCACTCCCTGCAGCCCAGCACCGGCTGTGCTGACGTGCCCGTGTCTGTGCAGCTGGCGGGACAACGCAGCCATGCCCCACGGGCTGCTCTACGAGGGCGTCTCCGAGCAGCCCATGGCGTTCTCAGGAGGCAGCGCAGCTCAGAGCTCCGTGCTCCACGCCTTCGATGAGCTCCTGGGGATTCAACACAGCCAGGAGAGCAGTGAGTCCAACACTTCTCCCTTTTATTGAAACAAAGCAGGTGGGAGCACAGAATTAACCCACTGCATTGCCTGTTGTGCAGCGCCCGTTGTGCCTACAGCAGGTACGGCAGCCCCCCTTGCCCTCCAAAACCCTTCCACTGCCTCTGGCTGTCCCCAGTACATTATATGAGGAAGTCCATAAACCAGGCTCTGGCACACTTCTGTGCTGCTATAAATTCCCGGAGGAACAGACTTTGTTTTTTGCATGTCAGCTCTTTGCTGAGGTTATATATGGGTACAGAGCTGAGGAGCGGAGCACGCCAGCACCCTGCCAGTAACTGAGCTCATCCATTCACATCGCTCTGCCCACAACAGAATGTGTTTATCAGAAATTAGCAAAGCCAGCCTAATAGCAAATAATACATAAATGCCGAGAGCAAAGGCTAAAACCTGCCTTTTAGGGTTAAAGCCAACGCTAATGAAGCACTGACCTAATATGGGTTTGCTTCTCAATTAATTTAATGCACTGGGAAAGAGCTGAGGACAGGAAGCTGCACGGGGATCTTGCTGGAACTGAGCAGCAGAACTCAGTGCCAGGGGCAGAGGGGGACAGGAGGCTGGTTTGGGGGTTTTGGGGCCACAGATCCTGCAGCAGGGCATTGCTGTGGGGCCCAGCACAGCACTTCAGTGGTGCTCAGCCCCTGCTTGCTCCTGTGCTCAGGGATCGAAAAGGTGAGACCTTTTCCATAAGGCATCCAGGAGAGGGAGGAGAGGGCAGGGGCAGTGCCAGCAAATGCCAGCTGGGAACTGCTTGGAGAGCATTTGCATTGGACTGTGGACAGGGACCCGTCCTTCTGCATCTCCTCTTCCCTTGGATTTACATCACACCAACTCCTAAAGGTTCTCCAGTGGTTTAACATTAACTTTTTTCCCCAAGAGCATAGGCAGGCCTTCCAAGGGCAAACAAGAAGGGGAAAGCAATCTAATATTTCCACCTAAAGAAGTGCCTCTGCTGGTGTTTTGCAGCCGCGTTCCTGCACAGGATGAGGGACTACATGCCCCCTCCCCACCGTGCCTTCATCAGGGACATCAGCCAGGCCCCCTCCCTGCGGCAGCACATCCTCAGCTCTGCAGACCTGCGGCTCCGCGAGGCGTTCAACCACTGCATCACAGCACTGGCTGACTTCAGGTCCCACCACATCGCCATCGTCACCAAGTACATCGCTGTGGCCAAAGCCAAGGCAGGGCAGGAGGAGGCTTGTTCCACTGGGAAGCCCCCAGCCGCGCTGGAGGCCAAGGGGACCGGCGGGTCACACATCTTCATCTTCCTGAAGAGCGTCAGGGACAGCACCAGAGAGGGGCTGATCAGTGCCTGATGCCTGGCATGGGGCTTGCTGCACCGTGCATGGAGGCAGCGCAGGAGGCCGGGGCTGCAGCCCCTGCTGCTTGTGCAGGTCTCAGCTCACTCCTCCACACCGCTGGCCCCGCAGCATCTCTGCCTGCCCTGCAGCATCTCTCCAGGATTTCATTATTCCCGGCTGCATTGAACACGACCCTGCCCACAGGAAGAGAATGCTGCCATCCACCACCCCAAAGCACACAGGGAGCACCGTCCCCAGGCACCAGCAGGATTGTGCCACCCGATGGCCTCTGTGACACTGGGACTGGGGCTCTGCTGCAGGAATAACACGGCTTAATAAAGCTGCAGCTCCTAGGAACGAACCGTGCTACTGGGCTCATTACAGGGGCAGATCCCAGGTGCTCATCTGCCCTAGAACTCCCCATAAACCCAAACATGCTCCCCCGGCTGAGAGCCCGCTGCCATCACGAGGTGGCAGCAGAAAGCTGCTTTTCTCCCGGTGCTGAGCAGCTGCCTGGGCGCGAGCTGCCAACAGCATCACTGGGAGCCCAGGAAAGGTGGGGGGTGGGGAGAGAGCAGATAAAACAAAATATTAGTTTGCATTCTGGGAGTGCTGACTGCACCAGCAGATTGCAGGACATCGCTTCCCAGTGTGACCCAAAGCCTTTGACACCCAGACCTGGCATCTGTTGAGCACAGACCCTCCTGCCTGCACAGCAGTGGAGCACAGCATTGCAGTGCTGGGACAGGGCACCATTCTGAGCCCAGGGGGTCCCAGCACCTACGGGTCACAAGGAGCTGCAGGTCACCAGGAGTGAGATACAGTGACTCTTGTGGCCCTTTCCAACCCAGGATACTCCATGGCTCTATAGTGCCTGGGCTTGAAACAGCAAGCTGTCCAGTCTACTAATAGGGCTCCAATTCCCTTGTATTTCGTCAACATTTCTGTGTCAGACAGTTTTGCTTACTGCAATGCCTGCTTCCAGGCTGAGTAACAGGCAGAGATCCTAAACAGACGTTGCAGCCACAGCCGGACCACAATTACTCACAGGGTGTCTGCTGGCAGGCACTGACTGCCCTGTCACTGCAGTGCACCAGTCATCCAGAGCCTGCTGGGATGGAGAGAGCAGAATGGGCCCCCTGGGGCTGCACACAGAGCTGCAGCCCTGTATGTCTGCAGGGATTCTCAGCTACACCCTGTGCACCCCCTCCCCAACCCAGGCTACAGGGTGGGGACACGCAGCCACATCAGTGCCAAGATGGCTGGGAAAGCTTCTTCCACAATGCCTGCTGTTCACCTGGCCTGGCTTCACTGAGGATACCCCCAGATTCCCTGGCATCCCAGGGGAAATCAGGCCATGCACATCCATGTTTTGTCTGCCTGGGTCTGTTGGCACAGCCACCAGAGACAGATTTCACACACAATCAGTGTCTCGGTGCAAAAATAGCGCTGGCAGTGCCACTTCTCCTGCACTATCAGAAGAAAGTCAAGGTCCTTTGAAATGAGGTTTCATTCCCATAAGGGCAACAAAAAGCTCAGCACACGGTAGCTTGAATTGTTAAAGCTCCTTGCTAAATGTTATTTGATGCCCTCTTTTGAAAGGCAATCTTAAAACTGGGGCTTAGGAGAAAATATCTTCAGTAAACAACCTATAGGAGCATGGCAGCCTCTCTAAATCTTTATCTGGCAGCCCTCGTTCCACTCCATCTTCGTTCCTGAATAGCTGCTGCATATTTTATGTAGGAGATATTTCATACTGATGATTGTCTTGGGCTATTACATTTCAGACCATTTCAGGCAAACAGCAAACTAGAGGGGGGAAAAGTCACTCTAAATGCAAAATGTAATGGGGGCTCTCACAGTGAAATGGGACAGGGGGGCAGAGGGGACATGGGACCCTCCTGCATGGCCCGCAGCTCTGCCAGTACTGCTTAGGAATGAGAAAAGGTAGAGACAACTCACAGCTTTCCCAGGTGGACACAGGAAGGGCTCATTGTACCTGTAATGCTATAACATAATGGAAAGTACAGCAATAAGAGCAGAGTGCCACAGTCTTTGGCTGCAGTAGATGAGGACAAGCCCAAATGCAGCAGCCATGGGTGTAGAAACGAAGAAAAAGAGCTGCTTCTCTTCAGAAGGCCACAGGTAGGCAGGGATCTCCAGTGAGAAACCATCACCTCCGCTGCCAACATTTAAATGAGGGCTCGGAAGGGGTGGATCCCGGCTCCAGCCCTTCTGGTCACTCAGGTGCATTGCTTACACCTGAGCTCCTCTGGATTGGCCCTGCCTTCCCACCAGGTGTTCCATCACTGCTTCAGGCCATGACTTGGCATTGCCACTCCAGTGCCCACCTGCAGTTTATGGAATGCTGTGTGAGAGCAGCGCAGTGCCGGCGCTGGCACCGATCAGACCTGCTCTGTGCCGCGGGTGCGTGCGCATCCTGCGACGCTCAGCCCTTCCTGTCTGCTCCTGGCAGCTGGGACGGCTGCTGTGCCAGAGCTTTGATTCCTCTCTGTTTCCAAACCTCTGCTGTCTACTACTGATCACAAGGCGCAGACATCTGAGGTCTCAGGTGCATTACGAGAAGCATGCTGCATTTCAATAATTCAGTGGGCTCGGAGCCTAAAGATGTTGTGATGCATTTGAAAACAGCACAGCGCTTCACACTTGTTGTACAAGAGCATAGCAAATTTGGGTGAGTGAAACATGGTGCACTGGCACAGGATGTCGCTGTTTGTTGGGCTGCACTCAGCTTCATGCCAGCTCCTGCGTCCCCCATGGCTGGGGGAGTTCCTGCCAGGAGGCTGATGCAAGCCAAGCACAGAGCAGTGCCATAGAGCTCGGCCACAACCACTGCAGTGGCTGCAGACCCAAATTAGTGCTGCCCACACAGCAATCTGCCTTATCAGTACAAATAGAGGTGCTGCACACAATTCCACTGTGAGTCTGCAGCACAGGATCCACCCAGCACCATGGTTCAGCATAGCATGGCGCAGCACAGCATGGTGCAACACAGCATGGTGTGGCACAGGATGGCACAGCACAGCATGGCACAGCATAATATAGCACAGCACAGCATGGCAAAGCACAGTATGGTGTGGCACAGCACGGCAAAGCACAGCATGGCATAGCAGCACAGCATAGCGTGGCTCAGCACAGCATGGCACAGCATAATGTGGCACAGCACAGCATTGTGCAGCAGCACAGCATAACACAGCACAGCATGGCACGGCACAGCACAGCTCCAGGTGTTTCCCAGCTTTCGTAAACCTGTGCAAGAGCCCCTGAGCTGCCTTCCCTTTAGTAGCCACAACCAGCCCTGCTCCACAGCACCCAAATCCCATGGCACACAGAGCCCAGGGTTGTGTCTCTTGCTACAGCTTTTGTCCCTGTGAACACTTCAAATTGAACAAGAATATAAACATTTGGATTCCAGACACTTCTCAGCCCTAACCTTATTTATCATACTTGGCTCTGCTCCTGGAGTCAGGGCCAGAAGAGGCTCCGAACATTTTGAGTTATTTAATATGCTGCACGTAGATCAATCTTGCTCTCCCCTCTAGCCACAGGTTTCCCTTTGTGGTTTGCTGCACAGTTATTATGTCCATCAATATCTAAGTAATTAAAACCCACCATTACACAGGTCCTGGCTGCCTTATGAGCTTCTCATAAGCTATAAAACATTTCATGGTCAACTTTCCTTAAGTGCCCAGGAGGACTGTAGCACCATCGCAGATTCCCTCAGCTGCTGCCATTATCCTGAAGGTCCCATGCACACCCACCCTGCTGGAGAAGCAGTGAGCCCCTGCACCTCCTGCAGCCATCCCTGCACCACGGTCACCCTGTGATTTGTGCCAGAGGGGACAAACTGGGAGACAAGTACTTGTCTTTCTCCTGCGTGGCTCAGCTGCTGGTCTCATAGCAATTTGTCAGTAACAACCAAGTTAGCTTTGCAGTTTCCACTTGGGAGGAACAGGAGGGCATGGGATATAACTGCCATAACATCCTTGGCACCACTGCTTGCTCGAGACATGATGCTGTGCCTGGTGCATGCCCTGGGCACTGCGTCCTTTGGAGCACCTGGCCTGGCTGGAGTACAGAGGGCTCTATCTCTGCCTGCGGGATTGCTCACCTTGGCAAGAGTGACTGCAGTCCAGATACGATGAAAGGACATGACTCAAGCCAAAAAGTGCTAATTACAGCTCAGATGGAGGAGGAGACAGGAACTGCCACATTATGCCTAATAAGGGAGAGGAATAAGGAACAGATTGAAGAGCCATCACTGCAGAGATGATGAACAGGGGCTGTCCCAGTGGCACGGCTGTGCTGGGAATGCCCAGAGCGCAGCATCTCTCATGGACTGCTTGCACCATTTGTGCACCCTTGGAGTACCTGCCACACCACGCTCTGTCTCATACGCTCCTTGCCTTGGGTCCCTGCCAATGTCCTTCTGGCCCTGCCACCAAACCCCAGAGCAGCCAATGCAGGAGGCTGTTCCCGTGTTCCCATGGACTCAGTGCTGGGAACCAGAAGCAGTGCAAAGCGAGCAGCCAGCTGGAGGCTGCCTGGAGGGCCCTGAGGGAGAGGGCTTGTTTCAAGCCCAAAGTCCCCAGGGTTGCTGCAGCATTTACAAAGCTCTGCACCATTAAAGCCGTTCATAAATAGAAAGAACCAGCAACTAAAACATTAGCATTTGAATAAAAATAGCTTTGCAAAGCAGCCAGAGCCAAAGCCAGGTCTTGGCAAAGGTCTCCGACCTCCTTCTAGGATTGAGAGTGCAGTAACTGCACACAGCCCTGCGGAGCATAGGAACACCCCGGGTGTGCAGGGACAGGACAGCGTGCTCCCCGGGCTGGGTACACAGTGGATGCTGTCCCTTAGCGGAGCCAGGAGCACACAGCCACCTGTATCCTCACCACTGGCAGGGATGTGCTTTGATTGCAGCACTGCAATACCGGGGCTGTCGCCTTCTGTGTTTACTCAGAGCTGCGCACAGCGGGTTCCTTCTTTATGATGAGGAGCTGGGGTAATTTGAATAGTAAATACTATGAAGAAAGTAGATTACTATGAAATACAGATTTTTCCAATAAATAAATCATGGCTGTATTTGCATGTATAATACCAAAAGGAGGCATCTGGGACCGCTGCTGCTAGTTGCAGTACTGCCTGACATGACGGTTAGCAATAACCCAACGTCTCTCTCCTCCAGCTCCCCTGTTGCTCCATTTGGTTTCATGTTAGGGATAGTGGGGTGCTGCTGCTCGGGCAGAGCCCTTTTTCTGCATCTCCTCATGGAGGAAGCTCTGCCACGAGCAATGGCTGGGAATGGTGCAGCCCCAGGACTGCCCACGCTTGGCCACGCCATGCCAGTGCCACCCATGGTGGGTGCAGTACGGGCAACGCTGGGTGCAGTTCTCTGAGCACATGCAGTGCCTCTCCTGGGTTTATCACCTCAGCGTTCTGCCGATGCTCCGCGCCTGTTTGCAGCTCATCATGCAGCCCTGGTTGCTACATTGGGATAAACAGCAGCAAATAGCGACGGCCGCGTCTCCAGCAGAGCGGTGCTGCAAGGCGAGCCGCAGCATGCCTTCCATCAACTGTGTCAAATGGATTTCTTAAATAAAAAGAAAAAAGGAAAAAAAAGTAAAGGCTCTGCTATTATTGCAGTGAGAGGCTGCCTCATGCTGGGCTCTGCTGCTAAATCTGTTCTGTGTTTACTGTCTGCAGGAACAGTAGGAAGCCTTCCGAAAAGGCACTGGGGTTCCTCCGTTTTTCAGCAATCAATCATGCTTTGCTTGAGCCATTTTTATCCTAACAGAAACGGAAAATATTTTCCTGGTGTAATTTCTACTGATCAAAGAATTTTCCTCAACAGAGAGCAGCCCCAGGGCCCCGTGAGGAGAAAACCACAGAGGAAACTATTTCCCTAACGAGGAGCAGGGGAACGGGTTGCATGCAGGGGGGTGAGCCAGGACACGAGTCCTGCAAGGACGGCAGCGGGCAGCAAGGCTGGCAGTTCTTTTCCCAATTAGTTTGCTGAACAAGAGCCTTGGTGTGTGCCTGCATGCAGCAAAGCGCAGCGCCTGGGGGTATCGGCACCGCTCTGCGTGCAGACGGCGCTGGCAGAGGCAGGAGCAGCTCTGCTATTGGGGACCGAACCCTGTGCTAAAGGACAGCCACCAGATTTTGTTTACTTTCTCCATCAGCTTTCCCTAAACAGCTTCAGTAAACGCTCCTCACTGTGGCCGGAACTGACTCAGCTTGCAGCACGGAGGGGTTTTTGTGGATGGGCTCACTGGGCTCGGTTACCCCACGATGCAATCATTGCTGTTTACTGATGGAGGATTTTTTTAGCTTCCATTTGTGATTGGCGTCAGAGTGGCGCACGGAGCTCCCAGACCATCCCTGGAGCCCCCACACTCCTGGGACAGAGCAGCACGGGGACAGCCAGGACTGCTCCCACTGCCATGTGCCTGTGCTCATCAGCAGTGCCCTGCAGATGCAACACCCCCAGCTCTGAAATGCTTTCACCTTTCCCTGCCTGCTGCAGGAGCAGAGCCCATTTGGCCATGTCTATATCCATGCACACAGCATCATCCTTGTCCCCTTTTCTCCCCTCTGACACAGAGCTGAAAGAAACTTGCAGCACTAAAGCTGTTCTTTTGTGTTTGAACTGTGTACATAAATAAACCAATGCAGACAGATGAAAATATCCATAAAGCAGATCTGACATTTGACAAGGATTCAAGGGCAGAGCTCTAGAACAAAGACAAGGCTTCCTTGTAAACAAGGCATCAGTCACTTAGATTACAGTAATTAGGCAAAGCAACTGCTGGGAAACTTCTCGAAAGCATCGCTGCAAAAGCAAAACGCACCGGGTGTGCAGCAGCACTGCAGTACCCACATTCCTGCCCCACTCTGCCCTGTGGACTTCAGCCCAGTGCTGGGATCTGCCACCTCACCTCATCCCGGGGATGGGCTTTACAGCTCTGTTATTGCTCCTGAGCAGCAGCTGACGTGTGATAGGAGCCAATGCTGGCACAGCACAGTGACCTGACCTGACCCCAGCCATGGGGCTGCGCTCCTCAGGGCAGCACAGAGCCATCATGGGGTCTCACTTTGGTATGCCCCGGGCTGGGGACACCCCAGACCAGCAGCCAACACCTGGTATCTGTGCTATGACCACGTGCTGCTGGTGTCACAGCCAAGGCAGAGCCTGGCAGGTTTGGGCTGTGGTGTGCCCCAGGAATAGCGCTGACACGGGGGTGCAGAAATTGCTTTTCATTGGGTACAGAGTGAAGGCTGTTGGGCCACAAGAGAGGGTGACAGAGAGGCAAACACTATCTGTTTTCTCCGAGGAACTCTTTTATTACTGAAGGAATGAAAAACAAGACTGATGACACCACAATTTCAAGCTGATCTCCCACACAATTTACACTCCTACTGATTTCCTGATAAATCCCCACAGCGCAATGCTGGGTGTTTTCCCAGCTCTGACGAGTTCCCTTCACTCAGCATCACCCAGCTCAGTGTTCCCCAACCCCGCCAGCACATTACACCCAAACAGCTGCAGCCATTCCCAAAACAACAGCCAGGGGAGGATCTGACATTGCCTGGTGCTGGGTGGCACTGCTGTGAGATAAGGAGTGGAAACCGGTCCTTGCAGGGCTCTGCTATCAGCCATGCCCTTGGGTGAGGAGCTCAGCCCCAGGCGTGATGGGTGGCACTGCAGCAGCAGCACAGAGGCACACAGCCCCACTGCAGGGCAGCCCAAAGGCGGTGACAGCCCCAGAGTGGGGGGCACTGCAGACCCCCCCCCCCCCCCCCCCCCCCCCCCCCCCCCCCCCCCCGCAGGATTTCCTCCAGCCCGTCCCTGCACAGCAGACAATGCGCTGTCTGACAGCCGCCGCCGTCGCCCTGCTGCAGCTGTCGGGAGCTCCAGGAAGATCAAACAGGAAACTCAGCAGAGAAAGAGAAGTTATTTCGTGCCTGGAAGTCTGAACTTTCATGCTCAGCCTGAGTGGCGCGGGAGGAAGATGTTGAAGTCAGCACGTTGAGCACTGCCCCGCTGCCCTGGAAATAGGGCATATGCAGGGCCCCCAGCCACCACTGCCCAGAGCAAAGCTGCTCACTGCAGCTGTACAACACTGCACATATACAACAGCTGGATGGCCACCATGTAGCATGGCACTGGGCAAGCCCTGCTGGGGCAGACGCTGGCCACAGCCTCCCCACCCCCAGCAGCCCCAGACCCAACAGAGCCTTTTTTCCAGAAATCAGTGCTGAACTCGAGGCTTCTCTGGAAGCACGCAGACTTTGAGAGCTGCCAGAAGTTTCTCTTTCTGTTCTGTTTCTTCACAGGCATGATTTACTTACTGTAAGTGGCTATTCATTATGTCCTGTGCTGCATTATTAACTCAGTGATCGTACATTTAGCAGGGAATTTATGAGAAATGGGGAGACATTCATTATCAGGAATACCACAGACTTTACTCTTATATGGTCTCCCTCTAGCAGCAGCCGAGCAGCGCTCAGCCCGACGCAGTGCTGCTGTGCCAGGGCTGCACACTGCATGCAGTGCCATCACCTCCCGGGGGTCGCTTCCCTCCCAGCACTGCTCCCCAGAGCTGTAGAGAAAGAAAAGTATTAACCAGACTTGGTGCACATTTTTTCCCTATTGACAGCTTGGAATTAGACCTGACCAGGTCTTCCAGCTGCTGAGAAATGCTGGCCTTTTTCCCATATGTTAGACAGTTTCGTGAGCAGAACTGTCTGGAGCTGAGCTGCGAACTCTTCCTCTCCTTCCCAGCAATCGAGCTGCATGCAGCACAGCTGCAATTAGAGCACACCACGTTGTGCTGCACGGCTCAGTCTGAGAGCACAACGCAGGCACTGCGAACACGTGGTCAAGTGGATTCCCTGCTTTTATAAGCAAAGAGCACAGACTGCACTGTGATGGGGGAACAAAGGTTCCCAGATACTCTGCTAAAGAAACAACAACAACCGAATCAATAAAAGATAAAGGGAAAAAACAAAACCACCAACAAAGTGGAGCGCTGTGCACATCACTGGGGCACTGGGCAGAGGCTGCTGGCAGCTGGGCCAGGTGCTGCCATGCGTGTGCCCGCAGCTCTGAACATGATGAACCGGTTCCTCCCTCACCTGCCACCACCCACAGCACTTTGGGTGCATCTCCAGATGCGTCTCCCAGCCAAGAGCAGACAAGTTACGAGCGGTTGGTATCGCTCCTAAGGGCAGAGCTCCTCCAGTCTGCACGGCCAGCAGGCAGTGGCTCGGGGCATGCCATTCCAGGGGGAGGGTGGGAGAAAAGAGCTGCCCTCAGCTTGTGGCCATTGTCAGAATCTCAGAATTTTCCCTCTGAATGACTGAAAGGCGATTCTTTGTGTTCCCAAAGGGAACCCCCAGACCATGCTGCAATGCAGGAGAAGGGAGCTTCGCTTCGCACGAGGTGTGAGCCGTGCATGCTCTGCCATGAGCTAAATACAAAGCCCATACGTGTTTTAAGGCAATAATTTCCCTTCTCTCCCCTCTTCAGAGCCTTCTAAATGCTCTATATCTGAATAGTTAAGATAGGACTTTGCCAAACGAAGATTAGAGAGTTAATCCTCGTTTCTTTATGAGGAAAGTAACGTGGTTTAACAGCTCACTGCTGTTCTAAAGGCAGCTGGTCTGAAAGGCAGAAAACTCCATTCTCCAGGGTAAGTTGGCTGGTTCCCATTTTTTCTTCCCGAATTTATTACAGCTGAATTCCTTGTGGCCAATGAATCTGATAACAGTCGGTGCCATTGAGCACTGATTGCGCTCCCGCCCCTGCATTTGAGCTGTCTCAGGTCTGCTTCCTTATTCCATCCCGACTGCCAGAACCAACAGCTGGTAGTGTTCCGCTGGCAGCTGAGCTCAGTGCCATCCCGCTCCGATGTCTGCTGCCCTCCCACAGCCCTCAGGAGGTGTGTGAGCAGCTCAGCCCAGCTTCAGCTCTTTCCTGCAGGAGTTTGGACAGCAGCGTCCTGGAGGACCTGAAGCCTTCCTGGAAATCTCTCTGAGGGAACAAAGATTTTTTGCTTCATGGGGACTGCGGCTTCTCCAGCACCAACACTCTCTGGGACTGCTGCAACTGCCAACATCGAGGCGATGTCACAAGCCATGCAGGCTCAGGCAAGCTGGTGAAAGGAAAGCTATGCAAAACATGCTTTCACAAAATGCAATTCAACCCAACTTGCCTTGTTTGGAGCGATTTTGGACGGCTGCACAAAGGCAGGCCGGGTTCTCTGCAAGGGTTTGAGGGACAAAGGCAGTGGCAGCTTCTGGCTGCAGAGCTGCAATCCAGTACTATGGGGCTGCGCTGGGAGTAGCACTGGGCTGCCCTGCACTGCTGCAATGGGGCAGTGGGGTCCTGCCATGGCCCTGCTCCTGCCACGGTCCAGCTCAGGCACTGGGGTTGGTGTAACCTATAGTCAATCACAAGCATGTCAGCTCCCACATCTTGAAGGCCACAACCTGGGGTGGGACAGCTGCGGGGTCAGCTGGCAAGGAGCGCTGCTAGCTGCTGCAGGAAGATCCCAAAACCCCGACCTGGCATCCTGCTGACAGCCCCATAGCAGGATCATCTGAGAGCATCACGTCCTGAAAAGCAGAGCACAATTAGGGCTGTGGCTAAGCTGCTCTGCAGAGACAGAAAAGAGGGTTGGAATTAATCCTCCCATTAATGTGTGAAACAGAGCGTTTACATTCATGAAGCAATTATACAATAATAGCAGGAGAGCTGCGATAGGAATCACAACGTGTCTGAAGTTTCACTCCAACCCAATACATGAATAATTCCTCCTAGGCATTGCTGTGAAAGCAATATTAAAAAAGTAGGAAAAAAACACCAGATGAGGCATGCTTCATCTCTCAATTAGAGTTGAACACAACTAAATTTATGCAAAGTGGGAAGAGAAGCTCGAAGAGGCAAAGGCATTTGTTACTGCTCGATGCAAGATGAGCTCACAAAACGCATCCTTCATCCTGGCAGCTTTCTGATGTCTTACTCCTGAGGCATCAGTTTTATTCTCGGTTTCCATGGCAGATACTTTTCTGAGCTTCTTTCTGCCATAAATATTGCTGATTTATTCTATCAGCCATATCTCTGCAGATACCTGCAGCATGATTCCACGTGCAGTCGGAGTGGTGAGAGGTGGGCACGTTAACATTCCTCAGCTCTGCTTCTCAACCAGGGGAATCACGCCTTGCAAAAGGAGCGCTTATTCCCTGCTGCTACACAATCACTGCTGATCTCCTGGTGCTGACCTTTGTCCTTTGCAAGTGTGCAGTGTCCAATTAAGCATGTTTAGCAGTTCGGTCAGACACCCTGCAGGCAGATTTCCCCCACACAACACTTTAGGCAGCAGTTGTCCTTTCTGCTGTTTCCCCCAAGTATTTCACTTTAGCAAACAGTGTTAAAACATGCGGCTCTTCATGGGCAGAGACAGCAGCCAGCCACATCACAAGGCCCTGTTTTGAGGGTGGATTTACCCTCTGCATGTTGAGCAAACACTGCTTGATGTGTACTTCTCTCAAATTCAACACGGCTACAATGTGGTACGAGGCTTTTCAGCTCTTCTTGCAGGAGGAGAATTGGGAGGTTTTGCAGAGATTGCTTTTCAGACACTGAACCATAATAGCACATACAAAAGAAACTCTGGCAAAACTGCAAGAAGGATTCCATGCAGTGCAGTGAAGCAGAACAGGAGGAAGAGCCCCAGCACGTGCAGTGTGCAGGAGAGCCCCGCAGGAACAGCCCAGGCCAGCAGGATGCAGAGCCAGGGTGTGCCGCTCTTAGCCGTGATCCTGAAGTCACAGATAGGAAAGCTGTCAAAAGTTTAAGTGCAACCCACTCCCTCCCTAAAGATAAAAAGCCAAAGAGCCCCGCCAGAAGGAAGTGCACCGGTTCAGTTATTGTCTCAGTGCACGGGGCTGGGGACTGCCCATTGTTTCGCATTGTCCAGCGAGCAGCACAGCCCACAGCCATTCCTATTTTCCATTCTTTGCCCACACAAAGGCCCAGCACGGAGACTCGGTGTGCTCCTTTCAGGCTCCAGAGCTGGTTGGTTGCAGGATGGGGTTCTGCAGGGCTGTGTGTGGGCGCATTGCTCAGTTCTGCAGCAGGAACCAAAGTTTTGGAGGAGGCAACAGGAGTGGGATGCAACCGGGCAGCGTCAGCACTGCTCCTGCTGCAGCCATCGGTCACCCCCACAGCTCTGTGTTAAGGGAATCCCCGGGGGTGGACAATCAGACCTGCATGGGGACACAGGCTGGTTGTGGTGTCCTGGCGATGAGTAATAGAGGTCATCTCATTACAGATAAACAAGTAACTGATTTTTCTAAACAGTACCTCTGCAGTATCCGGCCCACGCTGAGCTGCTAAGCAAAACGCACTCTCCTCAGCCTCAAGTTACCTTCATACCCACAGCCATGCTCTGTCAGAGCCACATCCTCAGCATGAGGGAGCTGGAGCCCTGGGGCTGGGTGCACAGGTGGGGTGCTTTGGGAGTGATTACATTTTTAATTCGCACTGCTGAGCTGAGCATTAGAGCAAAAGGTGCTTGAGGCAGGAGCAGAGCAACCAAGCGCTCAGAGCTTTTGCTGCAGCACCGTGCTCGGGGTGGGGCAGATGTTTCACCTGCAGCCCTGATGCACGCAGCTGCAGGTGGAAATGTCCCAGGAAAGTCGCTGTGGAAGACACTATGGAGCAGCTCCTTTGGTAAAGCAGTTGCCACTTAGAAAGTACAGTTTTGTGAGCACTCAGCAGGACCTGTGCCATCTGGGAAGCAGCAGAAGCATCCCCTGCACAGACCTGAGCAGGTTTCACTGCTTTGTTGTGCTCCTGTCTGACACAAGCACATACCTGCAAGCACAGGCTCACAGCTAACACCCCTTATTGGCATCGCAGCAGTTCTCACCTGGAGTCTGGCACAGCTGACACAGCTGTATGAGCACAAGGAGAGGCCACCAGAGCAGCCTCAATGCACAGCAGTGCTGGGGGTCGTGCAAAGCCCATTCTGCACTGGGGCAAAGAAACCATCCCCATCGTAACAACACAGCAAACCGTTCCACTTGGTTGCACGACAGAGGAAAGTTGGCAACTTAAATGTTAAACTTGCCTGCGACTGATCAGCGTTGACATCAGCGTGACCTCACCGCTGTAACTTGAGCTCTCTGCTTTCCCTCAGGCTGCCTTTAAAAAGCCGTGCAGAGCGCGGACACCGCACAGATCCTCCAGCAGAAGGGGAACCCCGGAGCAGCGGCGGTAGATGAAAGCAAAGAGAAGGAACACAGCCTCAGCCATGTCCACGTCGCTGAGAGTGAGCCCGTCAGTGCACGGCTACCGCTTCGACACCGCCCTGCGCAAGAAAGCCGTGGCCAACATCTTTGAGAGCGTCGACGAGGAGTCGCTGCAAAAGCTCTTCAAGCACTCCGGGGACAAAAAGGCGGAGGAGAGAGCCAAGATCATCCTCGACACCGACCAGGACGTGGAGGAGAAAGCAAGAGCGCTAATGGCTCTGAAACAGAGGCGGAAAGACAAACTCCTCCAGTTCCTGAAATTCCCGAAGTACTCCATCAAAGTGCACTGAGCTGGAGGGAGCAGCCACGGAGGAGAACGTTTTGGGACGAGGCTGCCACAGGCAGCACACTCCATGCTGGGTGCAGCTGGGACGCTCCTGTGCGCGGTGCTGCCAGCAGGATGCTGCGTGCCCAGCGCTGCAGGTGGGACGGGACGCTGCCGTGCCCGGTGCTGTGTGCCCAGTGCTGTGTGCCCGGTGCTGCTGCCGGAACGCTCCCGTGCCCGGTGATGGTGCCCAGTGGGAGAGAACCAACTCACCCCATCCCACGGCACTGCAGCAGCGAGATGAGCCGACTGCACCCATTTGCTTCGCCTGCCCGAACTCTCAGCTGAAGTTTGAAACTTTCTAAGCCTCGCTGTTGTCTGCAGAACGGAGATCCCCGACATCGATCAGCTCCTGATCATCCCTCATTCTGCATTTGTTGAAATGCATCGAAGCGCATCGTGTGCCTGCAACACATTCAGCCTTCAGGGAATGCACTGCCCTATGGACACTGCGCGGCTGTGCCTCTTCTCTCTCCTGCAGTGTGCATGCATTAAGAATTGTTTGCACAAAAGCAATAATAATGACAGATTTCCCTGAATTTACTGTGAATTGCCTTAATATTTTGTTCACTTCCCATTAACATGAATATTTAAACACCATAATTGCAGTTCATATTTGTATTGATTACATTCGATATTAGACAAGTACTTCATGGTAATATTTTATGGCAACGTTATCATTATATTGACTATAATTTATTTCATATGGCAACCTGAAATTTAATAAATTATAATGTAAATATAATTTCTCGTCTGAAATGCTCACTTCTCCAGAAGGAGGGGGGATATCCTCTCTCGGCTATTCCTACAGGTTCTTTTATAGCAGTCTGCCTACATCTCTCCACAATGACCCAGGATCCCAGGCTGAGTTGCACTGCCAGCCAGCAGCCCCCCCTGCTTTCCCCAAGGCCCCAGCACAGCACCCAGCACAGCAACACCAGAGCTGCACCCTCTGGCATTCCCAGGGAGACCTGAACAAATGTCACTGCAATGTAAATTCCACCACTAGCTTCTCCTGCATAATAAAAGAGCATGGATTTTTTTTTTATTTTTATTTTTATTTTTATTTTTTTGCAATAGAATAACCAGAAAAGTCAGACAAAAAAATGAACAGTGAGCAGGACAGTTCTCAGCTCTCCTCATTCCTGCAAAGCAGAGTTAGGGCTTAGGGCTCAACCAGCCAAAAAAGCCCTGAACCAATAGAGGAGGGCTACAAGCACTGTGGCAGTAGAATCAGTCCCTCCAGAGGTTATTCAGTACCACCATGATAAAGGATGTAGAAAATATTTATAAATAATAGTCTTGGCTATTTTTAAACATGCCCTCTAGTAACCTCATCCAGAAAATAAATGTTCCCATGGCTCTGTTTAGAGCAACAAAGTAAAAACATTTTCAAAGAGCCGGCTTAGGGGGGTTTGTCCTACAGTTCAAACTGCAAATTGCTCATAGGACAGGGAAGAGAAGAAATAATCCCTTACACTACTTAATAGAATGGGTAACTGTGATTAATGACGGTGTGCTGCAGCAGATGCAGCTGTTCCCCTGCAGCACCGCATCACCACACCTGGAAGCGGAGTGCCCCGAGCACAGCCCAGGCTCAGGAAAATCTGCTTCAAGGTGAGGTTTGTGCAATGAGCAATCGCTGCTTTCCTGCTTTGCTCAGTCCTGGTGTGCTGCCCGCTGACCCACGGTGGGTCACAAAAACCACTGCAGCAAAACAAAGTGTTTCAGAGTGGCTGCTTCCAAAAAAGGCGAATCCGGGCAGCCCAGCTGTGAGCTCACAGCCGCCCCCGGGCTCTGTGATGCAGCTTTTCCTCCCTCTCCGGGAGGTTTTCCCATCACAGCCATTTCTCATACAACAAATGCTTCACAGAGAAGCTCAGCAGGGTGATGCACTGATAAAGCCTGCAGGTGAGGGGGTTCAGTGTCTGCACAGTGCTGACAGCCCTACATCAGCAGCACATCACATCCCCAGCTCCTGCTGCAGCCGCTCTCATTGCCAGCACCGTGCTGCCCCATTCCCTGCTGCCGAGGGGCCCAAAGGAAGTTGTGATCATGGCAGACTGGAAGAAGTACCAAGGAAAGCAGCTGCAGCTGCACGCCTGCTATTGCCCACACACTCCTGCTCTCGGGCACTTGCATGGTGTGACTGATAAACCCAGTCCCTCTTGTCTCAGTGCATTTACATTATTGGCTCAAGTGACTTTCCTGATAAATAAAACTTGCCTACCAAAAAGTTCCATTTATTTGATTTTGCAGTTTAGAAAGGGTGGTTTTCCTCGGCCTCAGCCTGCATTCAGCTCATGAAGCACAAACCTGCCAAAACAGCAGCGCATCTTCCAGCGTGCTGAGTACAAACTGCAACTCATCGTTACGAAACAGCTGACAACGAGTTGGAGCAGAAGTGCCCAAACACTGCAGGCACTCTCCCTTCTGCTGCTGAGCGGGGCTGCGCTGCTCTGCTCGGGGCTGTGCTGAGCACAGCGGATGCCCACACCAAAGCAGTTTGGTTTGCTCCGTGATCCCAGTGCAGTGCATGAGGGCAGGGCACCCACATTGTGCCGGGCCCTTCCTGAGCGCTGCTGCTGCAGACTCAGTGTCTGCCCAAACACGTGCGCTGCCTTCATGGGACGGCTCAGGAACGCTCCTGCCAGACACAGAGCCCATTGTCGCCCCACGCAACAAAAAGAGGAAGAAGCCTGTTCAAGGTATTTCCTCCCTCCAGGAGCCGGGCGTTTCCATTAATTCTTCTCTGCGAGTCAGACTGGCTGTACTGGGTGTCCCTCTGTCGCAGCATCCTGAGGAACATGCGTCCCTATAGCTAATTTTATCTGGCTTATACAGTGCTGTGCCACAGGAGAAGGGGCAAGGGGACACCCCAAGCCTGAGCCACCCAGCAGGGTCTCTATGGCCAGCAGTGGGCAGAGAAGCAGGGAGAAAAACAAGCAGAAGCCCTTAGCACCCAATCAGGGTGGTGAAAGAATGAGCAGCTCGTTGGACACTGGAGAGGAACAGCAAAGGGAGTTCAGCTCCAGTGTCACAATCCCTGACCCCATCTGACTCCAATGTCCAACTTCACCATCAACCGCTAAAACGGCTCCTGCAGCTGTTCTGCTGATGGGAAAACAAGGCTGGAAGAAGGCAAAAGTCCGACTTTACAGGTCCACTGTCTTTGGAAAGAAATGGGATGTTCCCTGATGTCCCAACAGTGGGGACAGTGACCTTCTGTCAAACATACATTGCTGGAGCAGAGTCCAATGGGAGTGGGGCCATGGCTGTGACAGGGACAGGACAGGCTGCTCCAGCACAGCACAGCGCCGGGCAGCCGTCCCTCCCGTTGAGCAATGGGTGAGTTAAACATTGACTGCTGAGCTGCGTTACCCACACGTACAAAAGCAAACGGGTGATTCAGCAGCCTGGGTGCACCCAGAGGGATCGGTGCCCGTGGGCGAGAAGCTGAGCACAAAGCACCCATTGGGCAGGCAGTGCCAGCACACAGCACCCCGCACCCAGAGCCAGCTCAGCACCAGGCGGAGCACATCTCAGCTCTGGCTGCACCAGGGCATCTCTGCTAGGAAGCACGTTAAATGCAACTGAAGGGATGTAATGTGGTGAAGCTTATGGGCAGGATAGTGTACTTCTCACAGCAAAGGGCTGGCTGGGGATTTCAGAGTGCAAATGCTTCACAAGCAGCAAAATGATACTACAGTGCCATTTTGGAGTGATAGATGGAGGCTGTTTAGGAGAAGAAAAGCCTCCAAAGGACTGTAGCCAACAGGGGATGGCACAGTTGCCATCTATCTCTGCTAGAAATTAAAAGGTAAACTATGATCAGAATCTTAATACAGGGGATGGCTTTCTGAGACATCGTCTTTCCAAAACAAAGGTGCTTTTATGCCTCAAGGAAGTAGACAAACTGGCATACAAATGTTGTACAGAACACATGGTGCTTTCCCAGCCCGCTTGGTTTCTGCTCTGGCATTGTAATGTCTATACCAAGGGACCAAGCACTGAATATATGAACTTGAACTGACTTGAATAATCCAAAGGAAAGAAAAAAACTGCCAGTGTAACATGCTAGTGCTAGTGCATATTCTCCAGCTGGGCCTCTATTCAAAGTTCTCCTGCCATCCCAAATGGTAAAGAAGTTCAGACCCAGGCAGCTCTCTCTCACACAACACCATTTGTCACTCCACACAGTGCTGCTGAGCCACCCATCCCCACACCTCTGTCAGAGCTTTGGGGAGGCTCTGAATTACACCCACCCACCCTCCCTCCCCTGTGCTATTCTGGAGCCCACATGCAGAACGGCTGCAGAGGGCTGAGAGTTCAGACAGAGGCAGCACTCAAAGCCGTGTCAGAACTCTGCCCTGAGTGGGGCTGTGGGGCATCAGCAGGTGAGCTGCAGTTTGTACAGAGGTAAAACCTTGAATGCATTCTGCAGAAAGCGCTGCCAAACATGCACTGTTTTTATCCAGTCCCATCAGTAAGGCTCTTCCCAAAGCGTTGTCCATTCTAGCCGCAATAGGAAGCATGCAGAAATGCTTTATGATGTTGGAGAGATTTATCAAAGCCAAGAAGCATATTTCCCCAGCTAACTGGCCAGGACATAAAATAGCTTTTTAATGCCTTGTGTTTGCTTTATCTACCTTGTGAAATTAATTATCTGTGGATCAGATAAAAAAAAAAGTAACCTACACCCTCCCACCCCCACCAGCATTCCTTGGAGACAACAATGTGCAGAGAACATTCTGCTTGCTGTAGCATCCCAGTGTCTTTTAGGGCATTTTTTTTTTTTTAAATATGGAAAATAGAAAATGTTATATAAAGCAGCTTGGTGAAAACGAGGTCTGAAGTCTGCTTGTAGAGCAACCTGGAAGCTCATTGATGATTTACACCTGGAGAAACTGTGTTTGCTGCAAGGCGTGTGACTGGGAGGATGCGTGCTCTGAGCAGAGCAGGGCCGCAGCTCCGGCTCATGGCTGCACTGCACTGCAGGGATGCATGGGGATGAGCAGAGATGCCAAGATGTACAGGAATGCACTGGGATACTGGGAGCAGCTCCTCCAAACAAACCCACAAACACCTTATCTCCCTGCACTCCCATGCACGGATCACAAAGCTTCTGCAATGGGGTTTAAGCCTCAGCATCAGAATGTGCATGTTCACCATGTGGGCGCATGGCCCAGCAGGAAGGATTGCTTAAGCTACTTCATCTCTCTGAAGAAAACTCCTCGTGCCCAAAAGCACAGTGCTGTCCCAGCTACCTCCTCAAATCCCTCGTTGCAATGGCAGGAAGCAACAGAGCCACGTTCAGAGCTCTGCAAACTTGCACAGCCTCTCTTGAGTTCAGAGCCTGCATGCACACCGCTGCATTGCAGATAAACCCTCCCTGCTCCTGCCAGGACGCTCCTTCCCCTGCTTCCTGCATTACCCTCTGTTTTGCTGCACCCATGGGATGGTGTCACACACCTCTGCACAGCTGATGGGAGGGCTTGAGGTCTGCCATAAGTAAATAAATTAGGTGTAATTCAGTATTTAATTGTAAGAGCCACTGTGATGTACGTTACAGCTTCTCAGGTGAGCGCACAGTAATTGAGCTCAATGAGGTGCCCATGAATCCTCAGAAATCAGAGTGCTCCCCTTTGTCTCAGGGGAAGCGCTCCCCTCAGCTCTGTTTGTTTTGCTCTCTGTTGCACCACCGCTCTCAGCAGCCCTTGTGCAACCTGCATGTTTGAGCCCTTCTTCAGAAATAGCTCCAACAGGCCCTCAAACCGATTGCTCAAAGTGCCATCCTGTGGGAACTGTGTTTGCAACACGAGCTCTTCCTATGCAGCTGCAGATAAAGGACCCGATACCCAGACTGCCAGAGGAAAGCCAGTAAAACAACACCCACTAATCTGGGGGGGGATTCCAAGTCTGCACTTGTTTCTCAGGACCGAACCCAGAGGAGTTCAGTCTGACCACTCCCAGGTCGGCATGCAGGGGTTGCTCTGGAGGACAGGGAGTGATGGGAGACCATCGTGGGGTGACAAAGCTTTGGCTCGGCAGAGTCATCCTCAGCTGTCTGAAACATCCCTGAGCCTGCACCAGCCTGGCCTTACCCTTACCCAGGCAAAATCCCATTTACCTGAGCCAGAACTCAGGTTAAACAGCAGCTGAGCACTGAGTGCTGCAGAGCACAGCAGCAATTGCCCATTTTCATACCATTTACGCTTTGCATGAGCTCCTTTAAGCCCATCTCTGTGTGCTCCCTCTGCCAGGGCATCCCTGAGCCCTCTCCCAGAACCAGCACTGCTGCACTGCAGAGCACTCAGCAGCCACTCAAACAAGACCTGTTTTTCTATTTCAATTGCTTCTCCAGCTGCTGTGAACACACAACAAAACAGCCAGTAATGTAAACCTTTCCCCCTCCACAAGAGATTTAAAACTGAAAATACTGTTTGCATACGAATGGTGCATTAAGGCTGAGGTCCCTGTCCCTGCAGCAACTGCAGTCACAGAGAGGTCCCAGGAACAGCCTGTAAATCACTCTGGCTTCCCAGCTCCTCCAGCCTTCCTAGCACAGAGTTCCTGCTTTGCTGCATACTTCGTGACCTTCTGACCTTCCTTTGATACTCAAAACTGATTTGGAGGAATAAATCTGGGTTTGAAAGCTTATTTCCATCTGCCTCTGGAAGCCGCACTCTTAGAGCAGCCCACGCAGCCTGCTGAGGAAGTGCTGGAAACCTCCCCTGGTTTGCAGTTAGAGCTGCTCTGCTGGTGAAGTCACCTCGGGACAAACCAAAAAAAACCTTTGCAATGAGTTTTCAGAGCACTTGTAGGGGAGTTTGAATATTTTAACAGGAGCTCAACGCGAGCTGCAGATGCTGTGCTGTTTGCAAGCCATGGTGCCAGTCCTCACAGCTTGCTGCGCGCTGCTCCACAGCGCCTGGTGGCATGAGGCGAAGGGGCTGCAATTGGCACAAAGAGAGCCAAGTGTTTTCACTTCGTTTAGGAGTCAATTAATTCCCTCCTCTCCTGGGCCTGCCTGACAGCATTACTGTGCTCAGCATCTCATGCCAGCACTGTGAAATTTCAGCAACAGCCTCAAATGCAGCAGCGAAAACTGGAGCGTGGGGCCAGAAAGCAATCAGCTGCTTTTGGCAGTGCGTTTTGGAAGCGAGTCCTGTGTAAAGCAGCCCATACACACACACCAAGTGCTCCGGGCAGGTATTAAGGATCCCACCCCCCTTTCTTCCTTCGAAGCAGTTTTGTTTTCTACCAAACACAGCAGTCTTGGCGAGCTGGGAAAGCACTTTTACCGCCCTCCTGTGGTTGCAACACCGGTCGAGTTGTAATAAAATCAGCTTCAAACGGGATGTGGGAAATTCGCTTTTCTGGCCTCAGCTTTGCTCTGGCCCTGCTGAAGCTCCCAGCTGGCCCCAGCGCCAGCCTCCAAAATGAGGGGTTCCATACACCACCATGCTGAGGGCCGCGCTCACTGTTTGGCTTTGCGTTGCCATAGCAGAAGTTGTGCTTGAGCAGAAACAAACAGTGATTTCCAGCCCTGCGAGAAGAGTTCTTCCAGGCCTCCCTCGTGCAGACAGCAGCCCCCAGCACTGGCAGCTCCTCGTGCTCAGACCTCACGCACCCAGGACGCTGCTCCTCCCGGCCCTGTGCAGCTCACGCACACCGCAGGGTTTGCAGGGAAGGGGATTTGGGGCAAATGCTTCACTGCAGTGACTCACCCACTTCCGTGGAGCGTTCCGGGTTTCCCAGCTGTGCTATGGCAACAGCCAGAACAACACATTTTTGTGCAGTGTTTCATGCCGTGACCTTTTGCCAAAGTGGAATTGCTAAGAAACCACGTGGCGCATCGCACAGCCCTCACCCAGCAAGGGAGGGCAATGCACAAAGCTAACGGCACCTTAAGAAACAGCAAACGGCTGCTTTGGTGCAGGGCAGCCATAGAGGTGTGCTGCCAAACTGCTACCCCTCTGTGTGTAAAACAGCAGATTTTAACCAAAACCAAATTCATTTTGGTTGAGAAAGTTTTGACTGAATCTCTGTGGCTCATTTCTTGGCCAGAGAACATTCTGCCACCGTAAGGATTTTGGTACAGCCCAGACTAATTTTGTTTCTGCTCTTGGCTGACTTTAAGAGGAATGCCATTCAGCAAAGGGAAACCAAACACGCACAAAGCACACTGCATCATTCATCTGATCTCTGAATTCTTTGTCTGAGAAGGACTAAGCAGAGAGGTGACTTTGTTCAGTAAGAACTGAGCCCTGAGTTTTGCAGAGTAGCTCTGTGGGCATCAGAAGTGGGATACCAGGCAGAGGGAGGTGCTTCATGGCTGCTGTCTCAGCTTGTGTTTGTTACCTGTAATGCCAGCAGGGAGTTTATAATCACCCAGAAGCAAAGGCTATCTGTTTTCATGCTGGCTTTACTTTTTCCACTTCCAGAAAAAACATTTATCAAAACAGTACAAAAACTGGAAAGCATCTGAACTAACACAGCACTTGGTGAGATCCCAACGCCTGCAGTGCCCATCCCAACCCAGAGCAGGGTTCAGCTCAGCACCCACATCCTGCAGCAGAGCTGAGAACACCCAGCACTGCCCCATTGCTCGGTGGGTGGAGGAGCTCAGCCAAGGGACTGCCCCGGGTCACCACGCTGTGCTGCGCTGATACCCAACGCCCAGCAGCATTCTGCACTACGTCAGCATGCACATTTACACACCATAAACACGCTTCATTAGTCAGCACAGGCCAAGGACTGGCAGCTTCACAGCCGGCACTGCTGGAAGCAGCAAGGATTATGCAACAGCTCTCCAGGAACACGAGTGTTTTACGGGTATTGTGAGTTGCAAGGGAATTGCGCTGCATCAACACAATCCTGCATGGATTTGGGATTAAAAGCGCACTTGATTCACTTAAAGGGACATGGCAAAGCCTCCCTTAATTGTGATAAATCCCTCTCTTTCATTTGAGAAGGTGACATTTCATGGTAAATAAGCCCAAGAAATTGGCTGGAACAAGGAAGAGCTTCCTGTTTTGTGATTCCCTACAATGAACAAAGCACAGCATGAAGGCAGCAGGCTGCATGCCTGGCGCTGAGGGTTTCTGTGGTCTTCACTGATCCAACCCAAGAAGCAAACCGGGGGCCAACCCCCCTCCAACCAGAGGGACCAAAGCAACCCCTGGTGCTCTGGAAACTGAGCAGGCACTTACCTCAGGGCTGCTCCTCCTCCTGCAGAGGGGACAAACTCTTCCTCATTTACCAAACCCAGCACATTCCCACACAGGGGAAAACACGCTACCCCAATTATTCCCTGCCATTTGTCTGACATTTTCATTATCCCTGATGCAGCACCCATCAAATATCGTCTTGTACCAAAAGCCATTTCTGTCAAATTAAGTTGAAAGGAAGGAGCAGGAAACTAAAAGCTCCACGACTAATCCTACCACCTGGAAAATCAGCAGAGAAATATAATTTTGTAGCCCTTCAAATTAAATCAGATTCTGGGCTCTCCACTGATGAGTTAATCCAATGCTGCGTGGAATGGCTCCACTCAGCCATGACCAGCCTGAGACACGTTCAGTTCACAGCAAGGCAGTTCCAGCTCACAGACACTGCTTTTATTTCTGTTCTCAAGCAATTTCTTTTAATTTTATAATTTGCCTCAGCTGCTCCCAGCTAAGAAGCTATCAGCAGGAGGTGGCTGTTAATTGCAGAGCTGTGTGCTCCCTGAGCCCTGCAGTGGGCTCAGCTGGTGCTCCCAGCCCTGGGGCAGTGCTGTACCCAACCCCAGCCCTGGATCTGTGGTGGGATTGGCTCTGGGGCAGGGCTGGCTCAGATTTACTAGTAGGAAATGTTTATTATTTTCCATTTTTACATTATTTTTCAAGAGTTGCCTCTTGCGACAAGTGTCCATCAGGCTCCTGACTGGAATATTACAAGGATTTATGGCTGCTAGCGAGAGGAACTCAATATTTATCAAGCACGGGGCTTTCAAATGCTGCCTGAAGTTGCAGCAATTTGATGGCTGTGCCATTCCTTCTGCTGCAGGGCAGAGCCTGGGGGGACAGCTTGCACTGCAGGGCTGTGACTCAGAGAAGAGAGCTTTTCCCCCAGCGTTGCATGGGTTCCTCACTCAGGAATGAGCACACACAGGGCACACTGACAGCCCCATTATTTCTGTGGGGCTCCCTGGGTGGCTGTGCTGTGAAATTGCTCTCAGGCTGCTGCTCCCCGGTGCTGTTCCCTCTGTGAGCAGCAGCTCCCACCTCTATTTGATGTTTTATGTAGAATTGACCTGTGCGCAGTTCTGTGTCACTTTATTCTCCTTTAAATGTATGAAGTGTAACCAAGAGTCTCTCTCATGCTTTATTTTATTCTAATTTTTTCCCCCTTTAGAAGTCTAGAATGTCACATCTGATCTCCCCTGGTTCTCCTGCAGCTCTTTGGGGAAATCTGATAGCAGCTGTTTCAGAAGCAGAAAAATAATTGAAAGTGCCACGGTGCTGAATGGTTACCACAGCCTCCTGTCCCAAGAATACAGGCTTTGAATTGAGTGCTCTCCTGTCTGTGCAGTGGGATGGGCACCATGTCCTGCAGACAGCAATGCAGGGCTGCAAAGGTATTAATGAGAGAGCAGAAATGAAGAATTTCTTCAGTCATTTGAAGGGGAAGCGTGAATGAACTGGTTCACTCTGAGCTTTTCTGGTACCAAGAGAAATAATCTCAGCACAATATGGTGTTTTGGTTTGGTTTCTATTTTGTTTTCTTAATTTACAATGTGTTTTAGCATCTACGCAAAATATCCCTCAGGCTGCCAATGGCAACAGGACACGGAGTGGTGATCTTATGTAAGAGAAGTTGTTTCCATGCGCCACGTACCCAAAGCCCTCCACACAGAGCGGGTAAAGCCCTTCAGGATGGGTGCCAACCATCACAGCCGTACCCACACCATGGGAAGCAATGTGCTGGGAGCAGCCTGGCCCAATGGATGTGACAGGAGGAGAAGGGAGGGCTGAGCGCTGCTCCTTGACCTGAGTGTGAGCCTTTCTTCACGTGCAGAGAAAACAGTTTGCACTGCAGCCCCTCCTGCAATCACAGAGGCTGCTCGAGAATGGGATGAAGAATTCTTCATCTCCTCTGGGCAGGCGGTGATGGATCATCACTGGGGCTATGGAATTTCCCCAGCCCCGGTGCAAAATCAATCTCCTGGCAATGTCTCGCTGGCCGTACAGAGGGCTGTTTGGAAACTGCTGGGTCCTCCGGTGTGCAGCTCTACCTGCAATCATCTGGGCTGCAGCGTTTTAATTTGTTTCCTTTAAAGAGACCCAGGGGTGCCATCAAGAGACAGTTTCCAGGATTCAAAGGAGACGGCAGAATTTGATCTCCTTCCATGGCCTTGTATGTAATTACTGGAGAGAATGAGGCAGGCAATACAGATGCAGAGGCTCAGAGAGGTGAAAAGGAGGTATTCAGAGCCAGCAGACAGAAACACACCTGCCTGGTTTGGTGCAGGAGTGCTGGCATTGCTGAGCAGAGAGCAGAGCCAGGGCTGATCACAGCAGTTTCGCACATCCCCATGGCTGGAAGCGTCTTCCTCGGGAGCTGAAAGGAGCACATTACTGCCTTCCACCTGCAGCAAGCACAGCCCAAGGCTCAGCTCTGTTCATGGCCACATTTCATTTCCCCCACCCCTCGCAGGGCTTTGCAAGGTGTTTCTTCATGCTGTATAGTTATAGAAGCTATGCAGCTTTGGACACCTGCAATACTCCAAAGCAGTTCATTTCTCTCCTGTTTTAATTGTACCTTACTTCAGGGCATGACCTTCAGCTAAAAACCATTGCAGGCTCTTGGCAACACGGAGCTCATCCATCTGACTGCACAGCTCTGCACTTTAACAGCCTCAGCCCTCCTCAGCACCACCACTTTCAGAGAATTTCTTATGTGCCATCTTGTTTTAGTGCCATTCTATTTCATTTGCTACCTTAGCTTAATCATTTTTTAACACTCTTTCAGTTTGCTTTTCTATCTCTTTTCATCATCATCTGTTCCTGAGATTTTATTTTTCCAATAAACTGCGTAATTTAATGGCCCTAATCCCAAGTCTCCTATTTAGAGCAGGGATGTGGAGCTGTGAAAGGAATCCCAATTTAAATCTGTCACTCAAATGTAATTTAATCCATCTCTTTACATCTAAAACTGCTTCTTGAGATGAAAAGCATGGCTGGGGTTCTGTTTACCTTTCAGACACTCAGCTTTACAGTGCTTGCTTTCTTACACATGGACTATTAGAAAATGATGGAGCCACACTTTTTGTGCAACAGGAAATCATCGCTATTCAGGTCTGGAGGCAATCGTGCGGGTGTTTAAGTGTCCAAAGACACATCCACCTCAGCCTCTGCCAAAAGTACCACTTTGGAGTGTTTCCTTGCATTTGTTTCAGCATTTGGTTGCTCTGAGGGCAGCCAGAGCTCAGCACTTGGAACATCGCTGTGTTTTCCCCTCTCTCAGCTCCTTCTCACCCTCCCGGCAGTGCTCAGCCCCGGGTCGTGTGCTCTGCCTGCAGCCCAACCTGCAGCGCCGGCAGCTGCAGCAGTTCCTTAATTACCCTTCTGCTCGAGGCCCGTCCGAGGAGCGGGATCAGGCAGCAGCAGGAAGCGTTCAACAAGGCTCTCTGCGCAAGGAGTGCGCCTCTGCAATCAATCTGTGTGAGACAAAGCTGTTAATTACCATGCAGGCATGTGCTGCACCTCTCAGCCTGGCTCCCACATGCCCGGCAGCTGCCAACACAGGAAGGCTTTTAGGCAGCTCCAGCACCTCGGCTTTGGGTTTGTCATGACGTATATAAAGGGAAACCTCCTGTCTTCTTCTGATGGGTTCGGTGGGTGGGAAGAAGGCTCAGTGAGGAGAGAACCTCTTCCCCCAAAGCACCGAGCGCTGAACAGCCGCACTGCACCCACGAGATGAGCCATGTAACTGAGATGTCACTCATCATGCATAATGAAAAATACTTCATCAAAGTTTCAGCAGCAGCTGGATGCTCAGCGAGGGCTGCTTGCTGCCTCCAGAGCTGGCAGCTGAACAGCGTAAGGCACAACACAAAAGGTGCAGGGCACACCTCCAAGCGCCCCACAGCCTCAGTGCCATGGGCTCCAAGGACACGCAGTGGATGTTTGGCTCTTCCCCTTTGCTCCACCTTGAAATACAACCATAAATCTCAGGCCCGCATTCAAGCTTCCTGCAGTAGTATCTTCTCATAAATACCTCCTAAATAGCCCCACCCTCAAACGCACAGCTAATAACAGCATTTTTTATGGTTATTAGACAAGTGAAATGTCCCTGGACTGAGCAATTACCTTCAAATATCTGCCCAGAACTGGCTGGGAGTGGAAATCAGTTTTTCTACCCCAGGTACAAATCCATAATAAGGATTTATTTCTGAAGCGGTGGGAATGAGGTAATCTTTCTCCTCCTTAGAGTGAGATAGGGAGCAAAAAAAAGAAATAAAGTGATGTAAGTTTATACCGAAGCACCTGGAAAAGCAAATGACTTGCAGGAGGAAGGGGCAGGAGAGAAGAAATCGTATCATCCAGGAATAGAAACTGTCACCCTCTCTCTGTTCCCCAGCAAAGGCACAGCACGTCTGTAGGAGAGCCCTATGGAAATGCAGTGATTTAAGAAACAGTGCAGATTTGGTTAAAGGCGGGCATTTATGAGACACAATTGAGCAAAAGGCCCTTTTGCTCTCCTGGGATTTCTGCTCTGTTTGCTGATCAGCTCTGCTTGCTCCCAAGCCCCCGGCAGCTCTGTGGTGGGCCGAAGGGGAATTTGTTGATGCTACAGAAAATGAAGTCCTGCACAGCAGTCAATAGAGAATAATGGATATCAATTACACAGCTGGAACTGCTGACTTGATCAAATTGTATCCATCTTTACTCTGGGAGTCTTTTTAATAAATCCATGGAGAGAAGTGTCGTATCTTTCACAGCAATATGTTCCCATGTTTTATTTTCTATGAAGAACAACTGGCAGTTTTACAAAACGCTCCTTGGAGTCTCTATGAAGGTATCAGAGCTGATAGAAGATGGACATGAGCGATTTGTTCTCTAATGCAGGAACCAGCTTGCCATAATGTGAGCAAATTGCTGCTGGAAAGCAGATGGATTCCCTCCCTCCTGTTCCAGCCCTGCTCACAGCACCCTGCAGGTGATTCAGGGGGAGCCTTGCAGCAAGGTGCTGAGCAACCCGGGCACCTGAAAGCAAATCACCCACTGAGGAACAGCTCCGGGTTTGCTGCAGTCTGAAGGCAGTGCTGTGCCACAGCTGTGCGAGCAGCTGCCCAGAGCAGAGGTAAAACAACACAGCCATCCAAACCAGAACGGGAGCTGCATCCAACAGGGAAAATGAATTCACCCTGTATGTCACTCACAGACTTCTATCTGCATTTTTATTTAATCCAGTCCCCATCTCGAGCACAGGAGTCTGGAATGCAACCTTCTTGCACGGCATCTTCCCTATGGTAAATCTAATTAAATAGCCATTAAAATGTGTGTTAGCTTGATGTTATCAAGGTGACCTGGAGCTCCTGCTAAATGTTAATAACAGCATTCCCCACTCACTGGCATTCAGCAGGCTGTGCCATTTCTATTGATGTTGCCTTTGGATGAGTGCAGTTATTAAAGCTCTTTGTGTACCAGAGATTCCCAAATAAATGTGTACCTCATTTTGTGGCAGCTGAAGTGCTCCACGTGCCCTTCGCCCTCCCAGCAACGATGGGGTGCTGCTGATGGGTCCCCAGCCATCCCCTGGACTGACCTCCCTGCTCCCCACCGGCCGGACCAGCAGCAGACGTTCTTCTCATCCTCCCTTCTCAGGATCACGTTCATGTTTGCAAAACTCCACAGACCCATCTCCATATCCTCATCCAGAGCAAGATCTGCTAATGACCAACAACGAAATACCTTTCTGCAAGCAGGCAGTTTACCCTGTGAAGGTTAATGATCACACAGTGCTGATGATCAGAGGGAGCGCTGAGAGCACTGCCTGTCCACGGCTGCAGTTTGCTATTCTGCACTCCAAGAAGTATCACTATATCGAAGAAAATCTTTGCCATGCAATAAAACAAAGTCAGAGATCTGCATCTTAAAAATGCCTTCCCCTGGTGGTTACCTTACGTTTGACTCTACAAGTTCATCCCTTCAGCTGCAGCTGCACTTCAAAATAGGAAACATCCCACCATGCTGCAAAATAGCTGAACAGGTGGGAAATGTCTCACCTCCCCCCTGCACATTTCAGCAGAGAGGATTTGGGCATTTGGGCGATGTGACTGCATGCAAACCCTCCTGTCAACAACGAGCAAAGACAAGACTAGTTTACAGTCATCTCCAGCCACTTCATGGCATCAAATGTGAGGCTCAGAGAGGGACAATGACAGCTTATAAGGCACAGCAGGACGGGGGTCCCCACCTCAGCTCCTCCAGATCTGGGGGTTCCACCTGCTGCGCTGGAGCCCGGGCTGATGCCTTCCTGCAGGGGCAATGCCTTCCTTCCATGGTGGCAATTACATTTTAGTCTTATGGCTTCGTGAAGGAACAGAGACCGCTTTGCATGATTATGCAAACAATCACCCATGCTAACAGCTGAGAAGACAAACAAATAACCGAGATCAATGCTGAAGGATGGAACGTAGCACTAATTAACTGGGCTGAATTCCAGGGCTGTAACAGCGAGTGCCACACAACCATTCCTGCAAGGAAACCCATGCACAGCTGTGCTTTGCAGGACCGCCAGCAGCACCACCAGGAGAGTAAAAGCAGAGGAATGATGAATCTTAATTGGGTGCAGTGATAAAGAAATTAAATAACACTAAAAGCCAACAAGAAGAAAAGAGGAAGGCTGTAACACAGAGAGTGGCTGCTCTGCTGGCTTCGGCACCTCTCATAAAGGGAAATGCCTCTTCCAGTGCTCTTTTCACATTTCCTTTTGCATTTATCCAAAATAGGTTTGCTGTGAGAGCTCTTAGAGCGGTCAGATGTTAAACTGCGCTCAGCGCAGAAAATGATCAATGCACTCAAACAAAGGATAGCATGCACCAATTGGACAATAATCCTGCAATCATCGCTGCAGTCCATGCGTGCCTTTCCAGCGCAGTTTGCTGAATGCCCTTCCAATGGCAGCGCTCCTCAGCTGCTGCTGGAGGATTAAGCGGCGTTATCTGCGTCAGAGAGGAGGTTGTGGACGAGGAGAAATCCCAGGGCTCACTTTTGGCCTTTGGAGGCTCACTTTTATCAGGAGCACCATGCGTCCATTGCACTGCAATTCCAACTCGGCCGTGGTAAAATCTGTGTGCTTTCAGATTTTTGTTGTTCTTTATTGAGTTTGCGTTTCAATCCCAAGCACAAAATTCATTTCACTTTTAAAGCGTGCCTTTGTGCTAATCCTTCTACTTTTCAGATATATCTCTGCCGAGCATGGAAGGTGCAGTAAAACTAATTAAACAACACCCCCAACTCTCAGCACTCCCATTTATTACTGTTACAGCAATATGTTAAGCTGCAAGAAGCTGCTCTTGAAGACTCACAGCAAAGGGTGCGCAGCTCATTTAGCACGTGATGACTGCTTGTGCAGGGGCTGCAGGAAGAGAGTGGGCACCCATGGGTGCAGACCTGGACAGCACAGCCACCAATACCCGTACGTGCAGGGGAGCAATGAGGAGAAGGGAAGGAGAAGAGATAGGGTGGGTGTGGAGGACTGCTATTGTAAGGGACATGTGTGAGCTTAACAGTCAATTCTATGTGGGAATCCACCGAATTTCACAGGGGTAATGAATTAAATGAAGTGGAAAGCATAGCACGAACTGGAGATTTGCTGTAGTGACTAATGTAATTAACCTCTATTGAAATAATTAAGCCTTCCAATTTGTGCCATAACACCAGCACAACTGAAGGGCAGGTGGGAGCAGACAGCAAGCAGGGGACACAGGAGAGGGCTCATCCTATCTGAAGGAACCCATTCCTTCCCATCCCACTCAGGTCCCTCTCTCTGTGCTTCTGCTCATAGCAGCAGAGGATCCCCATGTGCAAGCCCAAAGCACGGACTGATGGGCTCCAAATGTGCTGCTGCTCAGCAGGACGTTACTTACAGCTCTGCCACCACAGTAATAAACCACACAGGTTTAGGAGAAAAGGCAGCACGGCCCATTCCCCTCAGGCCTGACCTGTTTGCTCGTAAACTGACGCGCTCTCCTTCCCTCAGCAAACCATTGCTTTATGCTGGCCTGCAAAGTGGGCTTCTGTTGTCTCTAGTTATTAATTTACTTTTATTGGCTGCAGTTCCTTTCCCTGTTTTATTACCAAATAGCTCACAGTAGCAGAATGACTGTTCTTTTAGGTTATCCATAAAGAGTGACTTTCCCAAACAGGCGCCAAGGAGAGGCAAAAGCCACCGCAGCCCTGCGCAGGCACAGCTCTGCACCCATCGCTGCTCAGTGCACGGGATATACAAAGCATAAGGTTGAGATTGATTCCTTCTCTGTCCTAAACATATGCTCCCAAGTGCTTTCATTGTCACAGCATTGCTCTCTGTGGTAAGGAGTATTTTTCCTCCATAGCAATTAGCTTGAGTACCGCTATTAGATTGACTGTGCAGACTCAATGGCATCGCATAAGGTGCAGTAGGTGGGAACTGCATGGTTGGGAGTTTGGCCACCAAGCCGACACTCCTCGCCCTGCCTGTGTCTCCAGGCTGAGCACAGCTCCCATCCTGCCCATGTTCTGCAGCTCTCTACCTTCCATATATTTATTTCAGTTCGTTTTCCGCTCGGCTCTGCAGCCCTGCGATAAGGCATCGTCCCGTCGTTACAGCCTGGATTTTATTGCTTCTGCTTTCCCCCACAGACTTAATTGCCACCTTTTTCAAAGAGAATCTTCTTGCTGATGGCTTTGTCCTACTGTTTTTTTTTTTTTTAATATAAATATCACTTATTTGTAAATCACGACATGGGAAGGGCTCCAGGGCAGGGAGATATTATTGATGTGAATGTGGCAGCAAAAGGGTTGGAAAAGCAAGCAGCAAACTGCAGATTTCAGGACAGTAAAATACAGCTCAGCCAAAAGAGAAGTTTATAATCAAGATGCGTAGCACTGAGGAGGTTATTTGCATTTAACCTGGACAGGAACATATAACTGAATTTACTACAACGGTTCTCCTGAGGTGCAGCATGCAGAGCAGCACTTTATCTTTGCCTTTGCCAAACTTGGCTGCAATGATAGATGCAGCAGCCGGGCTGATTAGGGTCATTAGCATTCATAGATACTAAGTGGCAAATTAGCATATTCTCAGGGGGCGTGGGGATGGGATGGATGGTCCATCCCGAGGACTGCCAGCACCTGCAAGTGAATGCAAGGGAGCAGTTCTGCTGTGATTCCTTCGCTATGGGTCAGACAGCCGTCATTCTCCTGTGCTTTGCTAACAATGAGTACTCACATAACTCATTTTTGCCAGGACAGAGGAGAACATTATTGATGTTTTGTTTCCCCTCACGCGTGTCAGGTATTTTCCGAATGCAAACTTGAATGAGCAGATGCCACCCAGACACCTCAAGCAGTATTTCACTGCAGACAAAGCACAGGTGCTGCTGTACTCAGAGTAATTTTGCAGCATCAAACCCATCAATTGCATACAAATAACGGAGCAGGAGGGATGGGTACCCAATCACAATTAGCAGTGACCCATCCCCAGCTCTGAGGTTGGGATCCATCTGCCCCATACAGACCATTCTTGGCCGTTCTGATCTTCCTGGTACTACACAGATTAGGATAATATGTACAAACCTTTTTTCAGGTCTTATGCAGCACAAGGAATGAGATTTGCTTCCAACTTCGGAAGTCTCTTCTGACAGAGCACTTCACTCCATGGGAACATAAACCATCCTGGGAAGCTGCTCTGGTTTTCCTGTACAAACTTCTAAAGTTTTTCTCCCTAAACTGTATTCTTGGAACAGTTTTGGTGTGTTGTTACTGGGGTCTCTCTCTCAAACACTGTTCTTTGGAATTTACTTCTGTTTGCCCTATGGGGAAATAGGAAGATGGAGAGGCAATCCACTTAACAGGCAGTGACAACACTTGAGTGCAATCTTTAGATCCTAGTAAGTCATTAATTAAGAAATGCAATGGCACTGACTGCAGGAGCAGGAGGGCCTGGCACCAGCAGAATGGACGGGGAAATTCATTAATAACTTAATATCTTTCCCTCAGCCTGCAGACAGGTGTTATTAATCTACTTAAGCATTCTTCAAATGTGGCAAATTTTAAGTAAAAAGGGACATCTGATAAGCATAAGAAAACCTTGCAAAACGTATTTTAGGAAGATAAAGCCATACACTGGGAATCAATAGCACCTCAAATTAATATTGCCATTCTGGGTGACTGCATGGCAGTTGTTTCAGGCTGTCTTTGCTTTTACCATGTTCTTTGCTGCTTAGCTAGCCAAATCGTGGCTTAAGCATGTATTTAGTGGGTTGGTAAATGGCACAGTTCATTATTCCCTGCAGCACTGCCTTTCACCTGCACTGCCATTCTGCAGACAGAGCAGCATTGCTGTAGCACAGATCTTACACACACAGAGACCTTCTTGAGCACTCCCCCAGGGAAAGAGGGTCAGGTGGGGGCTGCCCAGCCATCCTCAGCAGCACTTAAATGGTGCTTTGAAAGGTCTCGAGATATTAACGCTATAAAAGCTCTTGAAAATCGCTCTCATTAAACCTTTTCATAACCTAGAGGAATTAGCAGATGACAGTGTTAATGCAGGGACTGACATTTAGCTCCAAGCAGCTGCACGCCCTGGGCTGCTGCTCCTGAGCCTCTATAGCCACCCCAGTACTCAACCAATGCACACACCCACCAGTCCTGACTCACACTGCAGGAAACCTTCCCATTGGATTTTGGGCATCCTGGTAGACAAGGGTTGGATGCAGTAACTCAAGAATACTTCTTCCAGCACTCACTGAGATTTTGTTCCTCTCTATTTAAATGTGCCCTACCCTTTCACACTTCCTCATAGGCACACATGATTTCAGTTGAAGGCAGCCATGCTTTTCTCACTTTCTGCAGTGACAAACTGCCAGACTGAGTCATAACGGGAGAGTACATGATGCCTTGGATAAATCACTGATGCATGCAGACACCCTCACAGAATCATTCTGGTGTGGTTGCTCAGAGGTTACAGAGCCCGAGATGCGATCAGCAGCACTGACACACGGCCCATTTGTTACACGGGAGAAATGGAACATTTGGTGTAAATCCAGGAGGTGGAATGCAGTAACGGATGAGCTCAGCCTGCAGAAGAGCCCTCTGGGCGAGGCAGCGTATTGATTTCAACGTGATGAGGAAATGAAGAAGGATGATATGCTTCATATCTCTGATCCTATCTGTTAGCAATAGCAGCGGGTCGCTCCATCCTCCCTGCTGCCCTCTGCTACCAGGCAGTGAGGCCTGCATGGAAAAGGGCAGGCAGCCCTGGAGGGGTTTGTTCTAAAGGACACCCAGCCCACATAGCTCCAGGAATTGCAGTCAGAGCTGGACCCCTGCACAGCACACCTTTGCTTCCCCTAGATAAGGGACACAAATATATTCAATCTATTTCCCCCCAGTCATCTGCAATTTGCTCTTGTTTGTTCTGATCTGAGAACCAAAATTTGGAATTACAACAGACCTCAGATGAGAAAACAAGCAAATTGCAGATGGCAAGGTGATTTTTTTTATATACAAGTTACACTCCATGCACTACAGCTTAATTGCATTTGCCCTCCAGCCTTTCAATTAAAAATAAAACAGAAAACAGCACTTAAAGGATGGAAGTGAGAATGAGAACAAATTCTCCTAAAGAGAAAAATGCTACATTTGGAGGGGAAGAATAATTACTGCCAACAATATAATGAAGAGGGAAGGAAAATCCTTTGCTTTTGTACCCAGGGGCCAAAAGGGGTTTTCCAAACGAGGCCACACCATAACCGAAGGCAGAGAAGACGAATGCAGAGCTCGTGGGTCTGCATCACTGTTCCTGAAATGCTGAGACCCAGCAGTGCTTTGGCCACTGACTTCAGGAGGAAAGAGGAAACGAAGAAGCAGCCAAAGGAGGCCTCTGTTTGGTGCACCTCTGCCCTGGGCAGCTTTGCAAGCCAGGAGAAGAGATCTCAGCAGAAAAAGGCATTGACTCGGGGCTCTTTGCTCCTCCGCTGTCTGATGGAGGTTTGTCCACACTGCTTCTTAAGACAAACTGACTCCTTTTCCATTCATGACATGGAACATTCATTAAATCACACACATTTCCTTCACCCCAGCCTCCTACCAGCAGGGCAGCTGCACTGCCAGCACCCAGACAGCATTCATTTCAGACCACGTATCTGTAAAGGAGACACCAGGCTGGGCAAGAGCAGAACAAAAGGGAGCGGCTTTCTGCACAGCAGGACGAACGCGTTTGGGAGTTCAGGGGGACGGGGAGCATTAGTTAAAATGGATGGCAGGGACACAGAGCAAAGCTGCAGAACCTCACTGTGCTGCGTGGACAGGACTGGGACAGATTTGCAAATTTCAACGCCTAGAAACCAGAAGGCATTACTGGGGATTTCCTACAGCCCAGCACAACTGAAATGAGAATGAAACCAGCAACTCTCAGCTCATTCCTCCAATCGAATCCATGTTCTAATTTCATACAGCATTGGAGACCTTATCTACAAGCAGGGAGGGGTGGAGGAAGGCATTTTATCTAAGGTGCCAAAAGCCTCTGCTACTGCAGAGCAGCAAGCAGTACGTGTTAGCAAACAGCTCCATCTCCAAAGCAAAACAAACGAGGTAATTTAGCAAGCATTAAAGACATCTCAGCAAAGCACTTCTAATTGCAGAGGAGAGGCCTGAAGGAGAAACAAACATGGAAAAACCAGCTGCATGGAGGATGCATGAAAATTCTTAGGTTTGCCACTTATGATGCTTTTTCCATACAAAACACACAGGCACCTGCAGACACATTGCACTGGGATGCAGCACCGGACCTTTCCAGATCGTGGTGTCACCAGCACAGCTCGGGCTGCTGCAGGAGCACCCAGAGCAGAACAGGAGCGAGACACAGCCAGGTCTTCTGCCTACTCTTGACAGGGCTTCCTGACCAATTACATAATTCATCCTCAATTAACTTATGGTGCTGCCAGCTGCACCCTCCTAACCGTGCCCCAGTGACCATCTGAGGTTCTGCAGTCATTTACTGATGGCGAAGAACAACAAATTAATAAATGCTCCACACAGGAATTTCTGAAGCGTTTGTTCATAGCAGTTCCAGCATCAGCCCAGCAGAACTGCTGGTGCCACTAACTGCTGGTGCCTGGAAGACAATCTGTTGTGCAGCTCAGGGGAGATAAGACAGTTAATGAGCATTTCTCCTTGCAGCCACAGGCATTGCAGCAGTCTCCAGTGAGCCCCAGGCCTTCCTCCTGGGTAATGGGAGCAGAAACCGATGTTATAGAACTGCTGCTTAAAATATTTCTGGCAGAGATTTGGGCTGATTGGGATTGTAAGCACTATTGCAACTATTATAGCAATGCTGAACATGCAAAATAAGCTTCACATTTCTAAAGTAAAAGCTTCTGAGCCACTCACATACAGCACTGAGGAGGGTCACAGCCAGCAGAGCAGGTCAGGAGATCTTTGCTTCTGATCCAGGGTTTACCCCTTGGCAACTCCATCACTCCACAGATTGGTACAGAGCACATCCCTGCTGCACCACTTGAGCACTCAGGGCTGCCTCCTTCCAAACAGCGGAGAGCTCCCAGACCACACTGAAAGCTCAGCCCTGCAAACTGCAGCAGCACAGGGTGACCCAGTTTGTACCAATCCAGGGTTGCTCCAACCATCAACCCATCACTACCATACCCACTAAACCACATTTACTCAGTACTACCAATAAACTTGAGCAAATATTGCTGAGAAATTCCCAACTGTAAGCAAAACAGCTCAAGCATGAGGTGCTCCTGGACATTAGAACAACAAGAAATCGAGTAAAACAAGCAAGAATTCCAGCTACTTACCAGGCCTCCCCTGCAAAGAGCCATACTAACACCCCCCCCAAGCAGCAGCTGCACAGTGTTGCTGTTAATGAGCCCAATGCAGCAGGGACCTGCACTCACACATGCAGCGATGCCTCATCAGGGCAAGGCCAGCCAGTGACTCTGCAGGAGTCTCTCCCAAAAGAGAAAATCCAATCATCCAGTCTGAATTTCAAATTATTTATTTTTAACATTCCTTTTGAAATACATCTCTGATTGTGCTTGCTTCAGAAATGGGACATACACAGAGATGCTGTTCTCGGAACAGAAGTAGCCGGGTCGGGCACTGCCCCATACAAACAACACGCTGTGCAAAACCCCCCGAGGCGGATCACAGTGTGTGCAACCCACATCTGCCAAGTGACAATTCCAGTTTGTTTGTCCCTTGCAAAACAATAAATGCATTTTAAATACTGGGAAATCAGGTGATGGCTGTAACAGGATCCCAATATCCCAGATTTGAAACGATACACAACGTTTATAACAGCTGATCTCACAGGTGCTTACTGGTAGATTTTCCTCCTAACTCTCTAATTTGGTGCCATAATTATGTTAAACTGAAGCTGAATTCCTTTCCAGCCTGAATCTTGCTTGAAGCTTTTCGTTTCTGTTTCAGACCCAGAGAAGTCCTTTGGGGCCTCTTTGCCCTAAAGCTTGTCCATGTCCTAAATGTATTGGATGCTCTAATAAAAAAAAGCTGTGCATTTCACTATAAATTTTGTTTTTTACTATAAACCTTAATTTGCCTATACTTTTAGATCACCACCACCACAACTAACACTGATTTACACAGGGCTGATGATAAAGGTGAAAGACAGCAGGAACTCCCACAGTCCTTGTTCCCATTATCACAAAGTCTGCAGGCAGAACCCCACGCCCCGACAGCCCCACAGCCCACACTCCCTATGTCCGAGGCCCCACAGAAATGCTCAGCTCCTGCCAGCTCCGCTCCTGCTGATTTTGCCTTCTTGCTTTCAGGGCTTGTAGGCACTTATTGTTAAGTGGCCACTGATGTGATGCTGAGGACAACATCCAAAATAAAGATGAGTTTTACCAAAATGTTGGTTTCTAGTGGTAAAGAAGGGCTTGACTGCTTGTCTTGTGCAAATGATTTAATAGCTTGATGGAGCTTTCTGGTCACATCAGTGCAGCTGGGCTGTATTGGACGCTCTGCTGATTTATACTGCCCTGCTCATCAGCTGTGCCTCATTGCCACTGAGTAAATTCACTAGGAAAGAGCACGTCATCATCTGGCTCTTCAGCTCTGTTCTATAAGGATTTATCCCAGTGGTGGTTTTGGTCTCCCCTACAAATTGCTTTGCTTTAGTTCTTGCATACTTATCCTCCATTTCCATTTGACTTTTCCTCTTGGAATAACATCCCATGATCACCATCTCCAACTCATTGGTGCTAAAAACCTTATGTCATTCAGTTACTGCTTGGTCTTGTTCCATACAATGCATCCCGAAGTTGGGGCATCACCAGCACAAATGCACTCCTTGGGGCTGTGTAGGACTGCACACTACATGCCAGTGTACCCCCCAGAGCCACTGCCCCCAAAGCAATCCATCACTTCCTGTTGCACCTGCAGTGTCCCTGCAGGAGCACAACAACTATGTCTGCTCCAGGATCCGTTTGGGACCCAGACATGATTTTGCAGAAAATTGGAGCTTCCCTCTGTCTGATTCAAAGACAGAAATGAACCTGAGCAACCGGGGCACAGAGTGGGTGGAGGATGGGGGCTGCCTTTATCAGCACTGCCATTTTACTCAGGTTCATTTTAATGCATCTCTGTGTTAATGAACTAAAAGTGCCTTTGGAAGTGACTCATAGCAGGGGGGAGAGGCAGCTATGGCAGTGGTGGTGCAGAGGCTCAGCTGGGCTTGGGCCAGACCTTGCCAAAGGTGCACACTGCTGAAACCTACAGAAGTGATTGAAGGCATAGATGTGAGTGATCGGCCCCGAGGGCAGACTGAGGGAAGAGAGCCCCGTGGCACCGACCAAAGCAGGAGCCCAGGAGCCCTCTCCCAGCAGAGGAATCGAAGCACCCAGCAGCACAAACATCTCCATGCTTCTGCCCTGCAGGGATGAACGCAGAGCACATCCTCGCAGTGTCCATCCGAGGGCCCCCTCGTCCCCAGCAGGGCACCATCCATGCTCCTGGCTCCGGCTGAGTCTCTTGTTCATTCTTTTAACACCGTGCATCTGCTGCATTCTACATTTCCCAACAAAGATAATAATGCCCTCATTAAGAGAAGCATTGTATCAATAGCACAAAGCTATAATGGAATTGAGGCCATTCTCCTGTTAAGACCAGCACCAGCCTCATTAAAAGCGTGCACAAGTGGGATATCACGGACAGCGCTATTTTGAAGCCACTTTTTACTATTTTTCCCTTTTGGATGGAAGTGCTGCTCTGATCTATTTCTGAATGCAGCTGTCTCCAGGCCACTGAAGCCCCTCTCCATCCCCACAGTGCTGATCTCACTTCAATTTGGCCACCACAGCCCCCTGCAAAGAGCTCTGGGACCACTACAGTGGGGTCTGTCCTGCTCTGTCCTGGCTGTAGAGCTCAGCATCCATCCTGCACACAGCAAAAACTGCACAGGGTGAAGCCCTCGCGTGACCCTGACCAGAGCAGCAGCTGCTAGGATGCACACACACTAATTAGGGAGGCTGCTGCTTAGCGTGGGGAGATGGACTGTGGCTCTGATGCCCATCTTGGATGCTACTGAAGGTTGAGGGCCAACACATCTGATAGAAAACAAATTAAGGTCATCCTGGTTATTCATTGCTGTGGGCTGACAAGGTGCAAAGCAGCCTTTTTGTATTTTCATGATACCATTATTGCTATTATTGCAGCTATAGCAATGCAGCAAAGGGCAAGCTGCCAAACTGCCACATACTTTGATTCAAGCAATTGATTAAAACATGAACTTGTAAGAGGCTTCATGCTTTGGAGAGCAAGAAAAATCACAGAGTATGGTCCTACCTAAATGCCTAAAGGGCTGTTGAACACATCTGATGAAATAAAGTCATTCTCCAAGAATTCAGTGCGTACTCAAAAGAAGCAGCGTTGTCAAACACTAAATTTGAACTCAATCAGTTATTTACATTTACTGCGATAACAACTATGATTATATAAATGGATTGGAGCTCTGGAGTGAAACATCCATCCCACGCCTCTGCTCGGTCTCATTTCTCCATCCACTTTCTCTGCAGCGAATGCTGACGGGGATTTCTCCCACCTCGCAGCACTTTGTCCTGCACAGCAGTGGATGCCTGCAGGATTCAGGCTGATTTCAGAGCAGCAGCTGCATTTCTTTTCTCGCGGAGCTGCTGTGATTGAAACCCCCTAATTCTGCACTGCCTCCCATCTCGCGGGGAGGTTCCTCTTTCACAATATTGTCACTCAGTGTTTGCACAGCACTGTGAGCAGTGCCTGTTCTGCTCTGCAGTTGTGGGCCTGACGCTGCCATTCCGCACAGCACAGGGGATGCTCACGGGGCTCTCCCTGAGTTCTGCTCCCTGCAGGAGGGCAGAGATCCGCCCCCAGAAGCCAGTGGGATCCCATACCCTGTGCTGGGAGCTCCTCAGCAAGAACAGCTTCGTTGGCAGAGGGGAATGGATGGAAAACAGAGCTCTGTTCTCCCTCCAAATGCCTTCTGCTGACTGTGTGCTTTGATCCCGGATTAGGAGAGCATGTTGGAAATGTAGCGATGCTAAAAGCGGGCCGGGCTGAACGCTGCTGCTCAGTCCCAGCAGCACACAGCAGGCTCCTCGGCACCCAGCCCATGCTGGACAAAACATTTGCTTTTCCTCCACCTGCCAGGGAGCTCCAACAGCAATTAGAACGGTCAGGCTGCTGGGGATGCACTTTTTCCTCTGGATTTTTTTCCTCTGATTCCAGTTTCCTTCATTTCTCTTTTGAATTTCTCTCCTTTAACTCTTGGCTTTTTGCCCTCCGGCCATTTTCCTGCTGAGCCAAGTGGGAAGGAGGGGGAACAGCAATACCAACATGCAGAAACTCACCCCAAAAAACTCCAGAGCCCTGGCAGCGTCAGTGCCATCTGACACAGCAGGGGAAGGGCTGAGAAAGCGGATAGGGAAAAGAGAAAGAAATCAAGCTTTTTCCACTTTGCAAGTCAAAAATGTCCAGTAGAAATGTGATATTTAGGCTGGCTTGGAGCTGTCACAACAGCCACAAAATCCTTTTAAACTATGCTTGTTCACAGGGGAAAAAAAAAAGCAGAAAAAAGAACACACCCATCTGAGCTATTAAGGAAAATGAAAGGCAGAGGTAAATAGAGAATGGTAGATAGTAAAACATATGCAATTGCACCTCTTATACAATAGATGTGGCTTCTTTCTCTGCTCAGTTTGAAGGCTGAGCATGACAGCTGCCTCATCAACAGCGCTGTACAGTAACATCTCCTTGCTATTAATATGCAAATTGAAATGCACACACTGATTAAAAACATATTAGACAAAGGCTATTGTCAGAGATGTACGAGCACACCACGAGGCTCGATTAGTGAGCAGCAGACCACGGAGGGGCCGCTGCTGAAACTTTCCAGCCCTGGTATGGCAAACCCCGCTCAGGGCGCCGAGCTGTTGGCACCGGCAGTGCATCAGCACAGCAACACCTGCAGGCAGGGACCTGCAAATGGAGCCCTCCGCTCTGCAGGACACAGCTCTGTCTGAAGAGCCCTGCAGCTGCCTGGAAGAACACACGTGGCAAAGAGAAACATCGCTGGGATAGCGGGAATACCTCCATCATCCCCATTCTGACGCTGGAAATAGGCTAAAAAATGTATCCTGAAGTCTTGCAATAAGCTCAGTGCCGTAATGTAGGTGGGGAACACATTGGGATGTTAATGCCTGCTTGCTCTTTCTTCCTTTAGGTCATGAATATTTAACTACCAAATTGGGTTCCTTCTGCCTCTCATTGCAGCAAATGTGGAGGTTCCAATCTGCTCTCGTGGGAGAGGACCAGGAGCTCAGAAGGACACAGGGAACCATGGTGAGCACCTGGCGCAGCCTGGAGGAGGGATTTCACACATAGAACTCGAAGAGTGTGGAAGGTGGATCTAAAGGTCAGGGCTTGCTAATGAGGCTGATGCAAGAGGAACTTAACAAAGAAAGCACCATTTACACACGGGGAGCATTCTTCTCCCATGATTAATTTCTTCCTATGAAGTGGTGTGCCTCAGGGCAGAGTCACTGTACAGACTGTTGCCATAGAGCTTTATTGCCTTAACACGGGAAGCCAGTTAAGAAAACATGTATTATTTGTGCTGTAACGTGTCTGAGCATAGAACAGCACAGGAAGGCAGCCTGTGGCCTTCTGAGACATCAATGGACGGCTTTGCATCGCAGCCTGAGGAACAGTATTGGTGTGTGCTACAGAACTTGAGCAGAGCACATCTACAGGATCACAGCTCTGGTGTTAGAATCACACCTCCAGCCACCAGCAGTGCTCCGTTAACACTGCCCTGCAGGAATGTGACACAGCCAGACTGATGGTTGTTATCTTTACAGACTCCTTTACGTGGAATTTTGAGCTGCGAAAATGTTTGAGTGGAGCAAAATGACCTCCTGTAATGTACGGCTGGGCTGCATGAAAAATGCAGCCTGTGTAGTTTTAATGAAGAAATTATAAGCAAAAGTCTTCACCCTTCAATTTAAACCAACCTCGAGGGATGCAAGGGTTTCACTGCTTCCACTGCCAAAGATCCCAGATATATCTGCACAGCCTTTAAGCTTGGGATGCTGCAGCCATCTCAACATCAGAGCAAAGTGCGCGGTCTGGAGGCAGTTCTGCAGGGATCGCTGACTTCCCACCAGGAGATTTGTCTTTTTATGTCTTGCTTTGAAGGCCTAATGAACTTCAGAAAAGGAAGAGATTAGAAGGATTTAGGGACCAAAGCCTGCGGCCATCGCTTCCATGCAGGCAGGCAGCACAGCTGGGGAGGGCCGTGCTGGCTGCTCAGCCCAGCACACTGCAGCAGGAGCAGAGCTCTCTGCACACCTGCCCAGGAAAAGAAATTGTGTTTGTGCTGTAATTAATTTGCTGCAATTAGCTCATTGTGATTACCTGAGCACACAAGTTAGGAAATTCTCCTTTCTCCTGGCAGCATCACCTCTGCAGCACCCTGAGCACAAAGCGGAAGGAGGAGGAGGGCTGTGGGAGTCTGGGGGGAAGGAGCTCAGAAGATTCCCCACCCGGCTGCATGGTGAGCTCTATTTCTGTACCACATTCCCTCTGTAAAGAGGCAGTTTACTTTCAGTAACACTGCCTTACATTATCACCCAGACCACAATAAATGAAAGAGCCCCATAGCTATGGAACCCAAGGAGATGCTTACTCATCTGCAAACAGCCCATTCTCCTGCACACATGAAAGGCATTGATGCAAGAGCACAAATTAATCATGTAGAGCTTCTTTAGTACTTCTACTGACCCCAGAGAGTAAACAATTCCATTCTGCAGCATATCCAACCTTTCTCTCTGCACAGCTGAAGGCAGAAGTGCAGCAGCAGTCAGGGAAGAGGTGACAGCACCAAAGGTCACGCTGTAAGGATGCACTCCTGTCCTCCTCAGCAATGCAGTCATTTTCCTCCACCGTCTGAATTTTGTTTGTGCCCCCCACCTGCTGCAGCTAAAAAAGGGGAGGGGGTCTTTGCCCCATTTTCTTTGTAACCTCTATGATCAAACACGATGATATTCATATTTATTCCATCAGCTGTGAGGATGAACAATGGTTTGTCCTGTTTGGTCGAGCAATTAGCCCAGCTATTGTACAGATGTAGCACGTCCCTTTGATTAAATGCCAAATGAAAATAAAGCACTGATCATTGCCCATTATTTGCCAATAGATTTCATATGACAAAAACAAACGAGCAAAACAAAAAACACAGGCACAGGAAACCCACAATGCAAAACCACAGAGGTCTCATTTCTTCTTCGACTGGTGGGGGTCTATTGAGTTTCATTGCTGGCGGGCAAAATAAACACAGCCTTCTGCAGAGCAACGCGTGTTATTGATCTGCCTCCTGATTTAGGAGAATTATTTCTCTTCTCTCCCAAAGATTTGCAAAGAGTCCTTTAGAAATACATCTGGTGAGCTTGGGCTTTTAATTGCCTTCTCAAGGTAAAATAATCATTTTCACCAACAAAAAAGGGTTTGTTTTCATCAGACAGGTAGCGAGGTAGTGAGGGATTTCAGAGTCCCAGGTGAGATAGTAATTAAAACCAGTGGCACAGCATTGCCAGCAGGGAGGAGAGCTGAGCAGCTTTGCAGTGCCTATCGGGTGCAGCAGCACAGCCCTGCAGCGAACATCCCAGGGTAGGAGAGGCACAAAGAGCAGAGCTGCCAGCAGCAGTGACTGTTTTCTGTTCCTCCACAAGCAGGCATTGCCCACAGCATCCTCTGCTACTGAGCTCGCTGACTTACCAGCAACCACACTACAGACATACAGTGACAGCAGTGATGCTATGAGCACAGCAAATGACATTTGCACCACGGCCGCAGGTTTCCAGGTGCCCAACTGCCCCTGGTCTGAAAGACAGCACTGCTCAACACCAAAATGCAGAGCAGCACGTTCTTCCTTTGCTTTGATTTATCAGTGTGCAGAGAAGCGGATGGAGGATGCAGATTAACCACCTATGGACAGTTTGTTCACTTGGCAGAGAATTCACAAACCTGCAGGCCCTGTGGGTTAAATTCAGTTTCCCAACACAGAGCCAACAGCAGCGGGGCACCGCTCACTTTGAGATGCTGCATTTCTGGTAAATGAACTGATGGAGCTGTAGGCATCACCACTCCCTTCCAAAGACAGCAGGCAGCCTCTGGTTGAGCGTGCTCAAAGAGGAAATGTCAGAGCCTGTTATTTTGGAGATGCAGAAGCAGGGAAATGGGCAGTCTCAGAAGGATTGTGCTACTACAGATATATAAACCAACCAGATTGCTCTGGAAGAGGTGGTGCTTAATCTCTATCAACATTCTCAAGACAGGTTCGCTGCATGCAAAGTGCACTAAACGAGCTGGTAGAACACAGGGCACAGCACGGGTTGCTCTGCATTGCTTGTAGGACATACTTGAAATCTGATCTTGGTTATCTCAGTTCTTCGCATTGCAGCAGGCTAGGCAAGAAATCTGGTCCCTCTCTTCTGACTGCAGCAGAAAGCCTAACACGACTGCAAACCCCCTCATTTCCAGTGGGTAGGTACTCACACCTCAGCTCATCCCAACACCGGTGAGGAATTCACACCTTGCAGATGAGCTGCAGATGAGGACCCAGCTGGGATCCGCACAGCACTCCTCCTGGACATCCGAGGCCGTTGCACTGTTTTCCTTCCAATCCTTTGAGGCTTTTTCCTCCCTGTTAGCAAGGACCCACTCCCTGCCATGGGGCCCTGACTGTGCAGCCCTCAGACCAGACCAGGGGGCTCTCCGGAGCAGCGAGCACTGGGAAATGTTCCTACAGGGCTCCTGCATGCATGTCCTGCAAGCAGCCTCCATGGCAGCCTCCCTGCTCGGCACCCACTGCCCTGCTGCAGAGCGAGGGCTGTTGGGCATCGGTGTGCATCCAAAGTCAGCAGAGCAGACAGCTCCCGTCCACCCATCAGCAGTCCTAACGGCAGGAAAAGGATGCCATGCTTTCACTTTAGCTTCCTCCGCTCAGTGAACCGTTTGTTTCTCTGAAGACAAAGAGGAAAGGAAAACATTCATCTGTTATTCAATCCCTGCGATGCACTTTTGGCTGTCAACGTGTCGGCACAAACCATGCTGGAGAAGGTGAAGGAAGTTTGTTTATTTCTGGTTGAAGACTGATTACATCACTAGCGTGGATAACGTAATAGAATATTGTTATACTCTTGGAAGAAATCTAAGAATAAATATGAAAAAGTAAAATAGTTCCTTTCCTCTGTCGGTGGCGATGAGTGATGATTAAGCGTCGTATTTACAGGATAGTTATCATTCTCTAAACTCTGTGCTGAATAAATATTATCTTGAAAGGGTAAAAAAATCCATTGAAATATTTTAGCTCACCACAAAATTAAAAAAAAAAATAATAATATCCATCTATCTGTCCAAAGCGAGGGTTAATGACGTGTCAGCCATCCACTGCACGGGGTCAGTGTCCAGGACAGCAGCCTTCCTCCCTGCAGGTGAAGTCTCAGTGCTTTCCTCGCTCTATCCCATGCGCTGCTACTGATTCTTCAGGCTGCAACACAGAAATGGAGCAGAGTCACCCTCAGCCCTGCTATTCCTGGTTCGGATGCAGGGCCCTGCTGGGTTTCCCTTGGCTGAGTTTTTAATGGGAGCAATGAGGATGGCTCAGTTTGTTAAAAATATTGGAAGATGGGTTTTGTGAAAGGAAAAAGGGCTCTTTGCTTGGATCCTCAGTTTGAATGGATGAGATCAGCACCACCTCCAAACTCACCAGGAGACAATGAGGAGCTCCTCGTTGGGTGATATCAGACTGATAGATCAGAAATCTGCTGTTTATGCTTTGCATTAAAATAATTAATCTGCACACCCGGCACCACAAAACCAAGTCGCACCATTCCGGGCTTTCAAATTATGATCAAAACAGCAGATATCAGAGATACCTTTATTTCCCCTTACTTTAAAGGGAAGGGAGACAATTTAATCCCGTAATGAGAGAAAGTATTACTTGCTGCTCTTCATAGGCAGTGTAATTATTCAGCTGATCTCTGAAATAATGACAAATTAGAATGCCTTTCAGTTCCATCTACCTTTTAGAACTATTCTTCTTCTGGAGTTATTATCACTCCAAAGGCTTCTTTCTATTTTAGGCAGTGGCCGCCATACATCACAGAAAACACACAGAAAACATTTCTGCTGCCAATAAAAGTTGCCATCAGCCACAACAGGCAGCAAATATTTGTTTATGCTTTCTGAAATAGACTGAAAAAGATATGGAAATGCAATCATGGGGAAGGGTGACATTTGTCCAGGCACGATATTTACAATATTTTGATTAGCTGCAATGGCTGAATAGCCAAGAAGCTTATGTTAATAAATGCCCCATTCCAATTAGACATCTGTGTTCTGAATCAGGATAAAGGAAAGGAAAGGAGCCCTCGCTGTCACGAAGCCTGCTGTCATTGCTCCTGAGCTGCCCATCCATCACCTGGGCTTTGCAGGATGCGATCCCACGGCCACGGGAAGGGCTGGGAGGGAACAGTTTACATCAAACCGCAAAGAATGAAGAATTCTGCTGCTTTCGGCCCGTTCCAAGGCCAGCATGTGGTTCTCTCCCAACATTTTGGATATGACACAACCTCATTCTGCAGCTCCTCACAACCCCATCTTTTGGTTGCCACCAATCCCCATAGAAACGGAGTGCTGGCCATGGCCAGCTGAGCTGGGCACTGCTGGGTTTGGGGGGAGGAGGAAGGGAGAAGGGCAGGTTAAAAAAACCACATCTATTTCTGGAAAGTAAGTCAAACAATGACTCAATCACCACTGCACAGTTCATCAATCCCTAATTAAAGGTTTGGAGCTCCTCCCTGCTGCAGATGTTCCAGAGTCCAGCTCCTCTGCCTGCACAGCATGCCCACGCATGGCAGCACCATCAGACTGCAGCTCCCAGCAGCTCAGGGCAGATGATTCTATGATGATTCTGTGGTGTTGGCAGAATGGGGACCTTGAAAGAAACGTTCGCTATCTGGCTGGAGAGGCAGATCCCTCACTTCGTTAGGAGATATTTTTAAAAGATGCATTTTTGCTTCATTTTCAAATGTACAACTTAAAGCATCTGCATCCTGGAGAAAAAGTGGGAACGAGTACTCATTACCCTGCTCTGTGAATTCATTGATCAGAGGGATAAGGACAAGTTCAATACCAGCTGCCTCCTCCTAAGCTTTTATTCAACACCACAACATCAGCCGAGGCACTTCCAGCTGCTTTTCCTCCAGCATGGCGTGGAGATGCACAGGAAGGGCTGAGCCCCACATCCCACAGAGCACCACCTGAGAGCTGCTGTGTGTTGGGTTATTTAAAGCAGCTCCAGCGATGGCCTGGATGCACGGTGCCCTCTGGAAACCTCTGGAGCTATAAGGAGCATCTGCTCCTCATCTCAGTCCTCATAAACGTTCCTCTCTGCCAAAGCAGCTTTTCAGAGAACTCATCTCCCTGCTACATTATGGGTGCTCCCAGCTTCCAGCCTGCAATCACCACCCTGCCTGTCCCAAGCTAAACCTCTTCCTTTACAACTCCTTTTTTACTATATTAAGTATGACAGCTACATAAAATGTTTTGTTGCCTTGGCAACTGCAATGCATTAGCTTCAATGTGGGTTATGAGGAAGAGGACAGCCTTGATGCTAACCCACAGTAATGAGAATAGCACAAACCAGCGGGCAAGATGCTGGACCAGGCATTGAGGGGAAGGGCCCCCATCATGCACAGCACTCTGCTTCCCTGTGCCCATATAGAGGACAATGAAGCTACAGAAATGCCTTTAAACAAAGAGAGCAAAATCTGGTTATGCACTAATTACAGGGTGGGAAGAGCTTTTGTTTTGCACAAACCCAAGCTGCCAAGCCATTGTCTCCCATTCTTCTGCACTTCCCTACAGTTGTGCAGTGCTGGGATCCTTAGGCTCAAAGATGATTGTATAAGAATGAACAATGGGCAGAGGAAATGGAATAATCAGAGCAATTTCCCATAGAAATTGGACAGACGAATGTCTCTAATTGGCATTCCATTATTACATTTGTAACACACTTTCTTACAAATTCATTACTTTGTTTTTCTTTGTACTGAATGCCCATGAAAATCTCTGGGGATGAGATTTAAATCATTAGCAATGAGTGATAAGAAACTAAATTTGGAATGATGGATAAGAACATTAATTTGTAAAAAGAGAGGTCCTTGGAGAGTGGTGGAAGTCCTGCAGCCTCGGAGCCGCTCCTGTGCTCCTCCTGCCCCAACTTTTGCTTCCAGCCAAGGACAACAACCCAATGCTCTGCAGCAAACGCACTCACTCCGTTAGGCTCCAAATTCAGCCAAGGGAAAAGGATGAAGCAAAGTGCCTTTGAAGTTTCTGTCAGTTGGAAAGAAGCTTTTGGAAAAGCAACAGATGAAAAAGGAATCCTTTCTGCAGGAATCGTGTAAGGGCTGGAGATGGGACTCTGCTAACTGCAGGTGATTGGGAAACCAAGCAGGAGGTGTGGGCACCAAGCAGGGAATGCCAGGCACTCACTCACTCACTCCGTGCTGAACAAAAGGAGTGCATCTTTTCTGCACATCACTATTTCCTGTCCGTGAGGCTTCTCTGATTTGAAACGAACTCCTTTTTCCTTTGCAATAACAACAGCAGCAATGACAGCGATAATAACACAAACACTGAAAGCCTGGCAGGGGAAGGATAAATTACAGCTCCGTGCCCCAGCAGCACATTGCAGCTGCTCCCACCTCGGTTTCCAACAGGACAAGCTGTCAGCTCTGCTCTCCAGCAATGGCACTGACACCGATCTGTCAGCACTGTCCCCGTGTGTAGCCCAGAGGGGCAGAGCTGCACTGCACACACCAAGGAGCAGGGAGATGGAGTGGGGGCTGCCTGGGGTTCCCCATTCCCTGCACAGCCACCACGGGAACCCCACAGCTGCCTCCCACATCCCACCCACCCGTGGCATGGAGCAGGAGGTTGAGCTGCACCACACAACATCACCACTTCCTCCCGCTAATGAAGACATAAATCCAGGAAGGGTAATATTTGGAATGGCCTGCGAATAAACAGGACAGAGCTAAAGTGAATAGCAAAGAGAATCTTTGAAGGTCTAACATCAGCAAGGGTAGGGCTGCACCTGTCTTTTGGTGGCTTAAGCAAAAGGAGACACTGGTGCTTATTGCCGGATCATCACTTGGACCGCCCTTAAAGCTGCCTCAGGTACTTGAGTAACAAATTACATCTTTATGTCCCTCCTCTAATCTGGGCAGCCCTTGGTCCTCCAGCCTGAAACAGTTCCCAAAGCTCACACGTAAGTGTATTAAGAGAGATTAGTTCATTAATCTACTCCTCGGTACCGCGTCTCTTTATCACTTCATTTTAATAATTTGCACTAATAGACAGAGCGGATTCCCTCCTAAACTCAGGAAGTTGGGCAGGATGTTTGCTGTAAATCATAGCACATTTTCACTTGGAAATGCCTGGTCCTGTCCACCCCCAGTGCCTCTGCTGAGGCTCAGCACACCAAAGGTGCTCCCAGCACAATGTGACCATGGGTGCCCACAGCACCCCAGCGCACACACGGAGCACAATCAGCCCTCAGCAAGAAGCATGAGGCATTGCTTCCTATAGTGCCTCATCAGCCCGGTAGGCACAGATGGGCAGAGGGCCCGCAGAGGGCCCCCGGAGCGCGGCGGTACCCACTTGGTCTGGTGCTTGGAGCCTTTCAGGTGCGCGTGGTACTGCTCTATGGAGTTCAGTGTGACGTTGCAGATGTTGCACGTGTAGCTGCGCTTCAGGCCTGCAAAGAGAAGCCAGGTTTGTTAGCTGTGTACCCGCTGGTGCAGGCTGAGGGCTGTGCAGGGAGAAAAAGCATCTCTGTGCTGCAGGAAACGGCCTCTGCCTGTGCCACACAATGCTCAGAGTCGATGCAGCAGACAGAGGGTGCCAAGGCTGCAGAACCAGAGAAAGGAAAGCGTAACATTTGCCCCTCACAAGCTTCTAATTAATCAGAAAGCACTCAAATCTCCGCTCATTCCCAGCTTCATAGACTTTTCTCCTTACAGTAACCTCTCTATGTACTTTCCCAGCCCGGGGTATCCAAGCACTGCTGAAGCCTAAAGGAGTATTTGTAAAGGCACAGAACCACGCAGGGCTCAGAGGCGGCTGCCCAGGGGCACCGCGGTCCCTACCGCCATCCCATGGCTCTCACAAAGCATCATTCTGCTCACAATAATGAGCACTGAGGCCCCACCTCATGCACAGATCGGGGCCATTCCTCGTCACATTCAGAGGCTGCACCACCTGGGAGCTTTTTTCCAAGAGGATCAACACATCCATTCAGCTGAGGTCCCCTCCGTGGCAGAGGAGGGAGCAGCACGGGGACAGCTCCGCATGCAGCCCTGCGCGCCGTGCCGGAACGGAGGGCAGAACAAAAGCAATTGCTGGTTTCTATAAACGGAGCAAACTTGGCAACAAGGCACAGAGGGTCGGTACAACTCGCGGGGAAGGACGAGGCTCCCCTCTCTGCATAGTGTACCATTTAACCTCGTTGTTCTTTCACCTTGGGAAAAGAGTACAGCGGTTGCAAAGAGGAATTACAGAAACAGGCACTCCTGTGCCTCACCTAACATGTTTGCGCTGCAAAGACATAGCGTGGCTGAATGTGCATGAAACGCCCGTTTCCCTCCTGGACATCCTTGAAACAGAGAGATGGCAGTCAGAGCTTCTGACTGCTGCTATGTAGGGCAAGGCTTCACACAAATTAAGCACATAAATGCAGACCTAAGTGTTCCCAATCCCCGATTCTGTTGTCTCCCTTAATAGTCTGCATGTAAGAGACACATTTCTGCTCTCCTCCTCTCTTTTGTATCTAACATCCCAAGAATTCCCCGGGCGTCATGGGCGGTATTAGCATTGCTGCATTAAACACACATCGGCATTACAGTAAACCATTGATGCTCAAATAATTCTGTCTTGTTCTCTTAGAAAAAAAAAAAGGGAATTTTAAATTCCAGTGTCAGGTTTCTGCTTTGCACTGATTCACTTCCATGAAGATCTGAACAGAGCATTTCAAGCTTAATTGAAGGGCTCAACGTGAAAACACAGAGGTGTGGGATTCCTACCACAGGCTGCAGTACTCTGTAAGAACAATTTTAATGCACCTGCAGCCGTCCTGTTGGTTTTCCACAGCGTTATTCCTGCACTGATCCCAACCAGAGGAGGCTGTTAGGAAATTCTGTCCTGTCCATACGCACATTTACTTTGGTGTCCTCGTGACACATCAGCATTCCCTCCCCTGAATCATGACACGCCTTCATGTAAAATTGAATGCACTCATATCCATTCAATAAAATATTAAAGAGTGAAGTCATTAATGTCATTCTGCATAAAATGCATTAAAACACACTCCAGGAGAGTACTTGTTAAATCACATTTTACCAACCAAAATTGACAGCACAGAATGAAAAGTATTTATAAGGCATACGAGGAAATTATGAGCCAGGAAGGAAAATTGAACTCCTGCCTGATTTTGCAAGATAGCATCCGCACCTCTGGCAATTCGTCCATGCACAGAGAATGCAAAGGCTGTGGGTGATGGCATCCCGTGCAGCTGCTGATTCTGCCCCACTGCTGAGGTGCACCCCAACCCCACACTGTCACCTCTTCTGCTGACTCCAAGCAGCCCTCAGGAAACACCCACAGCCCTGGGATGGAGCACTCACGGACAGCTACACCTCATGCAGATGGCAGAAATGGTGCTGCTGCTGAGGCTCCTTTCTCCTTCCCCCCTTCCCTTTCTCATTTCAAAACGAGACTTCAAAACTGCAGGATGAGTGCTCAGCGAGAAGAACCAATGCTTTTGTTTCCTATAAATATCAGTTGGCCAAAAATATATCTCTATTCTTATTTCTCAAATGCACATTTGTATTTATCAATAAATATTTTATTACAGCCATTATCAAAACATCAAAGGCTGCTGAAATGTTGTGTTTCGACTGACACTGCTCATTCTGGGCTTACATAACGCATCAAATGTTCATCTCCCACAGCAGACAAAATAGAATTAATATTTCAGTTGTGATGGGAAAGCTGGGGATACATGGAGAGGAAATGAGTTTGCATTCTAGTCAACACTGAGGCTGCAAAACGAGCAGGGGGAGCAGACAGAATGCGGCCATGACCCAACCCTGCACTGCAGGACGCCTGCAGCAGTGCCCAAACCTCCAGCACAGCCCGGCTGCCACGGAGCATCCCTGGACACTGCTCTGGGAGCAGCGCATGGCCCCATCTGCCATACAGAGCCGTCTGCTTGGAAGCACAGATCCTGTCCTGGGCAGGGCACTGCCCTTGGAATGAAGCTCTCCTAAGCAGTAGCCCAACCATTTGTTTGCATCACCGTGGGTTTGTTCACAGATAATGACATCCCCCACCACTCCCAAGCTTGGCACTTCCACATCCCGCGTATTTCCGCGCAGTGACTCAGCCCCATGAATCATTTACGGCCTTTGAGTCACCCCAGGCAGCACCGGAGGGTCTGAGATGGAGAAATGCACAGCACACTGCGCGGCCATTGGCACTTAAAGGAAAATTATTGCATTTAGCAAGGAAAAAAGTTGTCTTAAAACGTTAACCCAAGGTGGGCAAGCCAGGCTTCTCCCATGTGGTGCTGAACATCAAACCTGCACTTTGTGCTCAGCCCATTTCAGTCAAAAATGCTAGATTGTAATTGGAGACCGCAGAGGACATTCTTTCAGGAGGCCCTTCCCTCTCCTCCCATAATTACAGCTCTGTAACAAAAAGCAGCTTTGGGGATGAGGCCACATCCTCATGTGGCTCAAAGCAGCGCATCCATCCAGGTGTGCCCGCAGTGCCATGTGAGCCCCATGCAGCCCTGCACTCTCACCTCGCAGCTCGCCCAGGTCCAGCGTCTTCCCCAGCTGCTCCAGCAGCTCAGCCCTGGCCGCGTTCTTCTTGTGCTTCTTGCCGTCGTAGTGCTGCTGGGCCATGACGGGGTTGTTGAACCACGCGGCACACAGCTGGCAGTAGCGGTCTGAATCCCTGCGTGGCTGCGGTGGGGATGCTGCCGGGGGCCGATCCGCGCGGGGCTGCTTCAGGGAGCCCAGGGTCTCTGCAGGAGGAAACATGTGGGCATCAGTGCTGCACTGCACGAGGCTGCCAGAGCCCAAGGCAGAGCCCGTGTTGGGCACGGCGAGCAATGAGCAGCAGTTATTTCATAGAACAACTTGTGTTGGAAACACAGCAATGCCACCAGCTGCTCAGGATAGAGAGACAGATTTATAACCATCTCAGGATTATTACTTTTCAATGTATTTGGTCTTGGAAAGAATAGGGAAAGCTGTAACAATTTTATTGTCACAGGTGAAAAAACTGCTCAGTAGCCATTCTGCTCACTCAAATGTTGCATTACGGGTTGACAAGTGCAGCAGCCACGACCTTAATTTGGTCCCATTTCCCTTCAGATTCATACGAAGCCGTCTGGAGTCACAAGCGTGACCTAAATAACTCCACGAGAAAGAAGGGTGATGGGTCCTCACACCACAGAGCAGCCCTTTTGCTTGCCACTGGTTTCCTGCTATGTACAACATAAATCACAAAGCCTTGGAAAAACAGGACAATATAATGTAGAGAACACTGGGATGCAAAAATGCACAGCTGGTAATTAATTATCACACCTCATTCAAAAATTCCTTCTTCTTGGTACTGAGTTTTTTCCAGATGAGATGTCCGATATCTACACAATACACCACGGTCGCTCCGTGCTGAGAAGGGGCAACTTGAAGGCTGTGAGCACAGCATTCACTGCCTGCGTGGTTCCAGAGAGTTCGCATTGCTGCAAATCTGCTGCTGACCTGCCCGGGACGCGCATCTATTGACTTTCCTGAAAGAAATCGTATCTTCCAGCTAATGTTACTTACAACCTTATCTATTTCCAGGGCTTTATGAGCTCCCATTGTCCTGATGACAGCCGCCGGGGTGTCGGGTGCCCACTGCCCGCAGTGCTGCTGGTGGTGCTCCCACCCTGCTCTGCTTTGGAGGAGCACCGGGAGGAGAATTTTCTCACTTCAGCCGTCGTGCCCTGCGAGGCACACAGCGCTGGCAAAATGAACTCTTTGGGGTGTTTGTTAATAAGATGACTGCCGTAATTGACTCCTGCTGGCGATGTTTGTTCTCCTCGTTCTACCATCCAGCCAACCGCCCACTGCTTTTGGATTTATTTCACCCCCCCAGGAGGATTCCCATCCAATCCTCACATGGCTTCCACGCAACTCTGCACTGCACCAGTAGAGGTTTCCCTGCTCCATGCTGCTTCCAGCCCCAGGCCCTAAAGTTAAATCTGATGGATCCTCTGCTCGGCTTTCTCCCTGTTTGTATGTTAGCTGCCACCAGAGGGGAACCACGGAGGCTTAACTCCGCAGAGCTGGTGGTGTCTGCAGGAGTTACATCTCTTGCTCCCTAAGGAGACCCGATGGCAGCATCTCTGCTGCAGGGCTGAGCAGTGCCCCCACCCACAGCCCCCAGCTCAGCACCCCGAGCCCCACTCCCACCCGGTGCCTGGGGTCTCCTCTCAGCTCCCACAGCACAAAGCATTTCCTCGGGGCCAGTTTACAGCCTTAAGGCATGCTGAACCCATTCTGACAGCCAACAGAAACATCCTGCATGTTCCAAATGCTCCTGCAAACAAACAGATGAAAGCTGACTTCCCACAAAGGTGGATTTATCCTTCTGATCTCTGGTACGTAACAAGAACAGAACAGGAAACATCACCATTCCCCGAGCCGCAACATGAACATTAATAATAAACACTCCCAAGACATTAAAAATGTTGCTCTGTCCCAACACACAGACATAAAAGCTGTGAGTTTGACTATTCCAAGTATTTCGAATGCTAAACAGCTCACAACACTCTGCCTTACATTCCCCTGTACTGTGGGAGGGAAGCGAGAAGCCTTATTTGCTGCATGAAGCAAAATGCAAAGTTAGAAACACTTAGCACTCTGGTGATGAACTCATGGCTGACTTTTTTTGTATGTACCGTTTTTTTTTCATAGTTGGGCGTAAATGGTGCCCAACCTGTCATCACTGCTGCTCTCCAAGAACTAAAGGAGGAGAGAGCAGCTGAGCCCCGGCCGAAGGCACTGCATGCTCTGTGTGCGGAGGAATGAAGGCAGCAGCTCTTTTCCCCCACAGCAGTCTATAACTCATCCTGGTGCCTGGGTGCAAGCTGACGGTGTTGGACATGACTGCAGAAATTCATTGGAAATAGCAGTGACATAAAGCCTCTGAGGGCTACAACCTCGTACAGGAGAAGCAACAGAAAATCATCACCAATGTTCCCCTGTAGTGATCAGACACTGCTTTCCCCTTGTGAGAGCCCTTGCTGTTAGGGCCCTCCTCCCTCCTCTGAAAGCACCAGCAGAGAAATTGGAGATCTGTGTTTCATCAGGATGATAAAATAGACAGGGAAGGTGTAGCCCCGTAAAGAGGCTGAGAATAAATCTAATTTTCTATGAGACTGATGAGACAAAAACCAGAATATTAAAGAGAGATTTGCTCAGCAGCAGAGTGCAGCCATCAGCGCATGCTGAGCATCTGCAGAGCAGGGCTGCAGATCCAGCAGGAGGAACCTCCAGCATCAGGGCTGCAATTGAGCCCCTGTGGTGTTTGCTGGGAGCCTAGGGGTGCTGCTGCCTCCAGGAATGGGAATGGAAATCCAGCCACAGAAATTCTGCGGATGTTTCACTTTTTTGTTGAGCACATTACCTATTTTTCAGTGCATTTTCTTTACTGGAAAACACTGCTCCTCAAAGAGCTCCGGAATTCAGCCTGAATTTCCCTGCAGCTCCAACTGCATTCATTAGTCTTCATTTTGTCCCTTCAACTCATTCCACTGCTGCACACCACAGAGACATCCGTACACCCATGCGGATGAGGTGACTTCCAGAAGTGTGCACAGAATTTCACAAATTCACCCCTCCCTTTACAGTCAGACCCCTCCATTAAGCAATGGAGTCAATTCCGAGCTCTCCGGTCATGCTGGGTAGCAGTGCATGTGTCTGTGCACAGCTATAAACCAGGCGCTGCCATCTGGAGAAGGTTTCCCATTTTGGTGCACTCAGCACCCCGTGATGGAGCAGGACGTGTCCCATTGGGAAAGCATTGTGTCCAATGGGCACATTCCTGAGAACAGCTGGAGAGCAAGAAGTGCTTATAAGCATATTCCTGCATCTCAGCTTCATCAGATCAAGCGTATGGAAGACTCAGTAAGTCCTTGAGTTATTCCTTCCCAGTGATTACTGCAGCTGAAGAGCCCATTACTTACTGAGCATGTGGTGCAGCTCACTTATTGCCTCTGTGAGGCTGATTCAGATGATTAGAAAATTAAACGGAAACACAATGCGAAGCTGCAGCTCTCAGAAGCCTGGGGACAGGATTACTTGCTGCTGTCTGACCATCATCCATCCATGCACTTTTCTGCCTGCGCTCACTCACTGCAGCCTCAGACCTCCCATCCCACACCTGCAGGCCCAAGAGAACAGCACAGCTCCCAGGGGCAGCACATGGAACTGCCACACCTGTCCTTAATGAGCCTTCCCAGAGTGCCCTCGTTAGTGGGAAGCAGCAATCCACCTACTGACACACCCCCTGCATCCCCCAGGGAAAGATCATAGCTTCCCTCAAGCCAATCCTGACAAAGGACAAATGATGCTTTCTGCATCAGCATCATCAGTCTGCGAAGTTAAAAACAACAACAACAAAAGCACACAGACAGAGAAAAACCCCTTATATCACCATTTCTGGGATTTCTGTACACCTCATTAGGCAGGATGTAAAACACACAGCAATGCTCATATCCTGCTCTAAGCAAAGTGCCACTGACAGCAGCATTGAAGCACAGAGCCCAGCCTGTGGGACAGCGCAGCGATCCCAGCGCAGGTCCTGCTCTCAGTGTGCTGCTGTTATGGCCAGGCACACTCTGGCACAGCCGGGTTATCTGATTGCAACGTTTGACTTTTAAAATGTGAAAGTTAATAGGCTCGCATCATTGGAACCACCGCGGAGGAAAGCGTGAATGCCCACCCGGGCGAAAATCAAAAGGTGATCGATCCAAAACATTTTTAAAGACTGCATTTCCCTCTGAGGTAAAAGCAAATGGGATTCTGCTCCGTGCAGTACCAGGAGAGGTTTATTACATGCATTAGCTAAGCTGTCAAATAACTTCTGATAGTTACGGTGAGGCTCAGCCACTGCCCGGCAGAGCTGCTGCCTTTCAGGGAGCAATTCATGAACACAGAGATGGGCATCTGGCAGAAGGCAGTGCCGATGAGCACCCATCTGCCCGAGCCCAGCAGACAAAGCAGTGATGTCCCCCCACTGCACCCACCTACCTGTGGCCTTCAGCGCCGGCGGCTCACCTAGCAACAGCTTTAACCTTTTGGCATGGATTTTCCCTTGGTAATGCGATTCAGCCACCACTGCTGAGGTAAAGGACATGTTACATAGTGTGCAGCATTTGTTCTTATCCACCGAGTCACCGTCACTGCCCTGCAAGGAGACAGAAAACACAAGAAAGAGGTGCGTCATCCCCAGGCGGCTCGGGGAGGGAGGAGGGGGACCCAGGTTATGTCAGCGCTGTGCTTCCCTTGGGTCCCTCCACCCACACACCTCTCCCCAGACTCACTCCCATACAGCCTGATGGCCACGATCTCCATTTCACAACAACTCCACAGGCAGTTGGTAAATGCCTTCTGCGATTTGCCCAAGTGAGAGATAGAAGATAACCCAGGCACCATGGTTGGCCCACGGCTTGACACGCAGCAAAGATGCTCTCAAGCATGGGTTCCTTTTGGCAACCACAGCACCCAAACCGGCAGCACTGCAGTGACACGGAGCCCCAGCAGCCATTGAATGGGACGGAGGCACTGAGTGGGGACAGCAAGCTGAGAGCTGAACCTGCAGCCTAACCTGACCCATATTCAGGGTCATCCTTCCCTAAGAAAGAAGCACAATTAGAAGGAGGACTGATTTTCATCGCTTTTTTGTTGCTGTTATTAACTATAAATCACCTTAAACTTAGGGAGAAATCTCAAGAGGTGATAAGTACTGTTCTGTGTGCAATTTGCAGCTCTTTTAAGCAGAATTCTCTCAAGATATTTTACATCTTCAAAGAGAAATCACTTGAAAGTTAAGAGCAGAGTAAAAAAAATTCCCAGCCTCTATTGATCACCAGCAGTGGTAACATGTACAGAGCCTCCAACAGAGACCGTTTGAAAACCTGATACACTTCAGTGTGTAGCAATAGGGTCTCTCCTCTTGTTCTGCTCTTCGGCAATGATTTTCTCTTTCCAATCCAATTTCACAGATAGGCTACAGTTAAAAAAAAAAAAAGCTATGAAACCTTCAAACAACCCTCGGACCCCTCACATAGAGCTCAGCTTCATGGCTACACCAACCGATGCTTCTGGGAGAGCATTTCAGGGCGCGGGTGGGATCTCACCACCAGACCAGGGGTGCTGGGAGCATCCTCAGGCACCCACCCCAGCAGCAGTGCAGCACCACTCCCTGCCCTGCCTTGAAGGGTAATTATGCCTGGGTGCTTTGTCAGCGGCTGTTTTACCTGTAACCAGATGGGCTGGGGGGAACCTGACCCGGTGTCTTTTGTCACCCGCTGAGTGACGCCTCGCTGATGGGATTGTGCAGCCAAGCGGTAAAACAACATCACTTGTGAACCAGGGCACCGAGCCCAGCAGCTCCCCATGGCCTTTGTGCTGGGGGCTGCCTGCAGCATCCCTAACCCCGCTCAGCCCAAAGCACAGCAAGCAGGCACCATTTCGTTCCATAAAACCCACAGCAGCCACTGCACACTGCACAAGCTGAGCCGGTGTGCAAGGGATTCTTCTTCCTACCATCTGCTTCTGTAGCTTTCTCCGGGCAATCCCTCCTCTCTACCCTTTGCAAAGTTGGAGCGGTGATGGGGTAACGACCTCCATCAGCCACAGAGCAGCACAACATGCACAGCCCTGGCAATCACCTCTGCTTCCCAGCACTAACTCTGCTCTGCAGCAGTGCAGGACAGCCCAGCATGCAGGGGCTTCTCTTTGTAATATTACAAACTTCAAAGCAAATCTCGTGCGTCCAACAGAATTAGCTTCAGCTATTCAGCTGCCTGTTAACAGCTGCTAAAAGGCATAATCCTCACACAGGGCAGGCAGCAGCAGTGCTTTGCTGGATGTTCCCTAAGCAATCCTCAAGAAAAGTATGGATTTTTAATCCGCAGATACAAATCTGCTGTCTGCATTTCCTGGGTTTTACTGAGAAGAAAAGATTATACAAACCCTTGAAATACATCAGTATAAAACATGGCACTCAAAGCGCTGCAAAGTGTCTTAAATTTGAGTTAATTTTCTGTGCATGAAGAAGGTTCTGCTGTGAAGGTGCTAGCAGGAATGCAGGATATCTTTATAGTCCCCCAAAAATAGCAGATAGAACTCTCCATGCCATTGAGAGGTCAGGTAGCAGACACTGGAACTCAAAGCCTTTTCCATGGAGCATCTACAACTGCAGAAACTTCTCTTTCTTATTGTGATTTGTGGAAGGAAACCAAAGTATTCCCGTTTTATGGCCTGAAGGATACAACAGAAATGGAGTGCAGCTCTGCAGCAGTGCAGCCCTTGGTGAAAGCAGGCTAATGTTCCCCTTTCAGTGGCAGAAATGTACTTGGTTTGCAAGGATTATTTCTAATATTCATTAAAGTCAGTATGTCACGGATTGACTGATATTGGTGGAGATCTGAGCTGGGCAATGCAGCTGCATTCTGTATGCAGTAACGATGTTACTCTGCTGCCTCAGGGATGTCCTAAATATTTGTTCCCCTCACATGCAGAATCTTGAATAAAGCTGATAAGCAACAGGGCTACTTTGCAAACACTGAGCTGTAAACATCGGCAGATTTTCCCTGCTACGTTGTTATGATATTAATAACTTCAGAATGTAGGTCTGGTGTAGGAAATCACCCACCTGGTTCATAAGGACTTGCTCAATTCGGCCCCATTAAGGGCCGCCCTTGGCACAATCAGCACTGAATTACCTGACTTCTCGCTGTGCCTTCTCATAAAAGAAATGGGAAGTGGTTCAGCTTTGACATAAGGTCTATTTGCTTCTCTATTCACCATCTCAGCGTGCTGAGGTGTGTGTGTGGGACTGGGGTTCATTAGATGTAAAGGAGCTCATTAAAGAATTATGTTCCAAGTCTATATGTGCATGTCCACTCTATCTTTCACATCCTGTAATTAATCACTCAGTAAAAATAGCACGAGATCCTGTTGTTATGGGGCAGATTGCATCTGCAATTACCCTGTGTGCAACATAAAAGTTCTGCTAAAATTTTAATTACTGCGTGAAGGAGCTTTCAGATCCCTTTGGCAACTCTTGCAGGCTTCTGCCTTTAATTAGGAGATATCTCGCTAAATATTGATAGCATGAGGCGCAGCCACACGTGGATGCTGTCTGCTGGAAGCTCAGCAGCAGCTCTCGTGCAGCCCAGCACGCAGGGAGGGATGGATGCAGCCACTCCCCAACCTGCAGCACACCCCGACCTGGCTGCTGCAGGCTGCTTGTGAAGCTGAATAAATGTTGGATATTGGCTGCCAACGTATTCTTTTTCCAATGAAAGAGCATTGAAATAACTAAAAATGCAATTACAGCTGCTGATGCACATCATATTTCTTGTACAGTTTACTGAGAATTATTTCCAGTTACTTAGCATTGTGGCTAATCTAAATGTTACCTCTGGGGACCTGATCATCTGCAGCAGTTACAAAAAACGCACAGAGGCAATGGTTCATGGAGCAAACAGGGACTGGAGGTATACCCACATTTTCTGAGCGGAGCTTTTTGGCTGGACAGCCTCCATCGATGGGGTGAAGCATGTAATAGAGGCGAACTTTGCTGGCGTGTTTCCGACTCTGGAAAATAAAAAAGGAAAAGAAAAAGGAAGAAATGAGGTTTCAAAAAGCAAAAGGCTCGACCGCATACAAAACCAAACTGCGGTGACATTTCACATCCCGTTGAGATGTGTCTCCAGGTGAAGAACACCCACATCTCACAGAGGTGTCACGGAGCTCTCCCTGAGCTGAACTTACCATGGGCTCAGGGCATCTGCTGCCTGCACTGACAGCTCCGTGCTGCCCACAGCCCCTGGACGCAGGGAAATAGAAGAGGTGAGAGGAGAGCAGTGTTTGTTATCAGCTCATTTCCATTCCAGGAGAGACCGAAGAGGTCAGGGCCGTTTGGCTTCAGGAGGAGATGGGACGGCATCACTGGAGATAAGATGCACGTACACAGAAGCCCGCAGTTCCTTCACTTCCAGCAGAACAAAATACATAAAGGGAATAAAATCTCACTCTAGGAAATAAGCCAACCGATACCTGCCAAAGGTTTGAAAGAAATTTCCCCCGCGGGTAAATTACCAGATAATTGTGCATTATGTGAAACCTCCTGCTCTGCTGGGAAGCAGCTGCTGCTGGCCCCGCATCACCCTGCAGACAGCACTGCCAGGACCAGGTCCAGCTGCAGCCACAGAGCAGTGCTGGGGTGCTCTGTGTGCACAGGGAGGGGAAAGGTTCTGCAGGGGGAGCACGGGCACCTCCTGAGCAATAACTCCATCGGGAAGAACAGCCTGCAGCCACTAAATCTGTGCATCCATGGCCCAGGCGTGCACGGCAGCTATTATTATGCAAATGTTTCTCCCAGTCTCCATTTCTGATTGCCTCGCAGAACAACGGCCCCATAATATTATAATTTCAGATCACAGATTTGCAATTTTAAAATATTAAATTATCATTAGCATGTACTGGAACATTCTTCCCGCGGTGTGAACTTGGAGCTAAATTTGCACAGAGCTAAATTTGAATGCATAAATGTGACTACGCAATTATTTTTTTTTAATGGAGCAAATCAGTCAAGATAAATAATGACAAATATCATTCCCTTGTTCCTCTTCCAGCATGCATTTAGGAAACATCGTTTTTCCCTGGCAGAGCTCAGCTCTACGCCTGCTGCTCTGAGTGGGGCACAGGAAACCCCAAAAGCTCCACCTCCCAGTGATTAGCAGCCTGGATGGCGGTGGCATAATTAAGAGATGACATCAGCAACGTTTGGAAGCCAAAGGACAGGTGTGTGCTGTCTGACTGCGTGCAGCTACAGCCACTGAACTCAGCGATTGCAAAGTTTTTCTGTGTTTTGTTCTGGGCATAAAATGCTTCTCGCTTTATTTATGCATTTGTTCGGACTTAAGAATGCCAGGGAAAAGGAATAACTTATGTTTGGCATCATTGTAAACAACACACTCCTTATGCAGCCTTATTATCCTACGGTTATAAAAGCAGAGCTTAAAATCATCCCTGGCTTTTGCCAGTAAGCAGTGAGTGTCTCATCCCCTCTGAGGAAGCAGAGGTAGCACAGCCCATTTGTCAGCCCGCGTTATCTCTGGCCTTCCCTACATTTACATGTGCATTTATCATTCTAACACCACAGCCTGAGCAAAGCAATGACCCTTGGCGTGCTGCTTGCCAACAGCCCTGCTGGTTTTCTCCTCCCCCCCACAGAGCCACCAAACCCACCGCAGTGGTGACACACAGGGAGGGCGAGCGTTGGTAGCAGTGCTCCGCAACAGCGACGCTCTGCAGCCACAAGCTGAGCTGTGCGGGGTTTGCTGGGTTCCAGCCCTGGAGAATGGCTGGGAAGAGCAGCACTGCTGGTCCAGGAGGTGCTCATCACCCACCCAACTGCAGGCACCAAAGGAGCATCCATGTACAGGAAAATCCCCAAATTGGGATGGATGGGATTAAGGTTCACACAGATCCCATTTTGATCCCTTTCACAGCGTGCACCAGCCTTAGAAAACAAAAAACTTTGACACAGACATAAATCCATGGTCTTCAACAAGAGCACTGCCTTTGAACGTGTCTGCTCGTTCATCAGTAGGCACCACAACTTCATCTTAAGAGTTTCTGCGCTTCTCAGTGTTCCTTTTGTAGATCTACAAAGCGTTATGCCAAAGGCATTTTCACTTCAATCCTCTGTCTCCAGTGTCTGCAGACAGCTCCTGTGACGGGGAAGAAGTCTATAGACTACATGAGTACTGCACGCCTCAAAAACACCCCTCTGTGTGGGGTGGGGGAGCTCCGGAGGAGGCTGTTTTCACATAGCAACTACAAGCTCCTGCACTGCAAGCTCATCTATAGTTGGAAGGCTCATCAGTAAAATTAGGCAAATGGATCATTTATATCTATATCAAATCTATTCTAATCCCAAGGACTGTGGCAGAGGCAGCAGCATCCCAGCGATTCAACCTCACCAAATGAAAGGGCAGAGCCCTAAGTTATGTTAGGAAATGCAATCTGATTTTGCATAAATCAAGTTTTGCAGCACAGCTCTGTCCTGAGCACACAGCAGGAGCAGACAATGCGGACTCTGTGGGCAGACAACAGCTGAGAACCCAGGGCTGCAGATGAGCCCTGGGATGGAGCAATGATTTCTGCTTTTGCAGCCAGGACAGGAAGGGATGAGAGATGAGAGCCTGGGCTTACAGAGGATTTGCTCACTTGCTGCAGTAACTGAACAGATTTTTGTGCATTTCCCAGCAGCAGCGTCCTTGGGAAGGATCTCAGCAGGCAGGGAGTCTCTGACAGAGACTTTGGCTCTGGGTTTGCTGGACTGCAGCAGCCCCAGGGTCTGCTCCCACCCAGCACCGCTGACATGAGAAGACCTGACAGCTGGAGGTATTTCACCAGCTTAATCCCAACCACCTCACCAGGTTCAAACCGACCGCTCCGCTGCCTTCCTTGAACTGCGGTTGTTTCTGATCCACGTTCTCCAGTCCCGCAGTTCGTTCACTGCCTGCTCTGCACCCACTGCTCACAGCAGACCCCAGGCACAGACAGGGACAGGAGCAGGAAATGAGAGCAGGAACTGTGAGGGCAGCACTAATGGCTGTGGCATCACTTCACCTGCAATAAATTCTTCCCCAGAAGCCTGTTGGTTGGCTTTTAATCCTTTTAGTGTGCACTGTTACCTTTTTTGTATGCTGTCTGTTTCTTAATTAAATCATCACAAAACATGCAGTCATACAATTACATCAACTGCATTATCTGTATGTGCCCTACTTGTGACCTCCTCATAAGAGATGAAGGTCAGCTCCCTAGACCTCATGCAGAATGCCAACCACGGTGTCCCCAAGGAGTGGCCCCATGGAGCCCCTCCTGGAGCTGCACTGCCCCCAGGGACCCCTTCCACTGGCCAAGAACCAGCAGTGACAGCACTGAGTGTGCGAACAGCCCCTTCTGGTCAACTGGGCTGCAAACAACTGGACCAGCTGACTCGGTAACGCAGTAGGCTGGATTTCAAAATCTATTTAACAAACTTTCAAATTTCTGCTGGAATGGAACCAACTTCTCCCTCATTCTGTGATATAACAACATCCTCTGCTTTTTTTAAATAGAGGACAGAAGTATTTTCAGAAAGCTCCTTCCTTTTTTGCCTCCCCTGCCCACACAACAAGCAAACACTATTGTCAGATCCCCGTTGGTCGCAGAGACAAACTCCGTCTGTTATTCCAGACGCTGCTGGGTGCCAATGTCCTTTTTCTCTCTTTGTAATTTTTGCAAAGCCTCATTTATAATTGATGGTCATTTCTATCCACTTCCCCTTCTTCCTCCGTGAGTTAATTTTTTAAAATGTGTCTGTTCATACTTGTGACTTTGTGGGCACACAGAGACGTGTCCGTAATTCCCAATTGCATGCAACTGAATTTCCACCACCAGGAAATGCTTCTTTATAGCAACAGGTGGACACACTGCCAGTTTGGACATTAATCTGCCCACACAAAGGCAATTAACTGGTGAACTATTCAACACCTGCTCAGCATGTATTCTCTACATTCATGGCCTGTCAAACCTAGAGCACTCCCTGCTCCTGAGCCCCACAGGAGCAGCTCTGCTGGGTGCCACGGGGACCCTCTGTGGGTTCACTCCGCTGCCAGCACACAGCGATGGTCCCGGCACCGGGTGGGAAGCAGCACCAGAAGGGTTAACACAACCACAGCATCTCCACACGGTGCTCACTCAGCACGGTGCTGCGAGCAGCAAACAGCAGCAGCTCCTGCTCTCATCGCATCCCCACGTGCTTGAAACAAATCACTTTTAAAGCATGTCAGTGCAAATCGCTGCTCTGCCCCCGTGCAGTACGTGGGCGGACTTTGTCACAACACAGAGACAACTGAAGGCTCTGCTTTCAAACACCTGGAACCCAAATCCAAACACGGCTTGTGAGTTTAAAATATTAAAGGAAAGCAGGAATCAATACCTGGTACACAGCAATGCCTCCCTGAGCACCATCAGCACAAAGCCATGTGCCATTGCCTCCAGCCCAGAGCCACTCCGGCTGTTGGGGACGTCCCTGGGGCTGCCCCGTGACCTCTGCCACATGAGACCACCCCCGGTGCATTTGATTTCTGAGCAGAATTTGGACTCCCTTTAGCCAGAAATGGGACTTGCACAGAGGAGCCATGGAAGGGAGCTGGGTGAGAAGACTTTGTGTTGCTGCTATTTAGCAATAGATTTGGACACTGGGAGTGCATTAAGAATAATGTTTGGCCATTAATGTTGACAACAGCACAGTAACACTGAGCCTCGTAAAGTACCAGCTGAAGCTAAAGAGGTTTCCTGAAGCAGCTCACACTGCGCTGCTGGGCACATACTGCATGCAGAGAAGGAAAGGGGCATCACAGCAGCCCCCCCATAACTGCTAACCCTCATGCACACCTCCCATGGACACTGCTGGGCCACACGCACCTCGCTGTGCCCCCCTGGCTGCTGGCATATGGCACAAAGCGGTGCCAAGGCAGTCTGCAGAAGGGCTCTGTGCTCACATACAGGAACAGAACAACACCTACAGCATCTTTGCACCCAAACCGCACAAAAATTCTTTGCAAAGTTGGAGCAGCCACTAAAAACTGTGTCATGTGCATCCACCACAGCAAGGCCAATTCTCCGCAGTTGTGGGAAGGACATAGGAACAATGTTGAAAGGATTCTCTCTTCCTCCAGCCCTGACGAAATCAAAGGTTGCTCTCCCTAACACAAACCTAAGGGGCAAACAGCAATGCTAGCACTGTTAGCGTTCCTTCACCAGCACACAGCCAGCACCAGCGGGCACCAGTGTGTCTTTGCTGATCCCCCACCCTGGAAATGCCCACAGCATCCTCTGTAGGGAGCTCCCACCAGGCACAGAACATCCCTGCTCCCTGTGTTCTGCTGCAACATGCATTTTGTTAACAGGAATTCGTGCTCTTAGGTTAATATGTGCGCTGTGCTAATATTTCAGATACAGGATTGGCTTTCTGAGCACACACATCTTGCTCCTTAAAGCACCGACGTGCCAATGGTAAACAATGTTTATTATTCCTCCAGACAAGCCATCATTCTATGCAAAGCGTCCTGGAGCAGACAGCCCCGTGGAAGCAGATTAAGTCGGGCACCATGCAGACGAGCAGCATTGATGGGGCTGTCGATGCCGCCCGCTCTGCTCACCGTGGCAGGGTGAGAAATTCCAAAGAGCACTCGGCTCCCGGCAATGAGCCAAAGGGCACAGCACTGTATTTGTTCTCTGAGTTTGCTCTGCATTTCAATTTTAATACACCTTGCCTCTGCCCTCCTCCTGCCTCCACAGCAAGCATTGAAGCAGCGCTCCTTCATGTCACAAGGTGAACCAGTAACAGCACACATCCAGGTGATGTATTCCTGGGCATCTCTTCCTACCAGCCTGCTGCATTTCTTCATTTTAAATGAAAAAGTAAAGTACCGTCTGAACACCTGAAGCAATAAAAAGATTACAATGAAGGAAAGTGTTATAGCAGCTTAAGGAGCAGCGTAGTGATGAGCATGCAGCTCAAGGTGGAATCTGAGAGCAACTTTGCATATTTGGTAATTTTCCTGCAAGATTTTCAAGGAGAAACTTGAAAATGAAAGGTAACATCTTTCTAATGGCTGCGAACACTTCTGTGCAGCAATGAGGACTCGGAGCTAACTAAGGAAGCTTATCTTTCTAATGTACAGAGCAGCACACCAGAGGGACTGCTACAGCCCTCTCTCAAAGACAGAGCTGGAAGGAAGTGTTCAATTATGGGTGATTGGATGCAGAAGAGCAGAATTCCTCTCTGGAGTGAAGGATTTCAGTGCAGTTGCAGCAAATGAACCACATTTCTTCCTCCCTCTCCTGCTCTGCTTGGCACGTTCCATGGCGCGGGGCACTTCCAACATTACTGCTGTCCTCTGATTTCTCCCACACGTGGCACTGCAGCTCCACAGAGACAGAAAGGTGAGCAAAGGTGCCACAGATGTATCAGAGAAAGCCAGAGACAGGGCTGCACAAAGCACATAAAATAAGGGCAGGATTTTGCTGTATGTAAGGTTGGAAGCGAAAATATGCTGCAAACACACTGATTCTTTTGTCATTTTTTCCACTACACTTGCCCTTGGAAATAATACCGCTTAATATTGCGCGACTGACATCAAATTATTTCTTATTCCTGGCAATGTAGTGCAGCAGAAAAGAAGAGTTATTGGTTGATGACTTGGAGAAGGAGATGAGACAGCGATTGGAACTGACTATTCCTGTTTGGCAAGATAAAACATCCTCCTTTCATAGACTGTTTTCCTCTATTTTCTTACAGAGAAATGTCTTATTCTGCATGCACAAAGGAGCCAAGATCCCAACGCCTGGCACCAAGGCTGCAGATCTGGGCTGTGCTGGAGAGCCAAGGGCTGAGCTGGCCTTCTCCCTGAGCTCAGCGTGGGTAAGGGCACTGCTGACCAAACCAAACCAACCACGGAGGAAAACGCTCTGCAGCCCAACAGGCACCACAGGATCGCAGCACTGCCGTGCTGGGAGGTCACAGGAGATGACACACAAACACAACACCTCAGACTGGAAATACACAGCAGAAAACCTTGTTGTTTTCCATGGTTTGAAAACATCTGCTAGGAATTAATGATTCAGCTCATACCTACAATTACAGGCACAGAAGAGAAGAGATTGGCCGAGCACCCCACTGCTCACGCATCGCTGCTGCTGGTCCTGCAGCAACACTTCTGCCTCCGGTGGGGCAAACCTTGGCAGCTGCTCACCCGTTGGCCTGGAGCTGAAGGTGTCCCTGAGCTGCAGCCCTCCCGGCTGCAAGGCTCAGTGCTGCAGAGTGCAGCCAAGGGAGCACTTACAGGAAACGTCTCCAGGAGTTTGCCAAAGCAGACGTGTAAAGTGCCTTATAAATAAACGTGCATTATTGTTGTTGTTTACTAATGCAGCAGAGCATCCTTGGATACTGTGCATCCATTAAGCTTCCTACACATCTCCTGTGGCCACACGGAGACAAGTGTTTCTTCATTGCTAAACACTCGCAGCAAAACTCCAGGGAAACTCCATCTCCAGGGCCTCGTATCACAGTCTGATTCTGCTGAATTGCTGCAGACCCTCTCAGTTCAGCACATGCAGAAGCAGGGCAAGGCGCAGCCCAGCCTCTCCATCCCCACAAATACAGAGACCCTCATCCCCAGGCTCCCCACGGGTGAGGCTGCAGGGGGATCAGACCCACAGACCCAAGAAGCAGCATTGCCAGGCAGCAGTTTCCTTTCTGGACGGATCTCACAGCAGCATGCCTTTCAGTAATTTCCTCCCTCGTTTAATAGGAATTTATTTAATTTTGTTTTGAAGATATGCAGTGCCGTTAATTGCTGTTCTAACATGTCTCTAATGATATATCCCTTCTAATTGTTTATTGCTTGCCTACCTCTTAAGTGCTTGAATGCATTCACAAATACTAATCTGTTCTCTGCACAATCAGCTATCCCACTCAGCAAAGTATAGTGAAGCACATTTAATACAAAGACTTGCATTTGTTTCGCTGAGCTCTATAGCAATCTCCTTGCCAGCTACGTTTCTTTGCAAACCGTCTTTTAGCAGAGGTCAGACTGTAGCCTGACTTTGCAGATTTAGGCAGGAAAAATAAAAATGAAGCAAGCAACATTTCAAGGGACATCATTTACAGCATAACGCACCACCAGTAAAAACAGCCTTTTTAATTTTGACTTTTCAGAGAGGAACTTTGAAGGCTCGTGTACCCACTTAATAGGAGAACAGCTGAAGCCACAGATGAGAGAGGCACAGATGGAGCATCACAACCCAACGATGAACGAAGAGCATCCTACCTCGTAGTGGGCCACGCGCTGGGACTCGGATATTAGCTGCGCGCTGCACACTCTGCAGTAACTTTCAGTGAACAGCTCCTGGTCAATGTCAGATGATTTCATCTGTTCACAGCAACAAAGAGAAGAGACAACAAGCAGATTTAGTTCCAAAGCACAGCAGAAGAGTTGTGTTTGATGGAGGTCCCTGAGGAGACGTGGGCCAGCAGTCCTTGGCAGCACAGGAAGCACGCAGTGCTCCAGAACCTTCAGCTCTCTGCCCACACCTCTCTCACCATGCAGGCAACCACAGGTGTCAAACCCTGCACTACAGCCACGCTGAGCCCAGGCAGAGCAAAAACCACCAGAAGGAGCTTCAGAGAGAGGGAATTCAAACCAAACGAAAACAAACACGAGTGCAATTCAAGAGGGAAATAGAGGCCAATGCTTTCTGACTAATGCCAAGATAAAGCGTCTATTAATTCATAATCATAACAAACCCAGGCACAATGAAGACTGATAATGTAGTTTTTATGGCATTTATTCTGCTGATTGGGAAGGAAAACAACATGACAATAACCGAGTTATGAGCTCTCATAGCAGAGGCAGGCGGGGGAGGCCCTGCCAGCTGCAGCAAAAAGCTCCTTTTGGTGTTCTGGATCTGCCAGACAAAAGGTGCAAACCCCGGAGCTCCCTTGCTGGTGCCCTCGCTCACTGATTCTGCAAATCACTGCTGCTTTACCCCTCTTTCTTCCTAGGTTTAATCTTCATTTACTCTGTCTGGAGTACTGCTGTATCGGGAAACTTTCAAAGATGCCAAAAGAACCTTTTAGGAGTACAAGTAGTGCTGCAAAATTGCATCAAAGGCAAAATAGAGTGAAAGAAACAACCTCTGAAATACAACAGATTGACACGAGGCAAACCAAAAAATCTCATTAAATCTTAATCCAGCAGCCAGGCAGAGGCATATCGCCTTCATCTGCATGCAGTCTGCAGCACTCACAGTGTAAACTCTCACTGCGAAAATCAGAGTAAGTCAAAACTGCTCAGTGTTAGCTCAGCCCTTCCTGCTCTGATAACAGATCCCAGGTTTATTCTGCCTCTAAATTACATGCATGTTAATGGAGCTGTAACCCCTCCCCCCCCCCCCTTTATTGCAGCAGGGGCTAAATGGGCTTATCCAGGAACAAGATTTAATGTCTTTTCTCTAAGCAGGAACTTCTGATTCAGGGATAGGATTTGTTAGCTTCAATGTTGTCTGCTCGGTTTTATGCACCATTGTTACAACAGAAGGATGAAATGCATCCCAACAGGTGAGTGCAGTGATTATGCTGACAACATGAAAGCTCTGCAGCTTTGTGGAGTGATTCATGTGTAACTACTCAAGTTCCCTAATCAAGTCTCACTGGAACAACAGACTCTGAAGGAATGCATCAGGAGCCCATGGCAGACTGTGTGAGACAATTAAATTAGTGTTAAAAGGTAAAGGGAACTTGGTCTGGAAAACCTCTCCCTCAGTCACCATCCCCAGTGCTTACACGATGTTTGGAAGTGCTGGAAATGAGGAATTACCACCGTGAGACCTCACGTGTGGCTGTGGTTCAGCCAAAGACCTCTGCTGTGTTCCCATGCACAAGCAGAGCCACAGCTCAAGGAGCATCACTTTCACCCAAAAAGCCAAAATCTGTGGCTGGCCCTCTGCTCAGCCTACAGCAGCATTCCCCTACCAGCACCCACCTGAACACACTGCCCTTGCAGAGCTACCACTAAATCCCAGACAGCCCAAGACTGAGTTTGAACTCAATGCCAGCTGCTGGCTTCAGAAAACAGACTCTTACCTGTCCTACATCAGTACAACAGGAATGCAAAAATCCCTTTCTCTTCTCACTGTGCTTCTTCATTGCCTCTCTGCTGCCTGAGAGCAGCTCCACGTAGCCCAGAGTGCCACTCTGAGGGCTGACATTTGTGCACATGGCTGTGTGAGCTGCTGGCTCTGGACACAGCTTTTGTGTTCACTGATTCCTTCTCTTTCCCAAAATGTTTCTTTTATTTTCCATTCCAGGACAACACGCTATAGCAGTACATCAGAAAGGTGCCAAGGAAACACGCAGCAAAACAAATGCACACACACACACCTCTACATCACATAAACCACACTGCTGCAGGACCCTGGGACCCTGCACAGCAACTGCAGGACTACGCCAGCATCAGCTGGATCCCACCTGCCCCTGCAGAAGGGTCCGCACCGCGGGCAGCCCCGCTGGTGGCATCTGTGCATGGTTGCAAGGGCTCCGTCTGCAGCAAAGGCAGATCCCAGACATGAAGCCTGGGGGAAAAGAAAACAGCTCTGTTGTGTCACTCCCTGACCTAAAAACAGCACTTTCACGTGCTCCAGGAAGGCCTTCCCCGCCCCCCCCTCGCTGTGTCTCAGACACACTCTGTATTGTTTTGTGGGTCAATGCCAGCAGTGATTTATTAACTTCCTCCACCTGAAAGTATCATAAAGGGAGTCCATAAGCAATTAATATTTATGCATTTCTAATCACTTAATTCCTTTTTAACTCTCCCTGCCTACCAGCGCCTGACAGCTCGCAGAACTGCCGGGTCGGGACGATCCTCACCTGCACCCTTTGCCAGAAGGGATCCAGGCCATGCCCCACCAGCAGCCCCAGCGCCGTGCTGGAGAAGTGCAGATGCCCAGCAAGGAGAGATCTGTTCCCTGCACTCCCAGAGGTTTTCTTGCTGGGAGCTGAGGAATTAATGTGTGATTCACACCCTGCCAGCCAGACTCAGTGAGCAGAAGCATTGGGCTGCACTGTATGGTGTGAGCATCCAAAGCTCCTTGTCTGCTCCTCCTCAGGTGCAGATATGGGTGGCAGTGCTCCTACCACAACCACCACCTCCCCTCCTCTCCCCACAGTGGGGTTTATGACTCATTATTTCCTTGTGTTGGCACTCAAGTTTTGGTGTTCCCCTCCTGCTCCGTAACCTCTGCACATATCGGCTCAGCGCCTCCAGGAGTGGCACACTGTCATGAGAGCCCTCATTTTAAATACCTTCTGCCATATGGCCATGATTCTTCTCAGCAGTTTCAGTGACTACAACAGCTTAATGAAAATCAATTTGATGGGGCTGACTCCAGTTTTTGGCAACCACCAGGAAGATGCTACATTGCATTCAATTTTAGAGGAGAGAAATCAACATATTGACACCAGAGACATCTCAGTGCTCTTTTCCAAATGTAACGGTTCCATGATTCTATGACATACCCAAAGCCACATTGCTTCTTTAAGGGTGTGCTGCAGCTGAAACCCAGCAGACGTGGACACGTGCTGTGCCATGCTGGGATGTGAGCACCCAGCTCTGGGCCGTGGAAGTGGTGCTCCATCACTGCTCAGTGTGAATTTCTGCAGAGGCTCATTTTTCATGTTGTACAGCCAGGCACACGGAAGGCTGTACTACAGAGCACTGAATTCAGCAACTCCGTTTCTTGCAGTCAAGAGGAAAAAAATGTGGTCCCTCATACCATTTACTCTCAAGGGCCTTAATCACCTTTCCCAGAATTAACAGCTTCCGAAACCTCTGCACTGAAGCACCAGAGAAGTGACGACTGAGCATGTGCACAAATGCCAAAAGCAAACAAGCCAAGAATTAAATGCCCTGATTTTCATTTTATGAATTATTTGTGGCTGTCACTCTCTCATGGATTAACATCTCATGTAACACTTCCTGTTATCTTCAGTTGTTTAATTTGTCTTGCAATAAAAAAAAAAGTCTATGCTAATAATTAATGTGCTTTCAGCAACTGTGTCACCGCACTTACAAGAAAGCATCTGAAGAAATGCAAAACACTGCCTTTTGAAGTGCTGTATTTCAGCACTGTGACGGATGGCTGAGTCTGCTCCATGAGTTCAGTTCTCCTCGGGCTGCATGCTTTGGGGTTCAGCTTGCTCTGCTCCAAACCAATCTGCTCTGTGCTCCTCCAGCTGTGCTGCACATCTGTCTGCACCCCCTCCATGCTTCACTTTCCCTGCAATTCTTCTCTGGTTCAGGGTTCATCCACCACCTCCCTCCTTCTCTCCTCTCCCTTGAAACCCTCTCCAGCGTCAATTTGCCTCACTCCTGCCTTCAGTCTTTGATGCATTTTGACACGCTTTATTGGAGCTTTGAAAATCAGAACAAGATTGTGTGTGGCATGAGCTGGAGAGCAGGAGAAATGCTGCACGTGTCTGCTGCATGTGTCAAAACACAGAGGAAAGGCTGAGGGGAGCGACATGGAGGAGATGGAACACGGACTCAACCTCTGCCTCCCAAAAACCAGCGTTGCACAACTTCCCCATCCCACGCAGCTCTGTGCCAGGACCCACCTCAACAGACCCTCAGACAGCAAAGGAGAGAGTGTGCATGCAGCAGAGAGCACAACCCAGTGCCATGGATTGTTGCAGGGGTGGCAGAGGTGGGGTGGTGCAGGGTGTAAAGGGAGGTACGCTGCAATTGGGAGAGCAGCACCATCCCTACAATGTGTGCAGCTGGTTACACCTACAAATTGTTTTGATTATTCACACTGCACGGTGCGGCAGAATTTAATTGCGAACATGCTGCCTTGAATAAAAATATATTTAAAAAGAAGATTGATCTATTGTGACTGATTTAATAAAGTTTGTGGGAACAGCACTAAGAGCAGTCGTATTTCGTGCCTCACGGCAGCCGCTCTGTGCCTAGCACACCTCAAGGACGAGGCTTTGGCACTTGCCCCAGAGCAGCCTGGTTGTGCAGCTCAGGCCTTGTCAGCAGGGACAGCTCAGGAATGTGCCCAAAAGAAGGGGCCAGAGCAGCCCTCGTGCAGGCTCTGGGGACAAAGGGGCAGATGCAGCCAAAGGCAGCAGAAGGACTCGCTCATACCGGGATGCGGGAGCCGATGGGGGCAGGAAGCTGCCACCATGGGGCTATGTGCTGCACGGCGGGCATCGCGGGGCTGGCACTGGGTGCCCAGCAGGCTGGCACACTGCAGAGTCAGGGCTACCATGTGATGCTCGTGGTTGCTATGGAAACAGTAGTTTCTCATGGAAAACACGCATCAATAGTCCCTGTGCCTCCCAGAGCACAGCGCAGTCAGCACTGCCAGGGTGTGGGCACACGGGTCATGGGCTGCCCAGTGCCGGTGCCAGGGCTGTGCTGCAGAGTGCTGTGCTGCTCAGCCCCCATGTACAGTGCCTACCAGCACAGCACCACCTCAGTCTCTGGGTAAGCAGGACCTACTTTTTCCCTAATGATGTACAAAGCGGCAGGAAACGAGTCAAGCTGAATCCCGTGCCTGCAGCTCGCAGCCTCTGGTGCTTTGCATAATCAGTGCTTGTCATTCCCCATCAGCTTCAGCTCAGAAACCCAGGAGGCAAAGCCCTGTAAGGTGCCAATGAGCTTAGAAGAATCCTTTGGAGAACAAATCTGTCCATCACTGATGGGGATTATTTTAATACTGCATTCCTTGATAAAAGTCTGCACGCTGGCCTCGCTGGTTGAGCTAAAGCACCTCTACAGAAAACAGCTTCAGCCTCAACAGCACAAACTCCACATCAGTTTAATCTCACCGCTTGTTTTAACCCAACTGCTCAAGGAGGCCCAGTGGCACTGCCCAGAGCCCCACCACTGCACTGACCCATGGACTCCACTGCCTCCGGCTCCGGTCCAGTGCTGTAGCAGAGCTTTCCGTAATCAATGAAGTGATTTAGAAACCAGACACCAGGAATGCAAATGCTGTGCATCTCAGTTCCCTCGTTAGCATGGAGCAGCTAAACCTCTGGCCTAATTTAATTGCACTTCCAAATTCCATGGCCTCTAAAGGGTATCAGCAGATTTCATTAAACTTCTTCCTATTATCATGTAATCTGTCAATTAACTTTGCATGCAACAGCAAACCGCAAGGAGATTTACCTTACGTAAAACATAAAACATCCTAGTTCCTCCTAAAGCCTTTTCTTTTTCTTTGTCTACCATTGATTTTTGAAAAGAAATTCCTGTATTTGCATTTGTGTTCTTTAAAGAAGTAGGATCATCTCACACGCTCATCCATTAAAAAAAACACACCTCTATTCTCTCCCTCATCACTAGATGAGCAATGAGGAATGGTTAATCAATGCCCATTGTAGTATTCCTCGTGTGAAAGGGTCTCCAGAAATGCAAACTGTTCTATTTTTGGCAGGGAGAAATTAGCTGCAGTTGCAGAAGGGCCACAGCCAGGCAGGCTGCAGGCTGGGCAATGCGTCCTGCAGACAGACCCGACACCGGGGCTGGGAGGGCCTCACCTCTCTGCACTGCCCCAGGACTCCCGTTCCTATGTGATTAATCACCGGCACTGAGAAGCAATGGAAAGGTATTAAAACAAGGTGATGTATTTTATGCAATTTTAGTTTTCAAAGTGGGGTTTGTAAATTCTCACAGTGGAGCAGCAACAGAACTCACTCAGCTCAGAACAAAAAGCCCCAAATGCCAACCAGTCTGCATTACAGAAAGAGATTATGAAGATGCTGAAGAGTTTTGTAAATGTGGAACAGCGATGATACCTGCAGATGGCTCTGAGCTGATGGCTCTGAGCTGATGATGGCACTGAGCTGCCTGCACCCTGCTTTGCAGAGTTCTTCCTCACTGTGCGGCAGAGCGGTGCCCTGCAAAGCAGCACCACGCACCACTCCAGCACCAGGGATGCCTGGTGGTCCCAGAGGGAAAGCAGCAGGCCCTGTGCACCAGCACACCCTGATGCAAAGCCAGAGCAGGAGGGACTGTGCACATGCACAACAACACTTAGACATTTTTTGCATGGTGGGAAGGAACTACCTCACTGATTGCTCTGATCCCCGCTGCTTGCAAAGTGAGCATGGATGCATCCAGGCATGGAGCAATGCACAGTACTCGGCCATGCTGCACTGAGCAGCACAGCATGCAGTGCAGCAGTGCATGGAGGGCAGGCAGAGCTGTGCCGCTCCTGCTAACACCATCACTTCACATGTGCTTATTATATTTCTAATAATAGAGGAGCTCACCCAACATCCTGTACAACAGGGGGTTTAGCTGATTAATTTACGGCTTTGGAAGCCGTGGGTGTTCGATTCCATCCCATTCTGGAGTTTCTGACAAGCTGCTCTGGGTGCTGCAGATCCAGCCTCAGAGCAGTTTCCCATTTGCTTTATGTAATTTTGAAATCAGTGTGCTCTGAATATTAGCAGCCAGCTGCTGTGCAGTGTGTCTGTAGCTGTACCCTTTACGACAGCCTTAAATACCCATGTCTCACTTTGCCACAAGTCCACCCACTGGTTTTAAGCAGCTGGATCAAATTGAGGAGCAGTTTCAAGTTTACGCTGCGGCTCTCTGTGTCTCCAGCATTGGTATCACCTTCCACAAGGCACACATGCAGCTCCACTGCACCCAGGACCATGGGCAGGTACGTGCATTGACACACGTATGTGACCTATAGGTGGAGAGCCCAACAGCCAGGCACGTCTCCCATGGGCACGTTGAGGCACAAAGCCATCAGGCACTGCACAACAGGCAAGCTGTAATATTGAAAATATTCATCTCCAGCCATTCCCAGTTAATGGCACAAAACAAACTGTCAAGAAAAATGGGAACATTACAGTAAAAACAACAACAAATTAAATCCTAATGCAATTAGAGAGCAATTAGGGATCTATCCTCTGGGAGCATTTTGGAACTCGGGGTCTTTCTCAAAATCTGATCTCTCTGCAACTTTATTTCTTTCTAATTAATAAAACACAACACGACTGTCACAGCTCCCCCCAGCCCCCGCAAAATGCCATCCTCCTGCTCTGCAGGAGCAGACGGTGGTGCAGGTAGAAGTGTTCACACCTCTGAGCTTGGGGGAAACGCAGCTGTCAGCAGAATGAGGAGCAAAGGCAGTGGGAACAGAAATCTCTCCATGCGGCTGTTGCAAGGTGACCAGGATCACACAGACCCAGACATTCTCCTGCAAGGACCAGGTGGGAGGCATGAGCAGAGAGCAGAGCACGAGTGACCACAGATAAAACATGTTTCTCCTATGCACAACTTCTACAAAGGCCACAGTCCATACAAATATTTATTTAATTCCTCTTGACTTTTCAAACCGCCTAGAGATAAGCACCCTCAAATTGCTCCAGTGTGCTGCAAAAGGAGCAGGACGGCCTTTGGGCATCAGTCTCTGCTCCATCCTGGCATGGGGGACTTCCAGCATCCTTGGTGCCACACGACCGCAGTGGCAAGTCTGGGGAGAGCGATCTGCATGTCCTTCACCAGGGGACAGGGGACACTGAGCTTGGTGCCAACACAGTGCCCAAGAAATTACAACAGAACTGAAAGAAAGGGGCAAAGATGCAGCATCCCCCTGAGCCCACATCTCTCCAGGCTCATCCACAGGCTGCCTGAAGGTCAAAGCTGCTAAACCAACACAGCAACACCTGGCTCTGCTAAACCTTCTTCTGTAGATGCAAATACAGTAAATCTCACTGCAGAGGTGGCAGTGTGGCATGGGGGGAAACCCTCCCTTTGTTTCCTGAAGCTGCTGCTGTTCCCAGGACGGGTCCTTCCACACCATGCAGCTCCTGCACCTGCCAGCAAAGGGCATTCTGCACAAGTTGTAAGGAATAATTGAACTTCCATATGGTGCCATCAGGAAGACAACTGCATCTGCACTCAGCACTGTGCAATGCAGGGAGATGGGCCCCCTGAAATGTAGCCATTTCTGTACCCAGATCCACTCTTGGGAGCATTTGTGGCCAGGTATTGGCCTAGAAATTGACCCAGTTCTGATCTCTCGATGTGGTTCTGGATTTCACATCCCACTGTGCTCCTCAGGAGTTTAACCCAGATATGGCACAGCACTCAGACAAGACCTGGCAGTGCTGGCCTCGCCACGCACCCCAGTACCAAAGCAGAGGGAAGGTAAACCCACAGTGAGACTGGCCTGGCCAGTCTGTGCACGGAGCGCTGTGCCGGTACCAGAGCGAGGTGTCACATCAGCGAGGATCAGCAGCTGCAACAAACCCACCGCAAATGGGAAGCAGCAAACAAAACGGATCCTGGCAGGTATCAACAAAACATCTCCCTACACAGAGGAAATCTTTTCAAGAATGGTTAGTGGTTAGTCAGCAACACCACAAATTGTAAGAAAACCTGTTGGGTGGATGTGCTCTGCAGCACACCTGAGGAAGCAGAGGTGCAGCACTCCAGCTCTTCTGGGCTCTCCATGGCTCCAGCACAGCAGGAAGAGCAGAGGAGGGGAGGAAAACCAGAGGGAGGATTGGGAGGAAAGTTACAACAGAGCAGCACAGAGCAAAGTGAAGTGACTTCACTTCATGCACACCCAGGTCGGGCAGGTACAGATAGAAGCACTAACTGTTATGCAGGAACAAGGATTAATTACTTGGAGTGACTCAGAAGTGACTAAGACTGATCAGAAGAAATCGGTTTTGGGGGAGGCAGAAAATCAAGTTGTGTTTTGGGCAACATCCACCCCAGGGAGAGGGATGCAGAAGGCAGGTGCAGGGGCACCAAGATCAAGAGGTTTCTGACTGATGGGTCTTCTCCTCTGGGGGGCAGAGAGCTCTGCTCTCACTGCTTCTGATCAAATGTTGGGGGGAGACCCATTTTCCAGTTTCACCCTAAAAAGCTCCTGCACTTCCCCTCCCTCCTGTCCCTTCCTATGGGAGATGAGTCACTGTCTAGCAACCTTTATCAAAATACCTCTTACGGAATTGTCTATTGCAGTACCAGGGATAGCAGAAGGAGACCCCCACTCACTGCCCCTTTCCCCTGCATTGAACCCTTCCTGCCCTGCACCCCATGGCTCAGAGCTGCCCGTTTGTGTTTTGCAGTTGGACAGCACGTGGTGTGTGAGAGCCAACAGCACAACCTGCAGAAAATGCAAACTGGGGATTTTTAACCGCCTACTCCAGGCTTTGCAAATCTTGTTCTGCACCCAATCATGCACACTAAGGTCACTCCAGTACCGGGGGATGGAAAAGGAGCATGTGGCTGCCTGAAGGGCAGCACTAGGGCACATTCCCAGTCAGATGCTACCAGTCCATGGATAGAGATCACCAACAATTCAGATGTCCCAGGAGTCATTACAGGAGAGCTCTCAGGCAGCTCAAATGGCAGTGCTCATGGTGCATGAGGACAGCTGTTCTGAGGCTCAGACCTGCGGACAGCCCCGGTGCAACACGTGGGGTCAGCTGACCCCAGGAGCACACTGAGCCCCCCAGCCAGCAGCTGCTGCAATTTTGCTGCTGCTTTCCCTGCAGGTTCTTCAGCAGTGCCTGGCTCAGGGCTGGCCAGGGGCAGCCGTCTCACTGCTCAGCTACCCCCCCAAAACCTGCTTTTGCTCTCAGAGCAGTGCTGGCCTGGGAAGTTCTCCAAACTTTAAGAGCAGCAGAGACAAATGATGGTTTCCTGCATCTGCAGACATCAGGTCTGCAGACCAAGGAGCTTGCTTTGCAAGCTGTGCTGGGGAAAACCTGCACAAAGCCCACTCGGTAAAAGCACCCCTCATTTCTGCTGACCAACCAATGCAGGACAAAGTCCCCACTGAGGCACCAACTCGACTCCGGTCACCTGCAAACAGGTGGATGTTCCGCTCCATAGCACCACTGGAGAGCATCCTGGCACCTGACAGGCTCTGGGTCACACACAGTGCGCGCTGGCCACTTCCGACCTCTGGCACAGCACGAGGGAAGCACAGCAGTGCTGGTGGGCCCCGCATGCAGGCTATGCCACAGCAGCAGCACCAGAACCACCCCAGCTGCCCTGTCCACCTGGCACCGCAATCCAGCACCACCGCGCATCCCTCCCACTGCGTTCAGACGGGCGCTGTCACTGCACAGCGCTGATTTCGCCATAAACTTTCCTCCAACTCTAAGCAGCAATCAAGCAACAAGCAGCACAAGAGCCGAGAGGAGGGGCAGTACCTTCGTGTCGCTGATGTGCAGAGGGTAACGGCCGCTCCTGCGGTGCTGCCGGGATAGGAGCGTGTTGGAGCCGCAGCCCCAGCTCTCCTCTCCCGACGAACAGATCTCTCAGTCGCCCAGACCAACTGTGCTGGAAAGGCACTCGGTTTCATCTGCTGGAGCTCCAGCTCCACCCCTAGCAGCAGCGATTGGCTCCGTGGTGCTCTGCAAGGCTGCGCTGGCCCCGGCAGCCTCCCTCCAGCTCCAGCTCCTGAGACCATCGGGAGCTTCCCTGAACAGTAACCACTGGAGAGCAGTTAACAAGGGGATGGGTTCATCCCCAGACCAAGAGCTGTCACAGGTTCCTTCAGGCAGGGTCGACACGATACAGAAGCCAAGGAGCATTTGCTCGAGGCCAGTGGCAGATGAGAGCGTGGCAACAAATGGGGAAAGGAGAAACAAAGGGGATGCAGAGCCCTGCAAACCACATGCAATGAGGGGACAATACCTAATGCAGCACCATGCACACAAGTCTGGGAGCCTGTAATGCACAGCCAGGCTTACACTAAACAGTGTAACAGAGCTCTCTGAACCAGGTAATCTGGAAAGCAGAGCGGGCATTCATTCTTTTGTGAGGAGCATCTTCCAGGCACGCCCAGCTCACTGCTCAGGCTGAAAAACCTGGGCACCACAGCGAACACAGGCACAATCTCCTGCATCTTTCCTCTGCCAACACAAAGCCTCAGAGACGCCGTCTCTCCGCCCTCCTTTCTGCTCCTAACAAAAAAAGATGCTGAGGACTGGCTGGGTTCCACCGAGCGTTTCTGTCCCCGTTCGGCAGACTTGGCAGCACCGCCTGTGCCTGCACGTGAGTCCCAACTGAAGCAGCTGCAGTAGGGGCCAGGAGCTGCCCTTCACCCTGCTGGGACCCGCGGGCGATGCCTGGTGGGTGAGCAGCAGCGCTGGATGCTCACAGCCCCTTCCTGCAGCTTTGTCTGACTGAGACCCACCTGTTTGGTTTGGGAGAGGATCAGAGAGCCGAGGATGGTCCTCAAACAGCTGCTTATCCCTCTGCCTTCTCAGCAGCTCATAAATATTCTCTTTGATGCCGTGATAATTCCTTTTGTGTTTCATAGACCAATTAATTTGGAGACTTAGAAAACACACATAAAAAATATCAGAAATCTGTTACTATTTTGATTTATATTTAAAACCCAGATCTCCTCAGACACACAACAACATTATAGTGACACTCAGAGAGCACTACGATCCTCATTTCTGCATGAAATGCCTCAAGAAGCTAAAAGCACCTTCTGCTGGCACAGTAGGACAGAATCACTCACAAAGGTGGGGCAGAGGTGTTCCAAACCAATGGATTTTGGTTGTGCAAGAATCAGGCTGAGCCACGCTGCTGCTTTTCTGCTGCTGGGTGTCTGGAACATTCACTTCAGAGTGAGATGGTCTTTAAATCACCCAGAGGACCTCACCATCATTTTTTTTTCCATTCTGTCTGACAGTAACACTTTTACAAAGTGTTTGAGATGTGATCCTTCCTGATCCTGCCTGGCCCTTCAGCTGCAAATGCTCCTTAGCATTTTTAAGCCTTAAAAAGTAAGCATCCTTAGTTATTAAGCCATCTATCTAAGCATCCAAAACTGACACAAATTCCTCGGAGCTGCCACCTGCTGAGAGGTGCAGGTCAGACACTGGTTGCAGTGATGCAGCTGCCATTCAGGGAAGGGAGATTCCTTTAACCTCCTCCTTTCTGCCAGCCCCCCTAACCCGTTCCTCCAACAAAGCTGCCTCCAACCAGAATTCCCCTTGCAGATGATAACAGTGAATGTGAGTGATGCTGCACTGTCCTTCTTGGTGCCAAGCAAAGAGGCAGAGCTCCCCATAGCTTTCCCTGATAGGTTTGGACAGCCTTGGCTCAGACCAAAGCACAACACTGGAAAATTCAGTTTTTCTCCATCCCAGTGCACTGCCAGGGCTGAGGAATATGTTTACTGGCCCTGAACTGGGCTAATTACAGAGCAACCTGAAATGCCTCAAAATACAGAGCAGGAAAACAACAGCTGTGATTGATTAATCACAGTAGTGAAGCTGAAGGATTTGATCATTCCCAAAAATTCTTTTATATCTCATTATCCAAAGAGGGAGAGGCTACTGCATGCACAGAACAAAGCAGAGCTCGGGCCGGGCACTCTTCCCCCCAGTGGCTCTGAGCAGACTGCGGTGCCTGCAGCAAGAGGAGAGCACAGCACTGCATGAGCAAGCACAAGGGCACTTTGCCCGTCAGAGCAGCCCATCTGCCCAGAGACAGCCCATCCCTTCAGTGGGCATCATCTCCTTGTTCCCATTTCTCCTTGCTGCATGCTTACAGCAGCACCCAGCCGGTGCCACTGAATGGTGATGGGTCGGGCATGTGCCCACTACTCCATCGGCACCGGGACCCAGCAGCGCCCAGCACAGCAGGGCACGTGCAGAGATCCCAACTGCAAAGCACGGCTGTCACTGCCACCTCGGCTTGAGGTACAAAGCTCCCTTTGCTCACAGAGAGAAGCCAACAACCTTGCAGGTGAATAATGTAATTTCCCTTCAAATCATCCTGCCCAGAGGAGATCACCCTTCCTCCTGCACACATTACAACCATGAGGATATGAAATTCTCAGACTCCTTGCATTTCTGTGGAAATGCTCCCCTCCTCAAAGAGAAGATCCTTGCTCTGCGGAACCCTCTGAGCAGATCTTGTGCACACAGAGACTAGAGGTGCAGAGCACCAGCTGACCTGAAATCCCAGCTGAGGGCGCTTGGCACTGCAGTGATCAAGCTTTGGGTACCCGGCGTCCTCTGCTCTCAGTGCCACTGCCAGACTTTGACCTGCCAGAAGGCAGAAACCAGATTTTCCTAAAGAAACCCCAGGTCTGACTGCCTGCTCCCAATGCAGCACTCTGTGGTGACGTTCAGCTCCCAAGGCACCACGTAGCCCAGTGAATCATTATAAAAATCTCCAGAAATAGACTTTTGTCACAGTTGTAAATACAGCCTCCTGTTGCTTTCTGCCCAGGAGAACAAACCGAACCATTGTTCTGCTTCTCCTTCACACTGGGACTGCACATCAGCATTATGGCAACCAAGCAGTTGGAACTCACAGCACCTCATGGCCACACCATCCATCTGTCCCCACTACCATAGCTCCCATAGCTCAGTTCTTCCCCCTCTCCCCAACAGAGAAAGAAAAGAAACCAGCTCTTTTCAAAGCCATTTTGTTAATAAGCAACACTGCACAGATGAAGGGGCATGGCAAAGGCAATGGATGGAGATGAAACAGCCAAAGTAGCAGTACCTGTTTTTTTTTTTATTTCAGAAGGCCCAGCTCATGGTGCACTCACAGCTCAATGCCTGCACAGCAGAGTGTGTCCAAGGACACTGCACAGTCTGCCTGAGCACATCGTGACCGGGGCCAGCGAGGCGTGGGTCACCTCATCAGACAGAGGGGGAACCTCTGAAAGTAGATTTATGTTGCACTTTAAAAATCTCTCACATTCCAGTGAAACAACTGACATGTGGGAATGCTCTGCTGCCCAGGGGACTGATGGTGCTCTGCTGTGCATTGCAGCAACATCTGCTGTTCTCAGTGCTCACTGCTTACCTTCCCTTCTTTGGGCTATTCTGTACTGTCCACACTCAATTTTCTGAGCTGGCAAGCATGGAGGAGTTAAGAGGAGAAGAAACTTAAGGCAAAGGCATAGTCATCTGTGCACTGGTTTGAGAGAGCCTTGCAGCAAACTGCCTGAACTGGAAACTCATTCCCAGCGAGACAGGGCACAAATAATGCAGCTGACCCTCTCTCCAACACTGTTAAACATGCCGGTGGGATGCCTTATATAGCTTACTCTGGTTTTGTTAGTTCATCCTCAACCACAGTTTTTAAACCAGGGGGATAAAAAAAGGCTGAGCCCCAACTCTGGCAGAGCATCCTCAGCTCTGTGCATAAGAACTGCAGCACCCAGGGAGCTTAAACAAAGAACCCCAGGCAGTCCCAGCCTGAAACACTGGGAACAGTGCCATCCTGCTCAGACAGGAGATGGTATTTGGAAATGTAATTTCCTAGGTCACCTTTTATCATTCGGGCAAACTGTGTGCACAGCACAGAGCACAAGCACTGTCTTGCTGAGCTGAAGGCAGCACTGGGACTTCCCACAGCTCCAGGGCGCCATCAGTCTCTGATGTGGGTTCTGCACTATGTTTGGCACCATGAGCCATTTCCCACCCACCCTGGCCCTCTATTGCAGGGCACTGCAAGTCTGCCCGGCTATAAATAGTTTGTAGCACTACTTAGCAAGAATTAATGACTTTTCTAATTATACCACAGCAGTTGGTGACAGTGGGCTTAGCATTCCGAGCCCACTCCGAGCGCATGGCTGCACTGCTGTCTGCAGAACATACCTGTGCATCACCTCACAGTTCCAAGGAATCTCAGGTCAGAAGCGCAGCAAATGAAGAAGGACGTGCTTTAGTATTAAAGAAGACATCAGGAATCCATGCCTGCTCTAAGTTTATGAAAAGAAACCTCAACAGCTTTGAGAGGCACCTCAGAGCTGTGCTTGCACAAACATTATCTGTGATTCTTTCCGTCTCACATGGCTCTCTCTGCATATGCAGGAGAGCTGTTCCATATCAGCTTCCCAATTAACCCTTGGGTTTAAATTGGCCCTCCTTGTTTATGAGGCAGCTGCTCACTTTGACCTCCTGGAAAGGAGCATTTTCCACATCTTGCACTGTCACAACTGATCCCCATGCTGCTGCACAGCTGCTCACGTTTCAGCAGCTCGTGGCAGTCACTGCGTTTCTCTGCAAGAGCTATCAGAAGGGAAGGGATCAGGCAAGTTATTTTGACCAGCCATCTGGAAACAATACAAGGCAATTCTTGCAGCAGAGATCCTGCTTGCCTGGCCTTTGTCAGGTTTCATTTAAGGTCTCGCAGGATAACAATTCTATCAGCTCCACAGGCAGCACCTTGGGCTGCTCTGTTAGGGGTAAAGGAATGCTGGGGACTGGAGCCGTAGGAATGGCTTTCCAGCTGATGAGTTACATCTCCTCCAGCCAAAGCGACCCAACACGAGGAAACAACCAACCTCTGTTTGGTTGCCAAGGTTTCTCATTTTTATGTATAAGGATGTATATTTATTTATAGTGCCCCTTGCTATCAAAAATGAGCAAAGGGAATGGCAGATAAGACAGCCCAGCAGAATTGTTTCTCAACAAAATGTTTTTCACTTTTCCGTGAGGCATCAGCAGCTCTTTAAAGTCTTTTTATTACATTCTGCATTAGATGCAAAACCATATTTCAAAGACACTTTCACTTTGAAAAACAAAATGCAGATTCTGTTCCATGCCACCTGCAAACAGCAGAGCCGTGACCCACATTAGGAGCTTCCCACAGAGGAGGGAGCTCCGGGGATGAGAGCGGTCCATTTAAAACCCTTTAAAAATAAAAGGTCATGGGGAAATTGCTGCCTCCCTAATTATAGCCGTCGCTCTCGTGTTACACGGCCACAACTCAGGTTCCTAATTTAAATTATCATCAAGCCTTGCTGCAGGCCCCGTAGCTTAATGAATTTTGCTCTCCACCAAGAGATTAAGAGCACATTCATATCAGAGACAGCTGAGGAAAAACAACACATGAAGCTAAATAAGGAGCAAAATCGCAGCACATCTCCAGGCTGCCCTCCCTTTTTCACAGGGTCTTGGATTGATACATGATGCCCACGCAACATGCTTTTTTTTTTTTTTTTCCATTTGATTTTGGTCTGCATTTGTGGCTGCCCTGAGGGGCAGCTTAGAGCCCAGACTGGCTGTGCCACAGAGGCACCATCCGACTTGGGCCAGGATGGAGTCTCCAGCTGCTGCACCTCATACAGCCAAACAGGACGTGTGCAAAACTCAGAAGCAGCATCGCAGTGCTCTCAGCATAAATTCTTTTACACATTATCATCTAGGGCTTGAGAAGAGCTGCTTCAAGCATTTGGACTTAAAAATGCAGAAATTCGGGCAAATTCATCTTGCTGATATTCTCTCAGGATTTGCAATTAAAAATATATTTAAAAAGTAAAAATAAAATAAAATAAAATAAAATAAAAAGGCCCCGGGCTGAGGAAAGAACGACTTTAGGCGCCCCGGAGCAGCGCTGCAGCGGAGCGGGGCAGAACGGCGAGCTCGGACCGCCGCGTTCGTGGGCGAACGGCGACCCCGCGCGGCTCTCGGCGCGTCGGGCTTTGGGCCGGGCAGCCCCGCCGTGCGGCGCCGGGAGCAGCGGAACCTCCCGTAGGGCCGGGCTATGAGCGCTGTCCCCACCGCACCGAACTGAGGTGCAGGGCGAGCGAAACTCCCCACGCACCGATAACGCTGAGCTGCAGGGAATTCAGTCCGGGCTCCATCCCAGAGCTGAAAGCAGCAGCAAATCGAGGGTTTGTGCCCCTCTGAGTGACACGGCGGTGCTTCACTAAGGCTGAACTGAAGAAATTTTACTTGACAAAAACCTTCACATTTTGCATGTTGCTGTCCCCGTCTCCCCTTAATTTAGTTGTGAAATTGCAGACAATTTGGCTTACAGACTGTAATCTGATATTTGCATAGAAGTGGTACAGATATCCTGTCCAAACACACGTTAGGAGATGCTCATCAAAGAGCCGAACCTCTGCATCCCAGCTGTTCTGCCAGGAAGAGCAGGGACCTGTAATGTGGGGAAGGACAGCTGTGGGCCACCTGACTGAGCAGACAACGACCTCCTTTCCAGAAGGACCTCAGCCTGTGCCAAATGTGCCCAGCAGAGCTGAAGGATTGGTGCACAGACACTGAGGAGGAGCCCAGGTGAGACAGAATGTGCAGTCACAGACACTGAGGAGCTTTGAGGAGATTTGTGGGTTGGGAATTGTGCTGGAGGGATTTGGGGAGCAAGTCAAGCTGTCCGTGGGACTTATCTGTCTTCTCCCACATATAGCAGTTATCAGATGCAGAATTTCATCTGCACATGGAACAGAACAACCACTCAGGAAAAATGAGGGGAAAGTGGTTTGCAGTTCCCTCTCTGTATAACCGCCCCAGTCTCACAGATCCCCTGACAAGGCAACAACCAGTTTCACAGGATTGGAAAGGCATTTCGAGCACAGAGAGGTCAGCAGAAACAATGCAAAATTTTAAAGTCATAAATAGAATAAGAAAAATCCACAGCCCGTGCTGTGCTGGGACTTGTGCAGCCTTTCTATCAAGGAGGGAAACAATAGCCTCCAACTTGCCAGCACAGTATGAGTTCCAGACTGCCACCTGGGAATGGTCACCGTGCTGTAAACAGCTACGGAGCAAGAATTATCCACTGAAAGCTTTCACCAGCAATCTGGGAGAGCAAACACACTGCATTGCTTCCAACAGCATGGGGTAAAGAGCAAAAATAACGCTCATTGTCATTGGGTTTGTTATCCACTCGAGCTGCACGTTCTGGGATGCAGGAGCTGTTCTGAGAGAAAATCCTTCTCTTGGACCCGGCTCCACCATGAGTGGGAACAGACTCCCACCTTACCCTCACAGCATGGGGATTTCATGCCTCAGCATAAAAGTGATAAATAGGACCCTGTGCAGGGCACACTGGGTTCAGTTTTTGCTGATGCACATTCCAGCCTTGGGAAGTCCTTGGAAGCCTGGTATTCATATTTCAGCTGAGATTTACAACCGGGAGAACAATGCTCTGCTATAGGAGGGCTTCACTCGCCCACCCGCACCAGTAATTCTCAGCAGCTTTTCCTTAGCTCTGTTCTGGCTCCCCAGTTTGACTCATTGTCTATTGTCACACATCTGTCAGGCATAACAAGGAAAGCTGTGTAATGCCTTACCCACTGCAAGGGAGTTCCTTTCGGCATTGAAATTCCAATGCTCCACTTCCTTAACCCCTACACTGCCACGCATATGTTGGGAAAAGACATTGTGAAAACCAAAGCAAGGCAAGCAGACATTTCTTTGCCTCCTTTCCACAGCCCTTGCTTAGATGCAAAATCCCTTAAAAGGCATTAACATAGATACCACATCACTGCGTAACTGGAGCAGTGCAACACTGCACAGTGCAGCTACAGATGGATCCCCGGTGGCACCTACCAGGTCTGCTCCCACCCGTGGCTTTCCCTATTTAGCTGCTCACACCAGGGAGGCTGTGACCAGCAGCAAACCCTCAGCAGCCACATTCACATCTCTGACTTCATCAGAGGACCCCAAGTGTTTGTGGGACCATGGCCAAAAGGAGCACTGAGTTCCATTACCCCAACACTGGTTTACAGCAAGCAAAAGGGATCCAGGAAAATGTTTTCCTGTGAGTGAATTACTGCAAAAAGCTGGCTGTAAGCACAGTGTGTGCAGTCCAACGAGCATAAAGCCAAATGTTACCTGTCACAATAAACTGCAAACCTTTGTCCGTATGTTCTGTGCAGAGCTGGGGGGAGCGGACACCTGGAGTGCTGTTTGGGCACACAACCATGAGAACTCTCCTAAAGGAGAGGAGAGGCTGCAGCCCTCTGCTATTTGGAGAGAATAACACAGGCAAATCACAGAGCTTTTCTTAATGCTGCCATGATATACAAATAAGAGGCTTAAGTATAATTATAGGTTGTGTAATCAGCATGAATAAAGAAATATGTAGTAATTTATGCCATATTTTATAAATATCCTAACTGTTTAAGAAACTGAAAATGTTTTCAAAAGAAATACGTTAGCATAATGATAATAAAGCCCTTTAATGTGAGCGAGCTGCTTTCTGAAGCCAGTTTTTGACTCAGTCTCATGAACATAAATAGAGTTAATTGCCCTTCTGCACAAGCTGGATGTTAGCACATTCCAGCAGAGTGTGTATTTTCGAAGTGCCGATTCCAACACATTCCACCCTGTGCAATATCTGCCTTTTTATGCACAGCACATAAAATGCACACATCTGGGCAGGGGTGCTGACGGTTGTGAGCCTTGGAAATGGATTGAGATATCAACTGCCTGCCTGGATGTTCTGTGAATATTCAAGTGCAGCCCCACTGTGACCCCTCCAGGGGTATCCCTGCCCCACACCATACGCTTCCTCAAGCACAAAGCTCACTTTCTCTGCATGACACACGTACCAAGTTATTGATGAGAAATGCAAATGTAAACACAACACGATTCTATCAAGAGACCTTACAGAAACAAAGCATTTCCATCTCCAAAAGTAAGTGATAGCTCAGATTTGGCCCTTCAGGGTGAATATAGGGCATGCTTCGTAAGTAACACTAAAAATAATCAAAACGTCCCAGTTTGGATGTGGATTCAGGGCACAGCACAATGCTCTTTCACAAGTGCCAAATCACTGCTGCTGCCGCATTTGCACAGATGACCAATTGGAGAGGGCTGCCCCAGAGCACAGGGCTCCTGGGGATTGGGTTTCCACATTAAATGAGCTGGTGATGAGTGAGCCCTCCCTCAGTCCCAGCTTTCTCCCTAGAGCTAGGCAGAACCATTTCAAATCTAATTTCCTCTTACAGATTTTCTGCAGCTGGGAGCGAAGCACACTGCTGAGCAAGCACAAGTCCTGGCTCCACACCACAGCCCCACCACTCAACTCAGGCATCTGTCACCACGTGCCCAGCCAGGCAAGAGGTGGTTCAACGCACCTCTGCTTCCCTGTGGCTCCATTCCACCTCTATAGCTGCCAGACACATCACACACTGCTGCAATCCCCTTTCCTCTTGCAAATGTGGTACACTGCTGTTAGCGCTCCCCACTCAGTCAGCACCGCATGTCTCTCGTGTGCTCTGCCACAGCCAGGGATGTGCTGAAGACAGCCCTGTGCCCACTAATTGCTTCGGCATGTGGGCAGTGGGAAGATGACCAGACAGGCTGCATTGAATTAAGCAATTTCTTCTCTCTCCTTGGAATCACCTCCTGTCTCTGTGCCTTCACAGTAGCCCTTCTGCAGCAACACACAAAGGACTCATTGCTGCAGGATACATCTCAAGTGTAACATCTACTATTGCTACACGGTACATCCTAAATGCCACTGTTCTTCCCAAGCCACTTTCCATGCTCCTAAAGCACCTGTCTCGGCCTTTTAAAACAGACACACTGCAGTCAGCCGTTGGAGCGCTCTGTGCTGCTCCGGTTCCGCTGTTGCTGTCCTTACAGCTGGGCCACTCTGGACCTGAGAAAGAGTTTGTGTTTTGGGTCCTGCAGTTTAGAAAGGACAACACTGCTTTTGGCTCCATGCCTGAGTTAAATGCTGCCCCATCCATCAGCAGTTTGGCTTCTCCTCCATATGATGGGCTTGATCTTGAAACCATCTGTTTCCCCTTAGCTTGCATCCAGCTTTCACTTGGACAGCAGAGCCCTTTCCAGCTACAGCCCCTGGGCACCGAGGTGGGAAATCATCTCCCTCTGTGCACTCTGCAGCTAAAAAGTGAGTTTGGCTGCAAATGCATGCCAAAGAACCCGAGCAAATAGATTCTGAATTCTGTCACCAAGGGGCTCTGAGGGTGCTGGTTGTGCTTTGGGTCCTCTTTGGGATCTAACTCCTGGAAGCCAGCTCCAAAAATCCTCCTGATGAGCTGCACAATCCTGTGTACCCCTTGTGCCACAGAGAAGGAAGAGCATTTCCTGCAGACGTTTCTCATTCACTGGGACAGATTTAGACCTGGCATGAGCCAGTGCAGTGCATAGAGAAGCGACATCAGAAATCGCCTCCCATGCTGACAGCAAGTGCAGAACTCCTGCCCAGCCTGCGGGGGCACCACGTGGCTCTCCTCCGCTCTCCCAGCAGCTCTCAGTGCCAAGTTCACGGAGCAGGTGAGGTACCACATAGTGACGGTAACGAAAACCATCTGCCACGGAAGTGTCTGGAGACAGCAGCCAACTGTCAAGCTCAGGATAAGCAGCTCCTAGAGCACGGAGACGAGATAGCTGCATCGCTGGGAGGGTCCTGCAGAGGTCATTTTGCAGGAATGGATACGGAGATGTTCGTGTTAACCCTTTGGTAGATTTGAAATTGCACGCAGTTAAAGCCCTAAAGCAAGCTAAACACCGTCCATCCTCTGACAGAGCTCCTGGAGCCGCATCCCCACCACCGCGCATCTCTCGCCTCGAGGGACGGAGCGGCCGCTCGTGCGGAGCGCGGGACTCGAGGCGGCACCGCTGCGCTGCGGGCGCCGGGACTGAGCCGCAGGACGCAGTGGGGGTGAGGGCAGCACCGAAGCCGCCAGGTGGCAGCCGCCGCCTGCGTGCGGGGCTCCGCCGCGTCCCCGCAGCCCCGAGCCCCGCCGTGAGCGCCCAGAGCTGTGGGGGAGCAAACCATGGAGAAAGCCGAGGTTACACGCGCTTTGCTCAGAGCCCGCGAGAGGGGAACCGCCCGTCCCAGCTAATTATTGTAGAAAAACTCCTGTGAAATTACCAGTGAAACGATCGATATGAACCAATTAGATTTGTTGCTTCTGGGCCCTGCAGGAAGCTGCCTGGCTGCTACACGGATGCTGTCCTTCTGCCTCTGTATTATTTTTTTTAAAGTAGCATTAAATATTTATTTTGCTTTATTTTTGTAAACAGGTAGGTGATGTTGAACAGAAATAATTATGCCAGTGACTCACAAATCAATATAGCGCAGATATTACACACAAGACAGCCCAAACTCATAATGCCTCCGCTGTCATCTGCGTCCTGGGGGATTTATGACTGCCAACACAAATAGCAGATTCCTATGGGAGCTCACTCAGAGGCTGTCAGTGCTGCTGCTGGGAAATCTCCTCACTGTATTACTGCATCAGCCGTGATTGTGGGCAGGGAACAAGCTGGGCAGCACTGCATGGCCTCAGCCACTGCCTGCTCAGGTAGCACAGCTGCAGCCCCACCAGCAGGGAGGATCGGCTTCATGCTCACCTCTTGCACCCTCTCTCTGCCTCCACCGGGTGCTCAGCAGCAGCTTTCCCTTTCTCCTGCCCTTTTCCTCTGGTCTCACTGCACTTTTTTGAATCCTAATATCCCACTGCTTCAACACATCAGGGATTTTCAACATCTGCTCTCAGATAGGCGCTGCCATTTCTTGCCTACCTCACAGCATTTCTGCCTTTTCAAAACCAGCTGCCAGCATCTGCTCTGTGAAACTTCTGAGCAGGGACTGGCCTCGTGTTGGCTTTAGCCCCATGCAGCAACACTGAAAGAGCAAAGAGAACAAAAACCCTTAGGTGCAAGAACATCACATTTCTCTCCTTTGCTGCCCGCATCCCAGCACTGGTACCATTGTCCTCAGCTAGCAGGTGACGGCAGACACTGCCCACGTCCTGCATTGCGAGGCAACGACTCTGGGCTGCACTGCAAATACTTTTTAACCTCCAGATGCATTTGGGCTCATCCAAGGGGCTGCTGCTGGCACAGAGCCCGGTGGTTTGGCAGATATAGCTCTAAAGAAAAAGGGGAGGGAGAACGGTGGAAAAACGTCCCCTCCGGTCTTTGCGTTGAATTAAACCACATGTATATTTTTAAAATACAGTGCAAAGGAACAACTCTCCGGCACATGTTCAAGAGCAGAGTCTTATTTCAGAGATTTCAAAAAATTAGTGGCTGAACGCTGAAACAATATAGCCTTTAGAGGAAGGCATTTGGAAATGATTAAAGAGCCTGAACTCATGCGTCCCAAATAAAAAAAAATTAGTGCCTCACGTTGGTAGCAACTGTCAGCTACTAAAAATCAGAGGAAGGGGGAACAAATCAAACTCAGTCTTGCATAATGCAATACTCCGAGCCAGGGAGAGACCGCCAGCCCGGGGGGGGCGCGCACCTCAGGCCGTGCATCGCGCAGAGCCCCAGCGGAGCTCCGGGCAGCGGGGATGGGAGGAATCGCACCTCGAGCCCAGCAAAGCTGCTACTGCCTTTGGAGGGGAAGGGGAAATAAAGCGGCCCTGAGGCCAAACACTTAGCAAACTAATTGCTCGTTAATGATCTTCCAACTAGCTCATGAAAAAGGCTTTGAATTTCCAACGCTCCGCACATCTGGGCCAGCAGTTTAACAGCACATCCGTGCGTGTGAAACCTGATGAACGGACTGCAGACGGGGAGATTTCCTGGATCCCGCATCGCTGTCCCACAGCCTCGGCCCTGCAGAGATGAAGATTCCTCTGGATTCCTCCTTCCAAGCCCAAGTTTTCACCAAGATAACAGTGAAATCCAGCTTTTGTCTTTGGTTTTGCAAGCTGGTTTACAGCCTCCTGGAGATTTGGAAAGCTGTAGAGCTGCTGGGAACACATCATCCTCATCCTACAGCCACAGCAGTGCCCCAGCTGAGGTCTGAGCGCTCCTGGGCCGCCCACCCCCCAGCCCTTCAGACACAGAGGGAGCAGTCGGTATGGAGTGATGCCGCGGCACAGCCCTGCCAGCCCAGGGCTGCTCTGCACATTGGTCACAAGCTGCACAGACAGGAACTTCCCCGTGCCTCATGTCTGAGACCTTAAAGAGAAAAAGGTGTTTTGAATTTGCTTCAGTAGGAAGAAACGTTGGTAACATGACCAACATCTGGGAGCTTGAAACGAAACCAGGCTGTTCCTCCTCCGCAAGGGACAAACATCCTCAGCACGGGGCGCTGGCAGCCCGTGTCACTGAGCAGCAGGGCCCAGGGGACACACCACAGCTCCTGTCCCACACCAACAGCCGCAGCCTGAGGGCAGCTGCCCCCGAAATGGGATACAGCCCTGAACTTGCCCTGGCTGCACACCCTGCCACGCGCTTCCTCCCTGCCTTAGCCAAGACTTGGCTCCTTCAGAACACCCAGAAACGCAAGGCATTTTAGAAATGAGCCCAGGATTTTCCATCCTTCCCATTCCTCTGCTCTGTTCCCAAGTCTGCCAGCACTGCTTGCTGCTTTGCTGGTTTTTCTGGGCCAGGAATTTTAAGTGAAATATATTCCTCCTTTGTACGACACAAGGAATTATGAATTGATAAAGACTTCCCATTATCGTTTAACATCTACCACACCAATCCTTCAGCATGGCTGTACCTTAATTGCAAGCAGATGTCTTTCTCTGCTGACACATTAAATAGAAGCAGGAAGGCCCACTGCTATCTCCCATCAACAATTTGCACAAGAGCAGCGAACAGATTTTCTAAGAACAGAACCACTACAGGAGAGGGGAGATTAAGTTCCTGCAGACCAGACCCAGAGCAGCACAGCAAAACAAGGCACAGCTTGGGGAACAATAAGCCCTAACAGCCCCTAATCTCAAATAACCAAAAGCTTTTGTGAAGAAAAATGAATTTGCTGAAATTAATACTGCGCGAGCACACAGAGAGCTTGGAGAAGGAGGCAATGCAGTACAGAGATGACCCAATTGGCAGCACCGTGTGCCAGCTCCATAGCTCTGCAGTGCCCCATGCAGTGCCCACTCGGGGCAGGGGAGCACTGAGCTCCTCACCCAGGGACATGCTGGCTGCTCCCTTCTTCCCCATCAGCCCCATCCCACTGCAAAGCTCTGGGGCTGAGCAGAACCAGGGAATTCTCAATAGAAGTGAAAGTGACAGGGTGTTTAGCAAACATTAAACCCAGAAAGCTTAAAAGGTCTTCCAGGATTATTAAATAAACATTTAGGGTGAGTGAGAGGGAAGAACAGGGAATGGTGAAGAAATTGTAAACACTGGAGTAGGCAGTTAGGGGCTACAGTAACTCAGCTGGGCAGCTCTGTGCTTAATAATTAAAGTAGTATCACATGTAATTACCCCTCATCTGTCTGGCAGCCATTAATCCGGGGGAGAGATTTTCATAAACATTTAGCTCAATATTCTTTTTTTTGTTTTTTTTTTTAGACCATTTAACATGGAACATTCAATGTATCACCTTGGCAGCCACCCCTGGTCGCTCCTCACCCCCAGGCTGGGTGCTGGGAATGCTGAGATCTCAACCATGAGTGCCCAGCAATGGCGGTGCAGGTGAGGAGGGCAGCGCAGCCATCAGCACCTCACATGTGGCCACACACTGAATTACCCTGGAACTGCCACAAACATGCTCAGTCTTCTCCAGATCAGTGATTTACCCCGAGTGTGCAGTAGCAGAGGAGATTGCCCAGGCTGGGTGCAATTACTCTGCTGCTTTAAGGCACCAGTGGGTGCAAATTGCTTTGGCTAAAGGAATTGCAGTTCATCATTGGTGCAGCTTAATGAAGTTCTGAGCACTGCATGTCAGAGCTGTGCATGTGCTTGCTCTCCTGGCAAAGACGAACACCTTCTAGCAAATTAATCTCTTATCCATGTTAATAACTCAGGAGTTTGGTGGGGGTCACAGTCAGCAGCGGCAGCGCTGTGTCCCAGGTGTGGTTCATCCAGCCACAGCCCGGCTTTCCCACATCTCCTTGCTAGAGCGAGGATTTGGCACACGTCTCCAACAGAAAAATGTTATAGACAGCATTTCCAGGCTGTGCACATTTCTGCAGAGAAGTGGGGCTATTTGCTGGCTCCTCACAGCTCCCTGGATCCTGGAAGCATGCTCTGTGCAGCAGAGCTGATGACCCCACAAGCACTGTCACACTGCACTGCAGAGCTGGGCACACCACTGCCCTTACATTGCCACCAGGACAGCTTGTGGCCAGCAGCCGGCCCAGAGGAGATTCCAGCCTTCGTCGGGAAGGTCTTAGAACAGAGTTCTCATTTTCCAGAGACTGGGAGGCTTCTGCAGCTCAGCCGGCCAACCTGACGGGCCAACCCACGGCTCCTGGCACAGCTCTGCCCAGGGAAGCCACATACTGCAGGGCCCCCGGCCCCACGCATAGAGCAGAGGAGCCAGCCAGGCTCCCAAAAAGGGCATTGAAACGTGACTCTGTCACCTCCAGACTAGCACAGGGGAGCAACTCAGCCACAGGTAGGATGCTCAGAGGCTCAGATGGGATTACTAGAGAAGAAATTACAATAAAATGAGTCCAAGCCCTCACAAAACAAAGGCTTTCACAGCACTTGCTGTGGCTCCTGGGAGATTTTTCCCTCCCTCAGTCTCACGGAGGACTTTCACTGCACTGAGGTTGAAGCAGGGCAGTGCTTCCCACGTCTGCACGCCCTGCGGCTCAAGGCACACTCAGACAGAGCAGGGAGCTTTGCATCCCTTTATCCTTGATGGATCTTTTCTCCACAAAAGTGTCTGAAAAGAAAGGAAGTATTTCTTTCCCACTTCCTGTTCTGTTCTTCATCGTGGCATGTTACAAACTCCTTGTTTCCTTCTGTGCATCTCTGCCAGTCTATGCTTTGTGTGGCCACATGCAGTAAGGCACCCTTAGCTTTACAGAGTTAGGGCATAAACACCATTCCCCACTGTGGAGACAACCACACAGCTCCCTGCCACTCCTGCAGGACTTCAGCCCCTCAGCAGCACAAAGAGGGACAGTTGGCATTCTGCAGTTCTGTGCTAAAGTTGCAGCATGTGTCCCAGCAAAGCTGAACACCACCAGAGCAGAGGAGGGCTTTGGTGGGAACTGCTGTTACACAGTGCCCAGACAGCAGCAGCACTGCGCCAGGAGCAGATAAACACAGGCAGCATTTCCCTTACAGACATGTCACCAGGCTGCCCGAGCAGCTGCGCTGCATCACCTCCCCATCCCACAGAACATTAATAGAGCTCCTCGTCAGACACACCAGGCTGGTATCTGCTCTTCTCCAGGAGAAACCATCCCTAATTGCTCACGATTTCCAGCCCTGCATTCCCAAGCAGAGGTCAAAGAAGAACACAGATTGCCAAGGACAAGAAATTAATTGTGGGATGGAAGATGACTTTTGTATAGCATGAAAGAAAACTGTATTTATTTAGAGCTTAACTACAAACTGGAGACCAGAAACTCAATTAACAGACAGTACTCAACAGAAAGAATGCTGGAGCAAATAAGATAAACATTATTGGGAGGATTAACTGAGTCACAAGAGGATGATATTTTATTTTATGCAAGATTCAGACAAGCCCGGGGCAGGCTGCTGGCAAGGCTGAGCATCCTTGTGCTGCCAGATCAGCTGTTACACCCTCACACAAGCTAGAAGCATTTTTCCGTGGGGCACAGCCCACAGACACAATGCAGTCTCCGCTGGGCAATCCTCAACCATCACCAAGCCTTCTCAACCTCCTTGCATTGTGAAGCCAGACTCAGAGCTGGATGTAGGAGCCTGAAACAAAGTGCATTCAGGATCAGCTGTGGGTCAGCAAGGAGCTGCACCTCTCCCCTAACTTTGGGTATTTTTTTGCACCCCCAGCACTCAACAGGTTCTAAGCACACACCTTACTTTACAGTTACATACATGCACATGAAAATCACCCCCCAACATATTACACAGCAGAACTCATAAAAGTCTTGGTTTAGAATGAGCATTTGTGTGAACGCTGTATAAAGAGAACTCATAACAATCAGTATTTGAACCAACTATAGCATAACTCATACGCTTGAGCTGCCCTCATGGCACCACGTGCTGTTGCTGTTGTCCCTGGCCAGGGGCACTAGAAGGTAGGACCTCCCCTGCACCTGAGACCAACTCCAGGCTGTGCTCACACCTGCTGGCTGTTTCTCAAAGGATGGGTGATTGCTCTGGTTGGAATAACCTGAGAGCTGGAGTCAGGGCTGGCCAATGGGGCAGGGGTTTCAGGTGTGTGCTTGCTTTCCTTGCAACCAGTGACAGCAACAACATTCTCTAGGAAATAACAGGAAATAATTCCTGCAGACAGTGCTGCTTGCTGTAAGGAGCTCATTGCCTTTGTTTTCACTGGCGTGAGCTAGCTGGTGTGCAACCGGGGTATTAGTGTGCAGATAAAGCACTTTCCAGCAGCAGCACTCTGACAGCACTTCTCTGTCTCAGCACTGTGGATGTATGGTTTCAGCTCTTGTATCTCTCCTTGCCAGGCAGCAGTGCAGATAAGCTGTGTCTGCAGGGACAGTGTGCTGAACCCGTGGATGTCAGTGACATGTGGAATGAGTAATGCAGCTGATATGGAAAAGGCAACAATAAAAATAACTTTGAAAGAAAGGAAAAAAAAAACCCAATGTTTTATTGAGAGGTTTTTTTGCTCCAATCACAGAAGAGAGAGAACAGAAGCCATAGCGTGTTTATATCAACCACAAGTTTAAAACAAAGCAAAACAATCAAGTACAGATTTCTTTGTCAAAATATACTATGAGAAAAGCAAGCAGTGCTCAGCTGTAATGCATTGTGCTCACATGAGAGGTTCCCACAGCAGCACAGACTCCTTGCACAGCTCTGGGTAGTGCCTGCTCCAAAGCAATCACACAACATCTGTGCTCTTCATGCACTTCTACGCTCTCCATCACAACTACATTTGGAGCATTTGTCCTTCAAAAACTACTGGATGTGTAGCTTGGGCTGCTCCCCTTGAGCCTCACAAGTAGATAAGGCAGGTGGAGTCCTCCAAGCCCACTGCAACTCTGTGCCCTGCATGGACCCCCACGTGGCTCTCACACCCCCAGACCTCTTTACAGAGCACATGGGCTGCACTGCAAGATGATTTCTGGGTTCTTACAGCAGGGATGCACCACTGGGGAGCGTTAGGTTTGGCTGTGAGAAGCATCTCACTCCTCTTGTCCAAAAAGCTGCAGCACGTCCGCCCAGACATCCCCAGCACCGCATCGCATCCCATTGCATTGCTCTGCAGCCACCTCTGACAGCACCAACGTGGGACAGAAAACAATGTCTCTATAAAAACAGGGAGGGGGAATCACATCGTCAATGATTAATTTAGCAGTTTTAGTTAAGAGATGATTGATACATAAAAGACAAAGCATAAAGAAGCGGATGCTGATGTGGTTCTGCAGCCTCAGCCTCGGCACTGTGGGCCTGGACTGCAGCCCCAGTGCTGCTCCACCCCAGGGACCCCCAAACGCTGGGGGTGGGAGCACAGGGGGGCACAGGCAGCAGCTTCAGCTCTGATTTGGGGCTGCCACACATGTTCTAAATTAATGATGTAAAATTACATTAAAACAAAATGTAAATATATCTTGTCTACAACACAACATCAAACGTATCTCTTTTAGTGCTGTTATTTTTTTTATTAAAAACCTCCACATACAAAGAGAGCACAAGGGAAGCAATGATGCACAGGGGCTCTGCCTGCTCCATATGCACAGAGCTGCTGGCAGATCCAGCAGTTTGGCAGCAGGGTGGTACAAGGACCATCCAGGTCTATGGAGATGTCCAACACGCCGTGTCTGAAACATCACACACAGCTCAGCAGCCCTGAGCTGCTTCTAAAGGATGGATCTTTTTGTGGTTTTGCGTTTTCTTTTTTTTTCAATTCACTGATAAAGTACATTTTCTACAATGATTAACTTTGCATCACAGTAACAATGCTAATACACACTGTGGTCTAAGACACTTAGTGGGATTTTCTAAAGAGTTCACATCCTAAATCCATGTCTCTGCTAGTTCTGAAGCAGCATTCATCAGGGTGCTCAGCATGTTTACAGAATTTATCTACAGTAAAGTCCATGGTTCAGTCATGAAAGAAACACACAGCGCTCCAGAGCCAGAGAACAATTCATTCACCAGATCTGAGCAGAGTTAACTGCAAAGCTACAGGATTATTTCAAGTTTTGAGACAGTCATTCTCTTAAGAGTGATCATGATTGATGAGAATGATGAATAGAAGCAGGATGGTGTAATTAATGCGGAGCAGTATGGGACTGTGGAGAAAAGAACACATCCAATTATCAGAATAATGAATTTCAGCCTGGTCAATAAATGTCATCATTTGGATGCAGTATTCATTGTCTTTCACAAAACAACTCAACCTCACACTAACATGACATTTTGATTACAGGAAAAAAAGCGCAGAATGATACAAAGCCAAGTTGTCACACATCAAAACCCGGACACCAATCAGTCCCACAGCAACTGCAGGAAGAGGAGCACAGAGATGATGCTCCGCTGGGACCACTCCTTGCCCTTCTGTGGTGCAAGGTTTTGCTGACAGCCTGAAGAAACTATGAAATATTGGTGGTAAAGTGAGCAATGACATTCGCAGAGCCTTGCTGAGGGACAGCCAGGTGAGCGGGATCATGCAATGGCTGGGAATGAGACCCAGCAGATCAGGGCACCATGAGGCCCCAGGGCTGAAGCTCAATCCAAAGGCACTCAGACTGGAATATTGGTTGGTTTGTATTTACCATGAGGGCACTTAGCTACTAGGTGGTTTCATCAGGGGTTTGATGGATACTGCTTCACTTGTTTATTAACTTGTATTGTCAGGATGGAATACTTTCCCAATGGGCTGGCTCCGGTCCTGTAGGAATTAACTCAGGTGCTCCTGCAGCCATGAACACAGGTGGCAACGAGGGTCATGTCCAAAATCATGTGGTCTCACACCCCTCTGCATCTGATTGTTGCTATTTCCATGAACTCATAGCAATGGGTCTTTGGCTATTGCAGATGTATGTGGTCCATGACCTTGGGGTCTGCTCAGTGCTCACTCTGGGAAATGCTGGCAGGGGGCAGGAGGCAGGGCCAGGGGGAGCTCCGAGGACAAGGAGGAAAGGGAGGGGTTTGGCCCCCATGGGGGTCACTTGAAGACAGATGGGAACGTGGGGCAGTCCGGAGCCTTCACCTTCTTCATGAACTTCTTGAACTCTTTGTTCTTCTTGTCCCACTTGTAGATGGCTGTCAGAAGGTGCTGGGTCTTCACCTGGCGGCCCATTATGAGGAAGTGGTGGCCAAGGTTGTCCAGCTGGTGGCAGGGGCAGTCAGCCCCGTTCTTCAGGAGCAGCACCAACTTCTTCAGGTTCTTCTTGCGGATGGGTCCCAGCTTCAGTGCCTTCCTCTTCCGTGGAATGATCACTTTGTCCCCGTTCTCCTTTTTCACCTCCTTGATGGTCATCTTAAGAGCTGAAAAACAAGCCAAGGAGAAGGGAAAAACAGAATGTTCTCAGCACAAAACATGGCAATTTTAATTGAGAAGGAAATTTGTTCAGCAGCACAACACACAATTCGCTAGCAAAATGTTAGCTGAGCAATGACACAACGTCCCCACTTCAGCAGCACAGAGAGACTCTTAAGAGATCAACTCAGCTCCTCAAACATTTGCTTTCAGGCTCTCCTGCCCTCAGGCAGCTGTGGAACACATTCTGAGCATTGAGTATTGCTATGTGTGAGTCGGTGGGGACCTGGGGAGCAGGGCCAACCCCGTCCCATACCAAAAGAAGTATTCTCCTCTTTGGGTTCAGCGCCTTCCTGAGTAAATAGCAACCCAAATAAAAGAAAATTAATGCTCGTTTGCCATGACCATGAACAGGAATTTAGTAAGCATGGAGAAAATGATGGAAATGTGTTGTAAATTAAAGTACCACTTCTGTGCCATTTGGCTCTGCCTCATTTTTGGGGAAAAGCACATATGGCCAAAAATGACTAACATATTTCCATCGTTTGGGAGTTTACTTCAGAGACACAGATAAATAACGCTCAGATATGTGACTGTCTGCTGTCCCTTCCCATTTGATGCTTAAATGTGTGAGCAGCAGATAGCACAGCAGAAGCCATGGGCTCTGGCAGGGAAAAGAGTCCCCTGCATCACTGCACCTTGAAGTTCAGCCCTGCTGGAGCCTGTAGCAATAAATACACGTTGTATTCAGGCCACCACTGAAGACACACATGGCAGCAGGACAGCGATGACAGTCTCAAGAAGGCAGCGCAGTCTGTGTGCTACCCTCGTGCTCCCAGCCTCTGCACTGGCAATGAGAATAATGGTATTTGTCTGCCCATGTGCCAAAAAAGGCTGTTGTGCTTGCCAAGAGCCCTGTTGTGTTATACTATTGCTATACAGGAAAGCAATCCAGGGCTGGAAACTAAGAGAAGCTTTCTTTCTGTCTGCTTTCCAAATTCAGGATACTCAGGGAGCTAGAGATGCAAGCTTTACAAAGCAGGAGAGACCAAACCAGCTCAATTTGCACCAAGCCCTGGAACAGTACAAGGCACAGGAACACATCACTGAGATCACCCCCACCCCAGGTGCACCCCAACCCACACCACCTGGCTCCATCCCAGTGCTCCCCCACATGTGGGAGCCCCACACCAGCACCCCCAGGGGCAGGGAAGGGAATGCCAGAGAGTGGAAAGTTCTGCTGTTCCTGCAGCCTCATTGCTCCTTCCTTCAGGAATCGCACCGAAGAAGGAAACCTGCCAGAAGACACATTAGGGCTGTAACTGGAGAAGGCTGCAGGCAAGGAACTGTCAGTCAAGGGGAAAAATAAACAGCATGTATTGATTGCACTGCAGTCCCACTTCAACAAGAGCCCATTGGGCAGGATCCCTCAGACCTCAGGGAAAGGGCAGAAACAATAAATATACCCACCAAGAGAAACAGAGAGCAGCAGTGTGCCAGGGCTGCCCAAGCCCAAGCTGCAACGAGTGGGCAGAGCACTATGCAGCACAGCCCAGGGATGTGCAGGAGCCCTGCAACAATGGCACCATGTGAACTAGGGAAGAGCAATGAGCAGAGCCCACCACCAGCTGCCCCTCATAGTACACGTAGTTTAAACATTTACAGTACATGTCTGGCTGTGATGAGGTTCTGTAACCTGTCAGCTGCCGGTGTTTACCTTGCTGGATGTGCATGAGAAACCTCAGTTGGAGGGGACGGGAGTTTATGTTAGTGCCAGATAAACAGCTCTCCATGAGAAATCGCCCCAACGACAGTAACCCCAGAAGACTAAACAGAGATCTAAGGATCTTGTGCTGTGCTGGGAGAGCACTTCCTGGGGCCGAACCATCACTCACCAGCTGCTCCCCACTGTTAGGCATCCCCACAGCATCCTGCCCATGTCCTTCACCCCAGCTCCCAGCACACCAGAGCGTCTGGAGGGACCACTGCTCAATGGAGGAGGAAAAACATAGAGGCAGAAGGAAGAAGTGCCAAAGGCAGCTGCTTGAAACCTACACCACTGAGAATCCATGCAAATGAACTTTTCCACTGCTATTTATTCTGGTGACAAGGGAGGAAGAGGAGAACAAAAGGCAACCCAAAATGCAACCAGCTTTCCATTGTGAGGAAAGAATGATGCCTCACACGCAGCAGACACCAGTTGTGTCCTGCTCAGCTGCTCTGGACTCCTCTCCAGGAAGAAGTCATCTCATTTTCACAAGAAAACTCCTGGGCCACAGATGAGGAGCTCAGGGCAAGGCAGCTCCCAGCCACACTGAATTCCTGCATGCCGGGAGCACGCGCATTCCTGAGGAACGCTTACATGGGTGTTCCTGCGGATGCTTTTTCCCTTAGAAAAAAAGCCTGCACTGAACTTAGGCCTTTTGGCATACCAAACCTGCAGGAGTGGGGAATTCATTTCCAGCAGAAGGGGGAAAGCTTCAGCACAGAGCAGGTTGGGGTTTGCACAGCGCACTCCGGCACAGGGCACATTCAAGTGCTAATCCCCACGGAATGCACACCTTGCTCAATGCTCCTTTAATAGCTTTTCAGGAAAGTTACATACACCAGCAAGGATGTCAAAACTAGTTAATGCTGGGCTTGATCTGAAAAAGCTCATATTTTTCTCCGCAACAGCATTTTTTTGTTATTTCTTTGTGGGTTTTTTTTTTTTTTTTTTTTTTTTTAAAAAAACAAAGCTCTGTTTCCCTACGATTGTCTGACTCACTTATGAGCCATAATGGATTTAGGACACAGCTTTCCAACAGCACTGCATTTTTTTCCCCTCACTCCTCAGCCTTAACAAGGCAAGGGATGGCTTCTGGGTTCAACACCCAGACTCGGCAAGAAGAACAGAACTCTGCTAAAAAGAGACCCAGGGGTGCCAGCAGCCTGGGCAGCAGACACCCAGAGACACCTCCCTGCTGAGCTGCCATGGGGCCATGCAGCTCCAAGACCCCACTCTCCACCAGACACATCCCACACACTGCTGCCACCACGCATCAACACTGACATCTAGAGGCATGCTTGCCCCCAGGAAAGGACAGGCTGCCCACAGGCAATGGGACTGTACTGCTGACCCATGTCGACCACGAGGGTGGTGGGAATCCAGTGGTTCAAGATCCAGACTACACAGAGCTGCACTGCCCTGCACAGTCCAGGAAGCCTCCCAGCACCCCAAGAATACCTCCAAGCCCACAACAAGGCAGCCCCCAGCTTGCCTGGGTAGCATAGTGGTTGCTGAGCAGCTGTGGCACCCTGTAGTGCCCTGCTCCCTGCACAGAGAGATGCCCTTCCAGCATTGTGCACCCAACCTGCTGCCCCAGGCACAGCTGGAAGGGAAGCGGGATGCTTTGGAGCCAGGGCACTAAGTGTCTTCTCCTCTCCATACTGCAGAGCCATACCAGCAAGGAATAGCAGCAGGAACGCCTCCTTACCAAACTCACTGGCACACAGGTGCTCAACAATGGCCTCCGACTTCATCTCATTGTCACACGGGGGACACACAGTGGTTCCTGGTGAGAGGAGAGAATAGGTGATGAGGAGCGAGCCCAAGAGCACAACAAACCCAGTAAGGCCAAAAGCAGCCTGAAGCCCTGCCCTGGGGTGCCAGCAGCCAGCTCTGCAGGACAGCACCTGCCTGGTCCAAGCCCCAGCACAGCCTCTTGCCAGCCATGCTTCCCCCAGGCCAGGTGCAGGCAGCTGCTTGCAGAGGGCAGGGTTGACACAGAGCAGGGTTTTCAGGGCCAGGCTCCTGGCTGGGGAAGCTGCTTGCCACAGGGCACGGTGAGCAGCTTGCTGAAGCCACATCCCATGGTGCGCCAAGCTGGCACACAGCACATGCAAAGGTATGGCAGGGAAGGCTCGCACAACAAGGGTAGCCACCCCAGAGCCTGACTGGGTTCAGGACAGGCACAACCCAGCTCATCAGAAGAGCTCCTCACATCCAGAGGACAACGAACTGCTTCCAGGTTCCTGCCTCCAGCCAGCAGAGACCACCCAGCAGCACAGACAGAGGTTTGTGCTACTGACGGATGAATTTGTTGAGCAGGAAGATGCTCTCGGTCCAGCAGAAGGGCTCTTTCCCACACACAAGAGCTGCTCTCTGGAGCTGCACTGCAGTGCAACATCTGCCAGTCTCCACACGCAGATGGAGCCTGGCCCTGCAGCACAGCAGCTGCCAGCAGGAGGGTGTAAAGCCGCTCACCTCGTGCAGACCACAGTGCTGCTGCCTCATCCACAGACACCCTGTGGGACTCCCAGCTGGACACTCATTCCTGTGCCGTGCTTCTCTCTGCCCACCACCCAATCTGCTTTGTGCCTCACTCCTGGGGTCATAAGCCACGTCTTTATTAATCACACATGCAGAGCAATTGGCTTTCCAATTGTCCCAGTTTGCCAGCAACAAGGTAATGTTCACTGCATCCAGGAGCAGCCCTAGAAATGCCATTCCTGGTGTGTCTGAGCTGGGTGACATCCCCTTCCAACACCCTACCAATGCCACAGCCAATTTACCAGCTTAGCTTACAGGGACACAGGGAGAAGACAGTTTCTGGGACATGATGACAGCCCAAACGCTTTATTTTTAAATCAGCAATCAGAATCTTCCCATACCGCCTGTACATTTAATGAGCTCACAGCAAGAGGATGCTGGTGGGAGGACCCCACACTGTCTGCTGCCAGGAGGAGAGCAGCTGTGCTGCAGACCACCCGAGCCCATACCCTGGGAGCATAGGGGTACCCCTCATCATCAGCTTATCTCACAGCCAAAGTGCACACCAAGAGGTTGAGCCCACACAGGGCAGACAGCCAACAAGAAAGCCACCACACTGCTCAACCTACAAGCTTTCCAAGCTCCCCCCCAAAAAGTAAAATAAAACTCAGTGTTCCCTAGTGAAAAGTCAGGCTTTCTTTGAGCTGTGTGCATGGCCCCAGGGATGCTGTAGCACACCCACAACGTGAGCAGGGGCCGCTGCCGTGCACCCTCAAGGACCCCAGCCCAGCCCCCAGCACCCTGCGAGCACCCAACAGTCTGAGCTCTGACCACCTCCCAACCTACAACAGCTGGGACAGAGTCCATGTTCTGCATTTGACAGAGGACAAACTTGGCCTGTTTCTAGTTTGTTTTCTCCCTGCTGACCATTTTCTAATGCCTGGATTTAGAGCTAGCTTACTCCAGGGGCAGGAGAAGGAATGTGTAATACTATATTAATCTGCAACTCCCCTGATGCATCCTGTGGGCCTGCAGGCTTTACTGCCTAATGTTTAAGGAGAAAGGAATTCAGCAGGTCAGCTCTTTGAGAGGCAGAAACAAATTCCAATTTTAAGGTGTTAATGGGGAAAAATACTGAAAAGACTCGTTCTTATTAATGCCCAGAGAATGGGGTGGGGGGAGGGACACTGCTGGGCTCTGACCTTCTTTGAATCAATAGGAAACACCCCAGAGCCTGCAATCCATGGGGCTCCAGGAGTACACACCAGCAGAAGACTGCACACAGCCGCACACAGCAGAGGGGCTTTGCTGTAACAAAGTCATTGCAGTGATGTGAGTTGCAGTGTGGTACTGGTACATTGCAGTGTGGTACTGAACATCATGCTGCTGCACAGCACTAAAAGAAAGCAATGCTGCCCCATCTGCCTAAACAGGCCTGAAAGCTCATCACAAAGATGGCTGTTGAACCACACCAGGGAAGACTGGCAGATGCTGCTCACTCACAAGGGTGACTCCAGGTCTGGAGCTACTAAAGCCTTGAAGATACTGACCTGCACACAGCCCAGTGCAGGGGCAGCTCTACAGGCTGCAGTTCTGCTCCGCTTGGCTGCAAGTCCCTGAGGAATAAAAGCAACCTTTGTACCTGTTCACAGGACACAGCAGCAGTCTGGACCAAGGGTCTGGGTTCACCCAGAACAGAGATCTTAGAGCCTCCCCTGAAAACAAAGAGCTCCTTCCAGCAATTGCTTCAGTAAGTGCTGTGCTCTCCTACAGCCCTGCCTTCTCCCTCTGCAAACACCTCTCAGTAGCTTTACAAAGTGCTTTAACACAGAATGCTTACCTTACACCAGAATGTTTATTTGATCATTTTAAAAGTTTCCGGCAACAAACCAGACTCATTACAACTCACTGTGGGCAAGCTGGTCTGACACAGGCAGATCTGCAGAGCACAATCCAGGAACATCCACTTTCCCCAATTGCTTCTTGATGGACACCCTGCCTGCAGCCTCCCTCCACCATACACATGCACTCCTCTACTGCGTGCCTCCACTCAGGCAGGCTACTGAGCCTCAGTGCTGCCTGGGAAGCACGGTGCCACCATCTACTCCAGCCAGACATTCCTGCCATGTGTAAGCACACATCCTACTGCAGCTGAAGAGTGGTCCCACAGGAGCCAAGCAAGAAAGAGAAACACTTCCCAGGAGGACAGGCTCAGAACTGAGCCCTAATGCACAGATCACAGCACGACATCTCCCCAGGCTCCACCTGCTCCATGATTACTGCTCCAAGAGTGGCAAGGAGCAGGCAGCGCATCCTTCCTGCTTGGGGACAAGGATACAACCTTTCCTGAGCTGACATCTGCCCCTCCCCTCCCCCCAGCTCTGGCCATGCCTTACCTTTAGGCCTGGAGACTTCGGTGGCATTGGGAGCTGTCATGGCAATGCAGACATCATCCTGTGGGAACTGGTCACACTTGAGCATCTCCGGCCAGAAGAAGCCAAAGAACTGCATGACGGGCTCACAGGAGTCACGCACAGCCTCACAGAGCCAGCGGCATGGGTAGACCGGCCGGTCCAGGCAGACGGGGGCAAAGAGGGAGCAGAGGAAGACCTGGGTGCCCATGTGGCAGTTCTTGTTGAGCAGCGGCACCCAACTGCTCGCCTGGTGCTTCACCTCGGCCATGGTCTCGTGGTCCAGCAGGTTGGGCAACACCATCTTATCATAGCCCACGCTGTGACAGAGCCGCAGGTCGGCAGGGATAGCCACGCACTGGTGGGGTTTGGTGTAAAAGCGCCCCCCAGGGTAGGGGCCCAGGTCGGACTGGTAGCTCACGTAGTCGTACTCGCTGGCCCCGCCACACACCAGCAGCCCCGCGGCCAGCGACAGCAGCGCCCGCAGCGCGCCCCGCACTCTGCCCATGACCGCGCCGACGGCCGCCCCGACGGCACCGCCCGCGGCACCGCCACCCCCCCCACAGCTTCACACGGAGCACCCCGCGCGTTTCCCAGGGACCCCTTCCCGGGACTCCCGCCCGGCGCTTGGCGGCCCCTCCCGCCAAATGCCCGCTGCTGCCGCTGCTGCCGCTGCTGCCGCTGCCGCCGCTGCTGCCGCTGCCGCCGCTGCCCCTCGCAGACCCTCCCGCTCCCGCTCCCGCTCCCGCTCCCGCCCCAGCCCCGGCCCCC
>JACDJE010000302.1:807263-914346 GCA_016647715.1 Pavo muticus
AAAAAAAAAAAAAAAAAAAAAAGCAAGAAAAAAAAGGGGAAAAAAAAAAGGCAGGAGAAAGAGGAGGTCTGTTTCTTAAAGAGGAATTACGCCTGGAAGCCTGCCCACAGTCCTCGAGCCATGCAGCAGCAGCACCCAGTGCCACCCCACCACCACGTGTGGGCACAGCTGGGCCCCTCAGCTCTGGGCGTGCAACTCAGCCACCGTATGTGCAGGAGTTGAGCCATCAGGCATTCCCTGCGCTCCCCTGAGCCCCTTCCCCTGGCCCTACACTAAGCTCAGTTACTGCTGCTGCCTTCTGCTTAAACAGCTTGTGATATTAAAAGCAGGAACTACACCTCATTGAGAGGTAAATGGAAGAGGTTCTGCAGCCTGCAAGCGTGAAAGAGCCACTTGAGGCCCAGTAGAAGAGAGCAGGCTGTTAGCACTGCTAACGAAGTGGAGAATTCAGTAGTAAACAAGAGAAGTTTTCGCCGTTAGGTGCCAGTTACTGAATGAAAAGCAGTGGGATGGAGCAGGCCATTCCCTGCTGCTCGAGCTCAGGGAATGGCAGTAGAACTCTGATTGCTGTTTGCACAAAGAAACAGCTGCAAAATGGGCTTTTCATCTCTGGGGAAATCCTGACATCCTAGAATTTGCTTTTACCAACATCAATTTAGAAACACTGAAACATCTCATAGAACATAGAATATATTGCAAAGTTCAAGCAGCATGCTGCAGTGCAGCACAAAACAGGACATGGATCTGCTTAGGGCTGTTTGGCTGCATTTCTCTCAAGAATTTTTATTCACAGCCAAGTACTATGCCTGCAGGCACAACTGTCTGGTCCTGAACATAGACCCCTGCTCTTCTGGGTGCTCAGAACCACACCTTGCAAGCAACGCTCCATTTTTAACTGCAACAGCACCAGAAAGTCTTAGAGCTCTCCATAAGAGCTGGTTATGGCCGCCTCAACAGAGGGAGAAACAAAACCATTTCAGAGATGCACTGCACCATGTACCCAGAGCATCCACACTGCTCCCTGAGCACGGCACTGCATCTCCCCGGGCTGCCCACCCCAGCTCAGCCTTCCCCGCCCCAGCAGAATGCTGCAGGTCAGTTGCTTTGGTTCTGAAGCATCCCACAGACAGCACGGACAGCTCCATCCTCAGCCCTACGAACAGCTCTGCTGGCACCCTTCTGTATTTCGTACCGACATTCATGGCAGCTGCACCTGCAGGGGTATTCATGAGTGAACTGCTGGCTGAAATAGAACTGCCTCGAAAAAAAAGAAAACAAGATAAATCTAGCAGCTCTGGTCTAGACCACTACATTGCATAACACACAGTATAAGCAGTATATATAGCAGTGCCCAAGGAGGACTGCTCTTTCAGTAAACCCTTTCCAAACTGGGCATTAATTTTTCTAAATGCCTGTGCAGCCATTTCCATTCACAATTATGTAGCTTTCTTCTGCTTCCTAAGTTTCTGCAATGTCATCATTTAACTTTACTTTACAGCCATTTATTGTTGCCTCTCCCACAGGGGCTGGCATATCCTTACTGAATAACAAGATGCCTTGCAACATGCACTCTTTTGGTTATCCTGAGTCCTCTCTGCCCTGTGACAAGCCCAGCCCAATTAACCATGCTTATTTCGGTCTCCGTTGTTTGCCCTGCAGACTGTGGGACCCTGCAGGACTGCTTGCTCTGTTGCTCGGGTGCTCCCATCCCCCCGCTATGACCATGCAGTGTTGAAGGCTCAGTATGGTCAGCACACTCCAGCAAACTGCAGCCCCTGAGCTGTGCCCACTGCGCCCCATCCCTTCTGGCCCCGCTGCTCTGCCCACAGCGCTTGGCCACTGGGACTGGAATGCGCCTTTCCCTCCATGTTGTCCGGGAACAGGCAGGCATGGGATAATAGAATATATTAGCCCTGAGCCCATTCAGCCCCAGGCTCTTTACGAACAATGGCTGCTAACTGAGCTGATTTTTGCCAAATGACTGCCTTTCGTGCATGAGCAGCAAAGTGGAGCCCCCAAATAGAGTCCCATGCAACAATCCAGTGAGCACTATTGCCCAGGGCCCATTGTTCCACTGCTGCGTTTGAGGGCATGGAGGAGTCGTGGCCTCTCCTGCCCTGGCATTTCTTCCCCAGTTTCCCACCACCGTGCCTGCCCCATCCCAACCCCAGTGGGGCAGCGGTGACACAACAGCCACCAGCAGCGACAAGGCTGGCAGCAACTGTTCCATCCCCATCTCCATCCCCATTCCCATCCTCAACCCCATCCCCACCCCCATCCCCATCTTTGTGCAGGGACACTGCTGTGCCACCTCCTGCAGCAGGGCAGCTCCTGAAAAACGCAGGGAATATTTGCTTTAGCTCAGACCCCCCTGGCAGCCAGAAGTGATAGCTCCTGCTGGGGTCAGGCTGCCATGGAGGATGTTAGCTTTGCTGTGTTTGTTTTCTGGTTTTGCTCAGCAGATAGCTCAGAGCTTTAATTAGCACCAAAGCAGCCATGAATGTGCCCTCACCCTCGTGCCTGGGGAGCTGCACACAGAGTTCTGCAGCTGGGAAGCCCTGTGCTGCTGCCCACACGGAGAGGGCACCCTGGCATGCAGCAGCCCATGCCCAGCTGGGGTCAAGGCATGTGCAGTTCCAGCTGACATCTCCCGTTAGTGAGAAATTAGCACCATTAAATTCTATAACTAAACACAATCAGCAAAGGGTTTACTAGCTGAGATAGCACATAAAGAACTCCAACGGCACTGCTGAAAACTCTGACCGTCTGCCCCTAATCCCAAGAGGGAACCCATGGCAAATATTTACAGGCGCTTATAAATATTTATCCCATAATAACTTGCTGCATTACAGCACATTTTTCTCTAGGAGGCTCAGCTTTGCCCTGGACCAGGTGCAGGCTGCTGTAGCATATATAAAGTTTGTCTCAATAATGTACAGCGAGTGCTGGCATTCAATAAAATAGCAGCAGCTGAGCAGCTCGTGTGAAATGTACTTCAAGTCATTTCTACCCAACAAAAGAAAAATGTGGCTCGGCAGCACAGGTGTGCAGCCACCTCAGTGTGGTGCGAGCCCTTCTGTGCTGCCAGTGCCCAGGAGGTCAGCAGGGAGCCATGGATTTGCAATTCATCCCCAGCTTTTCCCAAATAAAAGCATCTCTCTGCTCCTTCCCAGCCCTCCATGCAGCACAGCAAGGTGGGGCAGCACTGTGCATTTCTCTCTCCCCCGAGAAGTGCTCCTCATCTGCTGTGTGGAGCAAACCTGACTTGCTCAGCAGCAGAGAGAGCCCAGCATTTTGTTGTGGTGGTGTTTCATTTGTTTGGAAACCAGACACTTAACTTCTCTCTAATAATTTATTGAGCTGTCTGTCCGTTTATTTATTTATCTTTCTCATGCTTGATGATTTGCAAGAGCAGCAGCAGCCTGTGGTTTGGAAACCATGCTTCAGCCTCACTAAGCACTGGAGATGGAGCTCTGAACTACTTTCTAACATGGATAAACAAACAGCATGGAAAGGCTCCATTGTGTATATTCTAGGTTGCTATTTTCTTAACCCCATCTCATTAAGATGGATGGAGTTTCTGCTTATTAGTAATTTGGCAAGTTCTTCTTTGTGTACATTCTGCACTTCTCACTAATGATGCTCTGCTTCAGTGATTAACAAAAGAGACTTCCAACCCAGTCAGGGAAAACACAGCACTGCACTCGGGGCACTCGGACAGAAACCTGATGTTCTGGAGATGTGGTTCATGGAAGACATGAAACTGCAGGGAACCCAGAAAGGGAAAAGCTGTGGTCATAAAACCTCTCCTGACATCCAAATAATTTTGACCTAAGGACATTGGCTCTTTGATTTACATGCACAATTGCAGAGCTGACAGAGCCTATAACAAAGTGATTCAGAGCCCTTATGATGCTGTTCTGAGACATGTCCAATGGAGTTGGAGTTGGCACTGCTACCGTCTGGATTTACAGCTGGCCATTAAAGCATGTTTACAAGCCTTTAGTACAGTGTACACATCTGGTAAATCATTGATCAAACAAATAGCTCCTGGTGTCATGCTCTCACTGTCGGATTTTTGCACAACCATCTTACCCAGCACAGACCCATCCACACCAGAACCCCCCATGCCCCTGTGACCATGTGTCCCTGTGGTCCCAGTGTCAGCAGATACAGCCACCAACCACACACCTATACAGCTCTGTGGCACACATTGGGCAGGAACAGAAAGAGGTGCATGGAAGAAGAGAAAGCAATCAGGAGATAAATCCTGCAGTGGTGTAGAGCAAGCCCAGGAGCTGCACCACAGTCTCATTGTGCTGCTGTGGGATCATCTGCCCAGCTGTGCAGTGATCTGTGGCCAAACCCTGCCTCCCTGACCACACTGCTGGGCAAAGGCCAAAGGGTAAAGGGCAAAGCGGGGCAGCAGAAACAAAGCTGGGTCAGCTCATTCACGCAAAGCTTTTCAAGAGGCTTTGGACAGATGGATAGACAGACATGGGAGAGCAGGGTGTGCCATGAATAGCAGCAGCAACTGTCGTGGCATCCACACTGCCACCCCTGCATCCATCTTCTGTCCTGGTCCACGGCTGTGGAAACTGAGCGATGCATGAATGCAGCACAGAACCGCTCCGAGCTGAGGCAGATTCCCTCCTGGGCATGATGACATTGCACACAGGCAAGCGCAGCTGCCACAAACAATTCTGAAACAACAAAAAAATGCAGTCAGATTTAACTGTTAGCCATAACCTCGTAACAACACGGCAGCTCATTTGCCCCAGTGCCACATCCACCAGTGCCTGAATCCACTTCACCGAGGGACCTCCAGAGCATCCTGGAAGCTGAGGTCTTGCTCAACTTTTCTGAATAATTTTAATTTTTAATTTTGCAGAAAAGTGCCTGCAGGGCAGCAACAGCCCTGCCCCTGTGCCTCCTACGAGGGGTGGGAAAACGCGCTGGCCGTGGCCCAGGGCAGCAGTGCCTGGGGTACATGGAGGTGGATACTCCCCCCCAGCCCTACTGCACCCAGCTGGGAGGTGTTGGCTTGAGGTGGGTTTTCTGGGCCACAGCAGCCCCCAGATTTCAATTTTTTTAATTGCAATGTATCCTGGAGAAGGAAATAGACTTTTCCTTCTCCCGTTAATAGTTTTATGGAAGATTTTAAGACAGAAGTGAAGGAGAACCTCTTCCCTTCTCCACTACACTGTGCATTTCAAACTGTTTGAGGAAGGGAATTAATTAACACAGCAGCAGAGCCCAGAGTTGTGCAGCTCTGAACAATGGAGATCCAAATTCTTCTCCCCTGCCCGAGAAACACAAGCCCAAAATCCAAGTCCACAATTTTTTTCTAACCCGAGTCATTTTGTAGATTGATGGAGAAAATCTATAGCAAATATTTATGACTTTGCAATAAATAACCCTCGCAGAAGTCACAATGAGCTCTGGCGAGTCTCAAGGTAACTTTCAGTGAGTGCCAAGGGTCAGGGCAGATCGGGAAATGCAGTCTGCAGCGTACAGCCTTGGGCTCATCTGTTTTGAATTACTGGTATTAGCCAAGCAAGCAGCGCTCTCAATGGAGTTGCTGTGCCGTGATTCCACGCCGTATTTTACTTCTGTGTTGGGAGAGGGGCTTCAGCACTTCGGAGCTGCAGGCAGCAGAACCGGGGATGGGTCGGGGCAGCGTCTGAGCACAGCGCCGGCGCCGCGGAACGGCCTCGAGCCGCCCCGGGCCCCGCAGCGCAGGGACGGAGTGATGAGCGCCGCATTCGCCGCCAGAGAAGTTCCCCGGGAAGCAGCACAACCTTTGTTTGGTCATTAAAGCAGAAAAAAAGAGAGAGGGAATCCGAGGAAATGCTTGAAGCGATTAGGTGATCTTAACTCCGAGGCGCTAAACAAATGCAAAGCGGTTCCCCCCCCCAGCCCCTAGTGCGGCTGTAGAATGTAATCTCATTTCTAAACACACAATTACAGAAAATAAAAAGAAAAGAAAAGAATAATTAATTTCTGCTTCCTCATGCAAATCCTCTGACCAATCATTTAGGGATCAGGGGCAATTCAGCTTCTTGTGCAAATTCCAAGCTGAAGGCCTGAAAAAAAAGCAAGTGAATGGATTTACTTTTCTAAGAACCAGAATTAACAAAGGTTCCATTTTCCACGGTTATGTGCCTGGCCAGACAGCCCTTGCTGACAAGCTCTCAAAAAACATGTGTTGGCCTGTTGAAAAGGCCCCAGTGTTGACTGACAGACAATCGAAGTGACAAATTGTTTCATTGTACTTGGCAGGGAGAGCGCGGTATTAGATAATTACAGCGAGGGGGGAAGCGGCAGGTCGCAGGTCAGAAGACACGTCTGACCCCGTTTTTTGAAAGCCCTGAAAGGAGCCTCCTCCGGGAGAGCTCCCCGCGCCCGGCGGTGATTAAGAGCTAACGAAGGCGAAGGGCAGCAGGGCTCGCCCGTCCCGCCTATGGGTCGGGTCTCATCCTCAGACCCAGCTGGCAGCATCACCCCGGGAGATGAGTTGCCGGCAGCACAGATCCAAACTGGCAGGAAAAAGCTCTTATTTTTAATGCAACATCCTTCAAACTTCCCACTTGCTCCATCAGTAGGTGTGTGGAACCTTACTCCAAAATAACAGACAGATACCTCTGTTTTCAGCTATTCATCATCTTCATTTTGGGGGCAGACATGGATTATTTTGCCAGAAAGCACTGCAAAAGTGTTGCATGGCTCCTGCTCAACGACAGACATTTCATTGCATGAAAACCCCTTCAAATTGCTCTTCAAAACACCACTCTCCAAACTCAATTCAAACCATACACGGAGCCCCGATGTAGAATCTTTCAGGCCTATAAAATGAAACAAATTGGCCTTGCGAGCATATCTCCCAATCTGAGCCATGCCTGTAAATTCATTTTGTCCTCTTGTATCCATACGGCATTAGGTGGCCTGAAAGGCTCCTTTGTTCCAGAGTCCTCCCATCTCCTCCACCAGCCCAGGTGCTGCTCTCTGTCACATTGGGATGGAGGAGGCTCCATGGCCTCCGGCCCCAGTGGTCCCTGCTTGCAGCAGCCCCTTGGATGCACCCAGCAGCCCAGCACCAAGGGAAGGGGAACAGCAGTGATGTTTGGTGTTTCTCAGGGGAAGGGTCTGCAGCCCTGGATCACAGCTGGTTTGATTTACCAATAACAAACACAATCCTGTTCCTTGCACTTGCCTTTTCTGTGTAACGCTGAGTGCAGTACCCACCAGCACAGGTTCAAATTACCTTCCCGGGACACAAGAACCTCCTCCTGCCCATGTGTGCCTGCTGTCCCGTGGGAACACGGCAGCCTGGGACACGCCAGGGGCTGGCTAGCAGCTCGTCGTGAAGTGCTCCCCAGCACACCAAGGTGCAGCCCACATGAAGTTCTTGCTTGAGCCTGGAAGACACAGCTTCTGCCCCTTAATGAGACAATGTCTTGCTTTTCTTTAGTATTTCATGCACACTCGCTATATAATTTTAACATGCTTATTCTGATTCAAAGATGGTGGATCCGAATAAGCTGTTAAAATTGTGAACTGCTTATGCTTGGTGTCATAAAACACTGAAACAATGAACGGGTCTTTCAGAAAGAGACACATTACATGGTTACCATTTCCAGGTTCAGCCTTTGTGTTAGCGCAACAAACCCAGGAGGTTCCCTCTGGTCACAGCGTTTGCCAACTTTTTTATTCCAAAAGCTCAGCGGTGGATATCTTTACGTGAAGATCCAGACACCCTGAAAATATGTATTTTTTGTTTCTATAAACTCCAGTAAAATCGTAGTTGGATCAAAGTTTGCATTCAAAAGCACATTCTTCTAGAGTATTTTATATGCGCATAAAACATCTGAGAAAATTTTTACCTCTTAACTGTTTTCACATTGCAAACAGCTAAAGGTTAAGGAAACGCAGTCCATCTGGTGCAGCATTTTAAGCAGATAATTTCTGAGAGCACTTCAGGCAGGCGAGGGCTGCAGGAATGGGGCTCAGCCACACTCTGTCCCCACGCCGCTCCAACTGACCAGGCGCTTCCTGCAGAAGGCGCAGGGGTTGTTTGTTCAAGCAAACCCATTAGGTGTTTATTAGTCTTCATTATGGAGTGCTAGAGGGTTAATTAGTTCAGGCTGTTCCTACGAGGGGGCACAGAGATCACAGCAGCTGATACCCGGGTTCCTGGGACACTCACCACTCAGACAGATCTCTCTTTTTATTTTTATTTTTTTCCTTTTTATCTCCTCCCTGAGCAAATTAAGGGGGTCATTATCACATTTGCAAACTGCTTAGCACAAAGAAGAGCCCATCTCCGGGCCAGAGGGGTGCCTCTTCCTCAGCTGCCACCCCTGGGCTGTGTGCTGGGGACAGCGCTATTTACTGTCTTTTATCGCTGCAAAATTGTTAGTTTTCTCTGGAGCATGACATGGTGGCTGCTTATTATGCTCTGTTAAAACAAAACAAAATAAATCATTCTTGTATTTGTTTCCTCTGTGTTGATTTGTGGCGTGGTTGGCAGGGGACAACAAATGCTTCATAAATCTCAGCAAGGCATTGAACTCTACAGATCAGAGCCCATGCAGCACTCCTGCCCAGCATTTGGGGCTTTGGAGACGAGGGGCGATGGAGCACGCTCTTGACCACCAGCATGCTGCCTCAGCCATTAACTGCCCTTCCATTAAGGCCTGAGTTCACCTAGCTTCAGCTTCCAGTTGACCTCAGTATACATTTTGCCTGCTTTGATCAGAACTCTGCTCCCTTTGCAAATAATTCCATTCTGTGGGAGAGGGGTGACTTGCAGCCTCACAAGCCTCAGCCACCCATGCTACCCAACACCCGCAAGCCCTTGTACCAAACTCCAAGCCAGGCATAACAGCTACAGCCCACCTCCCCATGGAGGGCTGAAGTCACCTTGCATCAGCCAAGAGAAATCCAATTCTCCCTGTTCATGAGGCAGGGTAAATCCAGTTCAAGCTGTCGCTGGTGTGCAGCACTGGCATCCTGCTGTGCACAGGACATGGCAGTGGGCAGTCCCAGTGTCCCAATGGACTCTCCTGCTCCCAGCTGAGGACTAAGGGTTAATGTTTCCTGCTGCTCCACACTGAATACATCTTGGCCATCAAAAGTCCTCTTGCAGAGAAAGGACAGCACTGCACCACGCTCTGATGTGATGCGAACGAAGCAGCCTGACTAGGCCACCGTGCAAATGGAAAATTGCAAATGCTAAAACATAGGATTGGAGAAAGGCTTGAAGATCCTGGGGTGGCCCCAGCTTCCTCCAGCTGTGCCCTTCGTGCAACCTGCGTGCATCCCTACCCACTGCCCTCCCAGAGCCTCCTGGACAATGGCAAAATGCAAGCATAAAAATATATCTTTAAAATTGTGTGGTGTAGGATGCAGACAGTAGCTCAAGGCTACTTACAGCACAGAGGGATGCAGCAAGAAAGCTGGGCAACACTTTGCTGTATTATATTTTAAAATAATGAATACAGGCATGGTGGTGGCATGCCGCTGTCCTGCAGGCAAAATGTGAACGCATGTCCCATGGTGACACCCAGCACCCAAACATGCCATGTCCTGCAGCTGGGGGCACTGACTGTCTCTGCACCCAGGTGCTGGAGCCCCATCCTATGACCCAGATATGGAATTTCAAATGCCCCTGCCATAGATGATGTTTGGATTGAATTTGCCTTCCATTTTTTTACATGGCATTTTTATTTAGTTAAAAAAACAGCCACTTATTACTGCAGAGTAAAATTCCATAACTGTCTTCCTACTGCCTCGCAGCCCTCAGCTCAGCGCACACGTGCGGAAACGCGGGGCGGGGCGAGGGGGCGGGNTGGGGGGCGGGCGGGGCCGGGCAGTGCCATGTGAGTTCGAAGCAGGGGGAGCAGGGCTGTACCATGCCAATGTACGTTAGAGGGTGTGCGCCAGGGCGGCGCCATCCGTGAGGGGCAGTGTCAGAGGTCTCGAGGGCTGTACCTCAGCTGTGATTGGAGGGGGAATCGCCACGCAGCCAATAGGACGCAGGCAGCGAGTGCTCATGCGTCAGCTTGCCGCTCTGTTTCGCTGTGGCGCGGGCGCTTGCGCACTTCCGCTCTGTGGGCCTGATGAGGCGACGGCGCATGCGCGGAACGTCGCTTCCGCCTTTTCCCCGGCCCGAAGCCTACTGGACGCCTTTGCGACAGCCTGAAGTGAGCGGCGGCGCCCGCGGGAGCGGAGCGAGGCGGCCGCGGTGCGATGAGGCCGCAGCAAGCGCCCGTGTCGGGCAAAGTGTTCATCCAACGCGACTACAGCGGTGGGACACGCTGCCAGTTCCAGAGCAAGTTCCCGGCCGAGCTGGAGAACCGGGTAAAGCGGATACTGTGCTTTATCTTTTACTCCCCTGCCTTTGTTGTTTGTGTTGCTTTACAGCCCTTGCCTGAGCAGCGCTGCAGAAGCAGTAAGGAGTTACTGCTGATCTCTGGAGTCACCTGGTCTGCTTTTTTATGCTCTTCTTAATCTAACAGCCCTTTGTGTATTAAGTAAGCTTCTTTTTTTCTACTTGGTGGAATTGCACTTTGTAGTTATTTTGCTCTTAATTGCTTTGTGTTCAGATTGTGTTGGAATTCAGACTTGATCTAACCACTGGGCAGATATTCAACAAAGAGTTTCAGGCCTGTAACTCACGGCATCCTCTGGACTTTGCTCTAAACACTGTGGCCGTTTAAAATGTCAGTAGATGATATTTCTGTGGGGAAAAAAAGAAAAAGTGGAAACAGCAATAAGTGATGGCTGTTATTAGAAGATATTGATGAGTTCTAAAGTGTGAAGGGTGTGATGGCTAAATCTGATTTCTCTTTCAGATTGATAGGCAGCAGTTTGAAGAGACTGTCCGAACGCTGAATAACCTTTATGCTGAAGCTGAGAAACTTGGGGGCCAGTCGTACCTTGAAGGGTGTCTGGCCTGTCTGACTGCCTATACTATCTTCTTGTGCATGGAAACACATTATGAAAAGGTAGGTTTCTTTTGTTTTCCTTCTTTCTTAGAAGACAGTATATCCTACAGACTTCAGATGATTTGTTTCCTGGTAGGTTTTCTGTGACTTGCACCATCATCGTATAAATTCCATATAAACTCTGGATCTTACTACAGGGTGACTTAACACATACAGACAAGTCTGTCTGATGTATGAGTTGCCTGAGCAGTGTAACATTTTCTGTACATCGAGGAATAATGCAATTTCTGTCTCTAGTGGGTATTAGTGCTCTCACGCTGAGTTCTCCTAATATTGTTATATTTGTGGTATTGCTGGGCTATGGCTCTAAGATAGGGAAACTTAATTAAGAAACCTGATTTAATGAACTGACTTCTGTGCCATTCTATTATCAGGTTCTAAAGAAGATTGCCAAGTTCATTCAGGAACAGAATGAGAAGATTTATGCTCCTCAGGGCCTCCTTCTGACCGACCCCATTGAAAGAGGACTAAGAGTTGTATCCTTGTGTGGTTTCTAAGATTATTTCCTAATTTGTCAGTCTACAATATGCTACCTGTTTCTCTGTTACTATGGCATCCTCTAGTCATGCTTGATCTGTGATACTGCAGAATACATGATCAGTCTCATCACTCTCAGTTGTGTGTTGTTCTTTGCTCAGGTATTTATACTTGTGTCTGTTGTGTAGCTTTTCCTGAGATTTAGGAGACGATGGCAAGGTTCACAAGCTCTTTGTATGCAGCATCTTGTGTTCTTGTTGTCGGAACAGTCCTGAGCTGCATTGGTGACTGGTCTGATCTGACAAGGCAGGTGTGCTGTTCTGTTTGCTTTGTAGCTCTGAAATTAATCTTGAAAAAGCAGCTATGAAGCAGAAAGATCAAAAGTCTAATCTAATATCGTAACAATTTTTCACTTTTATTTTTGTAAACTTCTTATAGTATATTTCCCTATCAGCCTTTCTACACAGATTGAAATTACCATTTATGAAGACAGAGGCATGAGCAGTGGAAGATAAAACTGTGGAGTCTCAGGTACATATCAACATTACAGTAGATGCCAATCTCAACTTTCTTTTTTGTGCTCAGAGTGGTAGACTCTCTTCTGCTGAAACAGAATGTTTATCCAACTACTGCATGTATCAATGGCTTTTTACTTAAGTCTTGTGTGGTGTAGATTTTCTGAATGTATAGCAATATATATGATTAATTTCATGCTACTGAATGTTAAGCCAGTTCAAACAATGGCAGATTTAACTTAAACAGTCAAGATTTGAATTTGGTAAAATATGCATAAACTTAACTTGCACTGTATTAAGCCCAAAATGGCTTTCTGTATTTAAAGAATCTTTTGATTTTTCACAAAGTTTTTCTGGCATAAGTTTCTGAACAGACAAATATAAGACTTGCTCTTAAATCTCGAGTTTAAAACAAAGCACTATTTAAATGCTTATTTTGGTTTTCTAAACAATTTTCAGACTGATAGCATAAGAGATGAAGAAATACTTAAGAAAAACATTGATGGTGCTGTTCTAGCAACTGTTCTTCCTATACAGCTGTGAAAGATGCAACTTTTCTTTTTGAATGTTTTTAGAGGTACCTTGTAGCAAGCTCTATTTTAAAAGCTTTTATGTTTCAAGCGTCTATGAAATCAAGGTCATAACCCGTGTTAAGAATCCCCTTGTATTTTGCCTGGAAATCAATTCTAATATGTAACTTCTTTTCTAGCAGACAGCTCAACAGTGGACTTGCTGTATCAGTTCCCCTACCTCCTACTTTAGAGCATCATTCCTCTTTCTGCTGCCAGATCCACAGTGCCATTTTCTACAGGGACTGACTTCCTAAAACTACTCCACGTGGTGTGACCCAGCTGGTCAGCATACATTTTGTGGCATTGAATCAATTATTGAGCAGTGAGATCACTTAAGTTTCTCAAGAAAAAGCAGAAGTGGTGAAGCTGTGTACTCTTCTGACAGAACCGCTTTAGCCCGACAGAAGTCTAGTCATGTAAATGTGGTGCTGTTCCTCCCTACTTCTTAAGAAGTACCTTTCTGTACATCGATTGGGCTTTGGAAACCTACAAGTCAGAGTGGAATTTTCCAGAAGAAAGGCTTTCCCTCGAGTTCAGTATTGCAGTGAGGGGATGTGTGGTGCCTCTTCCTGATGAGAAGTGACTCAAGGCAACGAGCATTTTAAGCATCCTGTACTGATTCTTATGGAAAACTAGAAGGCAGTGTTTCTTGTTTTAATGTTTTGGTTATTCCTAGAAGAGAGGGAGGAATAGCTGGACTTTATTCCTGGTGTTTTTTCTACTGCTGTGTATGTGCTGTTATTGTATCTGTCAGTGCTGATCAGAAGAGGGAGTCTATTCATGGATAAAACAGGAAGTACAATAAAATGGATGCTGAACCAATAAACATAACTCTTACCCTACTCTGATTAATATGTGAAGTGTAAAACTGTTTCTTTATGAATTTATTATAACTTGTAGGAAACTGCTGATTTGACAAACTTAGCTGTTGTGTAAGATGGTTTCTTAACTCTTGTCTGCTGGCACACTATTGAGAAGCAGAGCTGTGCGTTATTTCATCTGTTTGTGCATTAACATTCCTCAGCAATACCTAAAAGCACGGTTCCTAGAAACCAGGTTGGTTTCATACTTTTCTCTTGTATCCTTTGCCCTTCTCAAGGAAAGGATGTTTGGATTTGAGTTCTGAGCGCCATTATCCAATTGTGGAAGGAATTCAAGAACTTTAGAAACTGAGAAATTCTGTAGAGTGGATGTTTTGGCTTTTGGTGGTGCTGTAGGTGCTACTGCGTCTGAAATTCCAGGCTTGTTCCTCAGCCACTGGCTTCTGTTGTTTTTTTTTTTTTTTTTTTGTTGTCTGTCTTTTTTTGAGATTTGTTTAATATTCTAACTGTATAAAACTTGTTTTTCTAAACTGTAACAGTGGTTGCCTTTCACGTCTGTTGCAATACTGGCAGAAGTACCAATGGATCAGTAAATTTTTTCTTAAACTGTGTCTGCGTCATATTTAGTAGCGCTGTTTTGCAGCGCTTTATTTTTGTATCGCGAGAGAAGGTAAAAGCACATCCACGAGGCCGAGCAGGGCTGTACCGCACAACACCCCCCCCCCCCCGCCGCCATTTTGTCACGGATCGCGCCTGCGCAGTGGGGAACATCCGGGTCGCGCGGAGCGCCTGCGCAGTGGAGCTGTGGGTGTTGCGATGGCGGCAGTGGGCGGCGAGGAGCCGGACTCGGACGATGGCAGCGAGGAGCTGGTACTCACCCCACTACAGCTCATCCGCAGCCTGGAGCAGGTAGTGCGGCCCAGGGATGAGCCCCGAGGCTTCCTGGGGACCTTTTAGACGATTGGCAGCTGGGGCTGTCCGAGGAAGGCGCGAGGAGGCTGACGGCCAGGCCTGTGGGCCCGCTGGGCGGGAAGGGGCGCCTTAGGGCCGGGGTCCCGCCTCCCGGTGCTTAGTGCACGGTAGGAACTCTCTTCGCCTTTGCTCACAGCGTACCTTCTCCTAGGCCTGGCTGAACGAGAAATTTGCCCCCGAGCTGCTGGAGAGCAAGCCTGAGATCATTGAGTGCGTGGTGGAGCAGCTGGACCACATGGTGCGTGCTGCGGCGGGGGGAGGTTAAGAGGGTGCGCTTCTGAGCCTCTGCAGTGCTCGTTCCTGAGGAGAGCACTGGGAAATGTGGTCAGTTTTTGTTTTCCTTATGTGCAAAATGGTCTTCTTTCTCTCTTTTTTGTTGTTTGGTGTTTCAGCGTTTTCAGTTTTCTTCGCCTTTCTTTGCAGGAGGCGAACCTAAAACGGGCAAAGAAAGGAGACTTGAAGGTTAGCGTCCACCGCATGGAGATTGAAAGGATCCGTTATGTGCTCAGTAGTTACTTGCGGTGTAGACTTGTGAAGGTAATACTGTACAGAGCATAGAAAAAGTTTACTTCAGGAGTTATTCCTAGCTTGTTTTATTATCTCCTGCTTTAGCAAGGCGCTTTGTTAAAGATACCCCCATCTCACTTTCTACAGTGCAACTCAAAGGATTTCAGTCCTTGGGCACACTTGTCTATTGTGGAGAATTACAGTATTTCTGTAATTTTCTGTTAGAATGGCATGTTTTTTTAATCTAAGCCAAGGTACATGATCTTCTTGGGTCCTGCCACATACACATATATCTGTGCAGCTTTAAGACCCCAGCTGACTGTATTGTTACTTAAGTCAGAAGCAGGTATTTGGGCAGGCCTGTGTTTACTGCATCCACCTGTTCAGGGGAGGATCACTTGTAAGGGAAGTCTCTGGGGGATTTTAGGCACTGAGCTAATGGAAAGTTGGGTTTTAATCTTTTTTTTTTCTTCCAATGACAGATAGAGAAGTTTTTCCCACATGTGCTGGAGAAGGAGAAATCTCGAGCCAAAGGGGAGCCTTCCATTCTATCACCAGAGGAGTTTGCCTTTGCTAAGGAGTGAGTGAGCTTTCAGTGCATGTCCCTCCCTTTGCATGGGGTACAGAACTTGCCCTTGTGTTATACTGAACAGTTATTAAGTCTTAGACAAGGTTGCAGTAAGATTCAGGTGTTTAGCTTTCCTTATGGACAAGGAAAGAGCTAAAATGAAATAGTACTTCTGAGTCTGTGGTATACTTAGCATCTGAGCCAGTTCTGTCAGTGAGTTGCATGTAACTGGATGACCAGGAGGTGTCACCTGTTGGCACTTTTGAGCAAATGCTCTCCAGGCAAATTTGCATTTGCCTTAATCAGTAGATGCTCCAATGTTGTGGAGTTTTGTTATTTTTTTTCTTCAGGTACATGGCAAACACTGAGACTTATCTGAAAAATGTGGCCCTGAAGCACATGCCGCCCAACCTGCAGAAAGTGGCCCTCCTAAAATCAGGTGAGTACAGACAGACTACAGGCACTCTGGAAAATTATTGCAAATGAGGTATGGAGAAAGCTCTGGGCTCATGCTAGCCACCTCCATCTGCTTTTTTCTTAAGCTGGGGCAATGCAAACTACCTCTTAACAGAAACGTCTGGCATTCCCTTTGTTGGCAATGCATTTGTTGCCCCTAATACTCCTTTCTTCACTGAGCATTCTGCAGAGGAACAAGAGTGAGTGCTGAGTCTGTGCTCTGAATCTGTTGTATCTGCAGTCCCGAAACCCAACCTGGACTCTTTTGTGTTCTTGAGAGTGCTGAAGAGGCAGGAGAACATCCTGGTTGAGCCAGAGACTGATGAGCAGAGGTAGGTGGTCCTTCCACACCCAGTGCGTATGAACAAGACTTGTTTCACAAAAGCAGCTTAACGTCCCATACCTGCCTCTTTCAGAGAGTACACCATTGATTTGGAGGAGGGCTCGCAGCACCTGATCCGCTACAAGACCATTGCCCCGCTGGTGGCCTCAGGAGCAGTGCAGCTCATCTGAGCGAGTGGTGAGCACTGAGGTGGGGTCGTGCTGCCTCCTGGGCATGGCCCAGACCCAGCTGGCAGGTAGCAGTGAGGGGGGCTGGGCTGGGCTGGGTGCCCCACAGGTTGTGGCTTGGAGAGGGCTGGGTGAGGGTAGCAGCAGGGCTGGGAGGTGTATCTTTGAAAGCATTCAAAGCATTCAAGTAAACCAGCAAGACATCTTCCCCTCTGCATTTGCAAGGGGCTTATTTCCCCCCCCCCCCATAATCAAGCTCTTGATCACTTATGACACACTTGGAATACAGCCAGGCTCCTTTCTCCCAGTGTTGCTGAGTGAGGGCAGTGTGTGTCATAGCACTCACTCACAGGGCTTTGGCAGAGCCCTGCCATAGTCCCTTTGGAGTCCCAAGGGATGGATGAGTGTAGACAGCATTTCTCGAGATCTCAGACTGGTTTGACAGCAGATGTGTACAGAGCACATACATCTTCAGAGGTGAACAGTGTCTTTGTAAATGCAAGGGTACACTTTTTTAAACCTTACATACATGTGCTCATTCTTGCCCCAGTTTAGTGCTGTTTGTTAAATTAGGCTATTGGGTGAAAATTGGCTGATGGGACAGTGTGGTAACTTGTCGTGTAAACTCCACCTTTCCCCATCAGCTTTGATCTCATCACAGCCTGTACAGCCTTGGATGTTGTGCAAGAGCCCAATTGCTCTGAGGTGAACTGGAGGGATACTTCTGCACCACCTTTGCCACATGATCCATTGAGCAAAAAACACACATGAAGGTATTTGCTGGCAGAGCAAATCTTGATTATCACACAAGGAGCAGGAAGGATTGGGAGCAAATTAAGGATGGAAGCTGCATCTCAGAGCAAAGAGAATGTCGTGAGCAAGCAGGGGAGAGCCCTAGGATCGTGTGAGAGATGCTTAACTCCAGCTTGTTACCAGCAGTAGGAAGGGAGGTTGGAGAGTTTACCAAGTTTGTTATCTTCTGTCTTTCTCAAAGTATTGCCTGGAAGGTGGCCACGAGCTTAGGAATTCGGTTTGTCTGCTTTGAAGGATAGTTATGCAGGCCAAGCAGCAAGTCTGTCCTTCCTTGGAACGTCTCAAGGCAGAATTTACCTTGCAGATGGAATAAACTTTGTTCTGCCTGTGCAGCTTCTGTCCCAGTGTGGACACAGTTGTCCACAATGCCTTCTAACTTGTCTAGAGAGAAGTTACACTGATTTTTTTTTTTTTTCCTGGTCTTCTGGTAATAGTAGCACTGTTCTCATAAAATATCCACCTTTGCTATTTCAAGTATCTCAGATTTGCCTGCAGTGTAGGCCTGGATTTGAAATTGCTTCCCGGCCTTTGTGCTGATAATGGCTTTTCTTGCATGGTCCAAAGAATGAGTGCCTACAGGAGCCTTGGGCATCTGTGTTTTCTCTGATCAGGCTGTGACTCATACAGTTGTGATGGAAGCTTTGGGAACGTCAAACAGCATTTGTAGGTTTGTCACAAACCTTCTTAACCGAGCAACTGAGTCACATTTAGTAGGTCTTGATAATGCCCATATACAATTTGTGTTTCATTCCACTGTTTTGTTATATGCACAAGCTTTGCATAAAACCAATATCAGAACAGATTCTGCACTGAAGATTTAAATGCTGCCATTTCACCTTTTGAAATTCCTGGATGTTGATCAACTCCTGCAAGGGGAATGAAAGGCCTTCCTGCTTTTCTGGCCTTTTCTGACCCCCTTCTTTGGGCTGACAGACTTCAGGGAGATTACAACACGGTTACAGCTAATCCTCAGGCTTGAGGCTGCCTTTGTCAGTGAACTCTAGGGCAAATGGGGCCCTTGATACAGGATGGTCGACATGATCAGCAGCTGAGGACTAGAAGAGCTCCGAGGAATTCTGTAAGCATGTGGTGCTTTCATGTTGCTCAGAATGGTAACAGAGTACAAGTTTGGCAGGGCTTTCCCAAAACAGTCTTACTGCAGGGTGAGAACAGAAATCATCTTGATTTTGCCTTACCTCCTGTGCTTTGTATGCTATTCACATTACTTCCTATAAGGCTAGCATGCTGCCTTTGATTTCTGCAGCAGAACATTCAGCTCCGTGTGCAGGGAAACTTGGATCAACAGCACCAAGAGCAAAGTGATAAGGCAGAGGTCATATTCTGGAAAGCTTCCATGTGTAGTTGGTAGGATGCCTTATTTAAGAATTGTGGTGACCAGTTTCACTAAAATGGAGTAACTGTAATGATGGGCTCAGGATAAAGCAGCTTTCTGCTTTGTGCACTCTGAAGATCCTCCTTCCAGAGAATGTGGGGTTCTGCTGCAGTCTCTGCTTGTAGTTTTGAGGGTGGAAACTGTCCAGTTACTTTGTGCTGAAACAAATGCTGGGGTAAGGGAGACAAGCAGTTCATGTTTACCCCTTCGTGGGGTGAAAACTCCTTTTGCCCTGCTGACCCTCATGCATTTCGTGGTCCCCTGCTAGTACAGCCTGGTATCTGTCAGGTGTGTGGACAGACAGGCTCACTTTCCTTCAGGACAGGGCCTTCCTTGCACCATACTCTGTGGGGAACAGGCTGGTGCTCCTCTGATGTGCCCCTTTCACTGCCAGGCAGGGTGTGACGCAGTGCATCTTGCAGTGCGAGTGGCTTTGCATGTGTGGTTTATAGTGTTCCTAATGAATCCATTTAGATAAAGTGGATTCTTTTTTAAGTATAGACATTAAGAGGAAGTTGTGTTTAATCCTTAGGAATCAGTAGCACACACCTCTGCCTGGCCCTGAAGAAAGGGCTTTGGATTGTATCCTGCTCATGCCTAGAGCTCAGGCAGCCTCTCAGAGGTGACTGAAGCTCCCAGTCAAAGTCATTCTTAATCTGCTGCTGCAAAAACGTGCTCTAGAAGAGCTGCTTGGAGAACATCTGTAAGACTTTCTCCTTAGCCCTATTTAGTCTGACTGAACAATTGTCCAGGCAGCTAGTACTTGCCCTACTACTGCATCTCACGTGGCTGCTGCAACGTGAGCATCAGGGGCCCATGCCAAATCTTCACCAGAGCTGATTTTTCCTAGAGTGCCTTGAGCACAGCTCCTCTCTGGAGTCTGACAGCCAGCAAAACTATTGCAGGCTGTGCAGGATTTTTCAAAATGGCTATTAGGCTGGAGTCGGTCAGGCTAATAGTGAGACTTAGTTTAAGCCTATCTGGAAATGCTTTTTGTGTCCTTCCATGACTGAATACTGGATACTTCTGGGCCTGGATAATGTTTAGCTGCTAACTAACACAGTGCTTCTGTTGCCTCATCTGCCTTGGAGGAAGGGGAAGCATCTGCAGCTTTGTCAAGGAAGAGATGCTTTTGGCTTGTACTTTCAGATGGAGGGGAAGACTCATTCATCCACCTTAGTCTGTGCCTATGATGAGAATGCACAGAGTGGGAGCAGCTTCTCTGGGGGCTGCTGTAGGGATTGGACTGAAATGTATCTCCTGTTCTCTGTTCCTTCCAAGGTGTTGATAACTTGGGTTTACTGCGCAATTAGCTCTAAATGCAAAGTGGATAGATGGTGAAAGAGGTCACAGGGAAGGCACTGGTTGTGAGTTGTGATTTCTCAGTTTAAGCCGGATCTGCTCTCCTGAGTGCAGGAGAAATGTGGAGTAAGTACTTAAATTAGTAGGAACCCTTTTCCATGTCTCTGTTGACTCCCCCAAGCCACTGAAGGGGAATATATGCTGTCAGGCTGAGAACATGATGAAGGAATGGTTCTCAGAAAGCAACAGGTGAGAACTAACAAATTGCCTGCACTGTGTGTGACTGCGTGCAAACCCGTGCAGTTCCCTACTATGCAGTCTGTCACAACAGTGCGTGGAGGCCCAGCCACGTGAAAACCTGTCTCAGGCATTTTAACGTGGGCTTTCTCTTTCACTGCCCTGGCTCATCCGGTCTGCTGTGCTGCTGGGTGACAGTCTGGCCCAGAACTGAGAAATATCTGTATTAGAGCTGATATAGGGAACCAGTTGGAAATTCTGCTTGAAAAGTTTTGATAGTCAAAGGTCCAGAAGCAGACAGGTTATGAAAACCTGAGGAATAGCACTTAGTTCTGGCAAAAAAAGAAAAAAGTCAATTTGCTGTCATGCCTCTGAGAGATGTTGTTTGGGTTTGTAATTCGGGCCGGTGCAGCCACAGTTACCTGTTGCAGGGGTGAATACAATGTGGCTTGTCCTCCACCACCCCTTCCTGCAGGCCCTGCCATACAAGTGTATCTGGCTCCATGTTACCCCCAAAGGGCTCTGTTGTGCTCCTCCCCATGCAGGAGTGTCTGACCAGCAGTGACCTGAGTGCCACACATCCTTGTAGGGGAGAGTACAGCTTTGTCTCTCTGATGTGTTTTGCCGGCTGAGGTCAGGGCTGAACTATAGGCTTCTCCCAGCCATGCACAGAATTCAAGTTTGCCATCCACAGTGAGAAGCATCTTGCATTGCGCTGAAAGCATTCAGAAGCAGTGGCAATGGAAAGCTGTGTGTAAATACCGATAGATAGGTTGTGTCATGAGCTGATCAAGATCTGTGCTGTCAGCAGGAAAAATCAGGTCTGCTTAACCTAAATGGCTAGACAGCTCTGGAGAGATTAGCAGGTAGTACAGGGCAGGGGTGATCTGACTTAGGTGACAGTCTTTTCTATCAAGGAGTCACATGTGAGCAAAACAGTGAAGGTGATTTTGAATGTGAGTGTCAGGGACATCACATTGCCCTGTTTTGCAGTGTGGAGGGACAGGGGTAAGAAGCTTCAGAGTTGGGTTTGTTTTGATGCAGTGAGTCCAGAGGCTGGGATTTTCTGTGCTCTTAGACACCCTGGAAATAGTTGTTTCGGAGTAAGTACTTGAAAAGAGATGTATGAAGACAGTTCAGATCTGCACACAGCGTGAGAGAAGCAGACTTTTCTTCCTGTAGCTTCTCGCGGGCAGCGGGGGGCTGTCCGGCTGTGGGACTCCCAGCGCGCGGGGCTGCCGCGGACGGGGCGGGCGGGCGGTGGCGCCGCTGTGCCGGAGAAGGGTGAGGGGGGGCAGCCCAGGCCCTCATTGGCCGCTCAGCAGCGCGTTCCCGGCACCTATTGGCTGCCGCGACAGCCGTGGGGTGTCCCGGCTGCGGGCGCTTCCACGGCTCTATTGATCTCGCGGCGCCGCCGGTGGAGGGAGCGGACGGGACGCGATGAGCTGCGGCGAGTGAGCGCGGGTGGGGCGGGAGGAGGGAAGGGTGCGGGCTGGGGCCGGGGCTGCAGCCCCAGCTGTCCGGCAACCAGGGCTCACTGCCTGACCCCTCTTCACCTCTAGGCTTTTCCAGGTCTATAGCACGCGAGCTGTCACTCCTCCAGCCATGCCTGTGGACCTGGCCATGCGGCTCTGCCTGGGCCATTCACCCCCTATTCGGAAGCTGCTGAATTCCTATGAGGAGCTCCGGGGCAGCCGGGGACGCAAACCCCTCCGGTCCTGTCTGAACCTGAAGCAGAGCGCAGATCATGAGCCTGAGTGGAGAGAGAGCGCCAAGAGCTCCAAAAGTCAGAAGAAGAAGAGGGTGGTATTTGCTGACATGAAGGGGCTCTCGCTGACAGCTGTCCGATTCTTCTCAAAGATCGAGGAGGACCTCTGTGATTTGCAGCATGCCCTGTCAGACCTCACCTGCTTCCGGCCCAGGCTCCGGGACTTGCACTCAGAAGTGGGCAGGTATGTGCTGGACTTCCCACAACCCTCTGCAAACTATGCAACCTTCCGCAGCCGCCTGCTCAGCAACCTGGTCTGCCTAGAGAGCTGCCTGATCCAGGACCATGCCCTGTCTGGGACAGTGAAGGTCAGAAACATTGAGTATGAGAAGAAAGTCCTGGTACGCATCACCTTTGATGGCTGGAAGAGCTTCCGAGACATCTCCTGCCAGTACATGCATAGCACATATGGCTCCGCAGACATGGACACCTTCTCCTTTGAGCTCTCCCTTCCCAAGCCCTCCAGCTCCTGCAAGGCCACAGAGTTCTGCATCTCCTTCCGCTGTGGGCAGAAGACCCACTGGGACAACAACCACGGGAAGAACTACAGGATCTACCATGTGGGTGTGATCCGCTCACCCTCCCATGCTGTGAAGAGTGCCAAGGGGGACCGGGAGCACCTTGGCACCTCCCGTGCTGCTGCCCTTGTCCTTTCTCACCTGCAAAGCTGGCGCCATTCAGAGCCCCAAGCCCCGTACTGGTAGGGAGGTGCTTTAGGGGGGGCTGTAGGTCCCTTACGTCTCTGCTTTGGTACAAGGGCCCTTGCGGGGGGATGGGGGCAGTGGCAGCAGCAGGAAGTGCTGCTCCCAGCTCTGTTAGCTTCTCCACGAGCCTGGCTGGCTACGGTACAAGCAGCTGCTGGGCTTCAAAGCTGGGCCCTGCTACATCGTCGGCTGGAAGCCGTTTCAGTGAAATTCCTGCTGGTGCATCCTCAAGGCAGCGCTAGTGTGAGAGTACAGGAGTGACAGCGGGACGAAGTGGGCTGTCCCTTTGGCCGCTTCCGGTATGAGCCTGCGGCGCGATCAGCGGGGCAAGTGACTTGCGTGCAGCCGGAGGAACGGCTTGGGGCTGTCGTGGCGGAGCGAACGTGGAGGCAGCAGGCGGATGTGGCGGGCGGGACAAGGCCGCTCCGTGCCGCGGTGGAGCGCCTCGGGCCGGCCGCGCTGTTACGGGAGGCAATAAAGTAACGGCACAGTGCGAGTTCGCCTCTGATTTCGGCGCCGTGGGCGGGGTGCGGCGCCCCCTGCCGCCAGGGAGGTGTGCGGCGGTGCTGCGTGCGCGGCCCCGCGGGAGGCGTGGTGACGTCAGCATACGCAGGGCGCAGACGTAGCGCGCACGGCGTGTGGCGGGGGCGGAGCCGGGCCTGGCGGCAGTGGTGGCAGGTGAGTGCGTGAGCGGCCAGGCCCAGCCCGGCGCTCCTCCTCCTCCCCCGGCGACCCGCTCCGATCCCGGCCGCGGTCTCCGTCCCGGTGCGGCCGGCGGAGGAGGTGGAGAGACGGGGCTGGGCCCGAGCCGCCCGCGGACCGTTAACCGGTGCCCGCGTCGGGGAGCGCGGCCTCCTCCGTAATGCGGGCCGTGCCGTAGCGCCCCCGCGCGTGGTGTGAGCGACCTGGCTCCGGCCCCCGCCCCTCCCCACCGGCAGCCGCTGCCAGCGCGCACAAAGGTCGCTGCCGGCCCCGGCCGTGCCCGGATTCGCTGCGCCCTTGGGCGGTGTCCCGTAGGCCGTAACAAAGCCGCGAGGAGCGCTCCCGGCTACGCCGCCCTCGGGTGACCGCGTTGGGTGGAAGGGCGCAGCTTCAGTCCCCGAGCGCGGGGCCCGACACGAGGTCGGGGGCTGCCGGACCGTGGCTGCTGCAGTCGGGCTGAATCGGGCACCGCACGTGGCTGCTGGCGCGTTGGGCCAGGGCACGGCAGTGAGGCAGCGCAGGAACGTGGTACTGAGCGTCTCGCGGGGCTGCAAGCTGCCGGGGCCGGTCCGACAGTGACAGCTCTGGCTGATGGACGGTCACATGTGTGGTTGCAGAACTGCTGCTCTCAGGGAATACTTTATAGAGGCGTTTGTGTTCCTTTGAGGCAGTAACGCTGCAGTGCCAGCAGCTGCAACACTCTGTACGTACAGAGGAGCGAAATGGTATTCTCACCTTCCCCGTGCTCCTCTGAGTTCAAGCACTGTTCCATTCCACCCTTAGGCTGACACTGTGCCCTCTGGCAGCAGGCAGGGATAGTATCCGGAGGGAGTTCTCCCCTGAGCAGACGCTCCAACCAGTGTTGGCCTCATGCAGACCTGTTATGCTGGGTCATCCCCTGCGAGGGCTGCAGTGCTGTGAGTTGACCTTTGACTGCTCCCCGTGTCCCGGTGAGTTCCACTGTGGCTAATCATCAGCAGTAATTCTCCCCTTGGGCTAACTTCCTGTCATGCATTGTTTGTAAAGCTGCCCTGTGTAAGCAGTAGGTGAGCCACACCCCAGGAACCTGTGTACAGGGGTAGAGGAAGTGATTCCTTCCCAGGAATCCAGCACACAGCTGGCTCCCTGAGCTTGGATTCCTCTGAAATGAGAGAGGTGGTGAGGGCTCTGTCATTGAGAAGGGTTTTCTGCTACTTCATTGGCTCTTTTCCTGTACCTGGGACCTGTTTAGAGACACTCAACATCCTGTACTCCAGAGTGGCTCTGGTCCTAGTTCGAGGTTTGTCTGGGAGGAAGGCGCAGGATGTGTGTCTGATGGTGTGAAAAGGAAGCTGGAGTACAAGTCTGAGTCTGAAGTGTCTTAGGAGCTGCTCGGAGTGATGTGTGCTCAGCCTGAGCGCTGCCATGGTTTCAGCACCCACTGTCGTTGGCCTCCTGCCATTGACGTCTCTGAGTTGCGTGACTTGCCTGACTTCAGTTTCTCTTTCCTCCTCTAGTGCTGGTGACATGTGAGTGCCTGGTCTACCAAGAAGCCAACGCACTGTTTGGAGAGCTTTCCAGGGACACGGGTTTCATTTGAGTCAGTTACAACTCTTCAACGTGAGTGGATGCCAGGAGCCTCTGGAATTAAACTTGTTACAGGCGTCATGTGAGGATCTGAGCCAGTGCCTGTGTCGTCCTGGAAGGAACAATAATAGCTCCACATACAGTAGGCTCCTGCAAGTGCCAACTCCCTCAATTTCCTCCAATGCAGGCTCAGAGATGGACTTCATCTTGTCCCTGTGAGGAGACGCTGCATACTCTCAGCAGCCTGAGACGAATTCTACTGCCAGTGTCTTCAGAAGCTGCTCCTCAGCAGGATTTGCTCAGCAGCGCCGTGGGAGAGCCTGTATTCACACAGTTGTTCCAGGACGGTACTCGCAGCAAACCCATGGAGGAACGTGCCTGCACGCTCCGTCTTCTTTGAGCTCCTTAACGTGCACTGTTTGAACTGTCCGGGACTCCTGGCACTATTTGCTTGTTTTCCCAACCTCTCTCCCAGATACTGTTCGTTCCCTCTCTCACAGAGCCCAAAAAGGATGTGAACTTTGGAATGGGGTCTGTGAGCAACAGCGGACTCAGTACATGTGCAAGACTATTACTGAATAATAGGAGGACTGTTTAACTGCTGCAGGCAGCCTTCTTGTTTGGCTGCAGGGTCGCAGGGCACCAGCCTTGCTTGGGCCCTTCATCATGTTCCTCCTGCTCCCCTTTGACAGCCTATTTGTCAATCTCTTGGGAATCTCCATAACTGTCCTCTTCACTCTACTCCTGGTTTTCATTATTGTGCCAGCAATTTTTGGAGTCTCCTTTGGCATCCGCAAGGTTTACATGAAAACATTATTGAAGATTTTTCAGGTAAGTCATGTTTTCAGAATTTTCTGTGCTGAGGAATGTTTACAGGGATCTCATCAAGTGTATTAATGGTAGGAGGAAAAGCTTTTACCTTTCTGTAGAGCACAGCAGGCAACAGGGGCAGGAGTATGGTTTGCTGCTAATGTGCTGGTGCCAGATGATCTGCTGCAGTCATCTCAGCCAAATGCAATTTATTGGACTTCTGTTCGCAGGTTGTGTTTTTTTCTCTGTGGTTAAGCCACTGAGTCTTCAAAAGAAGTAGTAGGACAACATAGGCCATAAGTAAGCAAGCAGTACAGCAGTACCAGGGGATGTGCTGGGGGGAGGTGTGTGCTTGGCCGGGTTAATGTCCCAGGCAAGGCTGAGCGCTGTCACAGTTTGATATGGAGGGAAGCCAAAAAGGGTGTGATGGAGATGATGATGTGATGGAGAGGAACTACAGTCAGTGGGCTGCTCATCTCCAGTATGTTTGGATGAAGCAAAAGCAGGCAGCAAAGTGGAACTTTATGTGCTGCAGTCCCTGGGCAGTCTGTGGCCAGAACGCAGAGCTCCCAAGTCCCAAAGTGCCACCTGCTTATCTGCTGAGCCCAGAAGCCACAGCTGGACCTGCAGCCTCTGGGGACAGCAGCAGCACTCGCTGCTCCTCTTGGCACAAAAAAGCCAAGTGGAATTTTCCAAGCTGGAATCATGCTGTTCCCCTGGCTGCCTTCAGCAGACCTATTTCTGGGCCATCTTAGCCAGCGCCTCTCCTTGAATCGAGTCCCTGGTGAGACCAGAATTTTTGCAAAGCTACCAGTAGATAAAACCCAAACCAACCCAAACCTGGCAGCCCAGGGAAAAGGAATAATGTGCGTAGTAGAGAAGTTTCAGGCTTTTAAACGTGATGTCCAAACTACTACAGTATTCAGTACAGCTACTGCTCTAGGAACAGAGCTGGTCTTCTCTGGGACCATCTCTGTACTGGCTGGCTGGAGAGGGCAGCCCTGCAGCTTGCTGTGTTCAGCGCTTTATCCGAGTCCTCCCAAACGTTTGTGGTGTGAGGGAGAAGACCCAGTGCTTTGTGACGTGCCTCATTAGCACTGGTGTCTGAAGATCTGGCTTTCAATTTAGTGACTGAACTGAGAGAAAAAATTAATAAGAATTTTGGCTTATCTGAAATGGAACATTTTGTTTTACTGTAATTATTTTTCCTTTCTTTCATTCGATGAAGGAACATTTAATCTCAGCACATTTTGGTGTTCAATTTTGCAACTGTTTTTCTGAGAAGAAATCTATTTCAGCTTTTATCAAAGAATCTTTGTGGTTGGAGAGAGGAGCGCTCTGGCAGAATGTCTCATAGATTAATGTGAAGCTCAGTGGCTGGGTCTGGTCATTCAGAGTTGTATGAGAAGTATTATTCACAAGAAGTATTTTTCAAGTTCTTGAGGCCGGTGTTGCAAACACAGCCCGGGAGGCAGCACCTGCGTCTGGCAACCTGGGGGGGCTGTGGGGCCCGGGGTGGCAGCCACACACCTGTGTTGGTGGGGAGGGAGACCTGCCCACTGCTTCCCATGTGACAGGCTGGGTTTTCTGCCACCATGGTCTCTACTGTAAGGCTGGCAAGGAATGTGCCTTCTGTACAGGCTGCCCCACTCCTGTTGGGTCAGAGCTTCTCTTCTGCCTTCTCCTGGGATGGCAGTGTCTGGACAATCTTCTGCAATCCTGCAGTTTCTTCTGCTGGCAGAGGAGGCTGCCAGATGAGCTAGAAGCTCCACCCACAATTAGCATTCCCACATCACTGCTTTCTCATCTAATAGTGTCATGGGTTGAGACTGGGAACCCTGGAGTTCCCAGCAGTTTCTGCTTCTTCATGGATGACTGATGGAGTAACTGAGGGTGTTTATCTGAGGGTGCTTGCTGCTGCTGTTTTGGACTGACTATAAACTGAGAAGCAGTAGGGAGGAATCACATCTCCTCAAGAGGCTGGCCTGATGTGCTTAGCAGCATCCTGAAAACACAGTCTCTGCTTTGAGTTTGGAGGATTCAATAGTGGAAAATAGTGCTTGTTCCATTGTCTGCTTGCTGAGCTACATCACATTCCAGCCCAGCAGGAGGGCCTGCAGGATGCAAGGTCCATCTGGAGGCTATGCGGTGCAGCCACATGCAATTGGCAACAGCCTGCAGGAGGCTATAGAAAGTCTTGCTGTGCCATCTCACCACTGAGTACCATTTCCACCTTCTGACACTTGTTCTTCACCTTGGGCTCTGCTGTGTGGAATGGTACACAAGTGTGTGCACATTATGTCTTTCCTAAGTGCTGGTCACCTTCCCACTACTCCTCTTGTTCCGTTATACACAAATCTCTGCTGAGAAAACTTTCTTCCCAACCTAATGTCTGCTTCCACTTCAATTAAGCTGCATATTCATCACCTACACAGTTCTGTATGGAAGCATCCCGCTTTCATCTCATTTGGTCCCCTTAAGCATGGTCTTCCCCAGAAGCCAGCTGTGAATCAGGAATAGTACAAAGTGGAGCTGCAGGCTTTGACAGTCTTGTTTGCTGTGTGTTTATCTTGCAGTGGGCAACACTGAGAATAGAGCGTGGTGCCAAGGAGAAGAACCATCCATTATACAAGCCCTATGTCAATGGTAAGATCCTGCCCTTCTTGGGCACATCTGAAGTTCAGATTTCTGTGTGGTAAATGTAGTGTTTCTGAGAGCTGAACTGTGATGGGATGCCCTTTCCACGTAGATGGATTGGCAGTAGATGTGGAAAGGTCCAGTGCATGAGGCACCCAGGGCATGTTTCATGTCTAGGTAGCTGGGAGGGCTGAGGAAGGAAGGAAGCCTTGTGGAGGGCGGTTCCACAGAGGTCCCACTGGCCCTCAGCTGTCTTTCAGCAGGCAAGTCGTACTTTGCTCAGAGCTGCCTGTGGCTTGTTGCAGGTATCATTGCAAAGGAGCCAACATCACTGGAAGAGGAGATCAAAGAGATCCGTCGGAGTGGCAGTGGCAAAGCCCTGGACACCCCTGAGTTTGAGCTCTCAGATATCTTCTATTTCTGCCGCAAAGGCATCGAGACCATCATGGACGATGAAGTGACCAAGAGGTTCTCAGCTGAAGAGCTGGAGTCCTGGAACCTGCTCAGCAGGACCAACTACAACTTCCACTACATCAGTCTGCGCCTCACTGTACTCTGGGGACTGGGCGTTCTCATCCGCTACTGCTTCCTTCTGCCCCTCAGGTGGGTGCTGCTGCAGAAAACTGCCTGTGGCCTTTTCCTGGTGCAGCTGGTCCCCCAGCTCACAGACCCCGCTTGACATGGCTGGGAGAGACAGTTATGTGATGGGCAGGGCCTCTGGCCTGGATTTGCTAGCACATAACTTCCCTCTTTCTGCAGGATAGCCCTGGCGTTCACTGGCATCAGCTTGTTGGTGACTGGTACTACAGTGGTGGGATATTTGCCAAATGGAAGGTGAGTTGGCCTTTGAAAGAAGTGACAGGCAGCTCCCTGTGCTGTTTGAGACCTGATAATTAGGAATTTTTCCTGCAAGGCCTGTCTCTTCTGCATGCTGCAGATGAGGCAGGTGGTCCTGTCACCTGTAGCCTGTCAGGAATGTATATCCTACTACTTTATATAAAAGGCCCAGATGTGAACATTAAGCCTGTGACAGAGCTCTCAGCCCAGGTCTCTGAAAGGAGTAAAAACAGAGAAGAGCAAAGGCAAAAGTTTGGTTCTCATGAGATATGAATCAGTAAGCAACCAGCAAAACCCAGCAGGAGATGTGTTTATGTGGGCATGATGTGAAGTCTCAGTGGGATCTCATGACCTCAGGCAGCTGGGCTGAGTGGCCCCGATATGGGCAGCTGGGGCTGATGGCCTCTGTTCTGGGTGGCAGGTGTAAAGAGTTCCTCAGCAAGCACGTTCACCTGATGTGTTACCGGATCTGCGTGCGTGCCCTCACAGCCATCATCACCTACCATGACCGGTAAGGCAGCACTGTCTGCTGTAGTGTCTGTCCCCACTGGCTGCATCATGCTGTGCCTCTTGCAGGCCTCACTCTTCATTCCTCTGCCCTAATCTGTGCCTTTGTTTTGCATTTAGAGAAAACAGACCCCGAAATGGAGGCATTTGCGTGGCCAATCACACATCCCCCATTGACGTGATCATCCTGGCCAGTGATGGCTACTATGCAATGGTAAGGTCTGCACCCCAGCTCTGCCTGCTGTTGTGTTGCTTTCCAGCAAGCTTGACCTCCCTTAGGGCTTGCTGCATCTTTACATTTAGAGCCTGGAACTTTTCCTCTCAGCCTTACAAGGACTGGGGTAGAAAGATGAACTTCAGCTCAGCAGCGAAGCTGTAGGAGCTGCCTTGGCCTTCATATGTCCGTCTTGTAACTTACGTTTTCTCGCCCTGTTCAGGTGGGTCAAATCCACGGAGGGCTCATGGGTGTGATACAGAGAGCCATGGTGAAAGCTTGCCCCCACGTCTGGTTTGAACGTTCTGAGGTCAAAGACCGTCACCTCGTTGCCAAAAGGTGTGACAGCTGCTAGCTGCAGGGGGGCTCTGGAGGCTGGGAAAGGGTTGGGGGCTGCTGTGTGGATTGCCAGGACAGCTCCCATGATAATTGGTGACTCTCTTCTGTTTAGGCTCACAGAGCACGTCCAGGACAAGAGCAAACTGCCTATTCTTATCTTTCCGGAAGGTGAGTTGAGGAGTTAGGCCAGGCAGGCACCTGGTGGAGGAGGGCACAGTGGCCCTCCTGTCTCAGTGATGTTGCACATCTTGTGCACACACAGAGCAGGGTTTGGAGTGTCAGGGACAGTTGCTGGATGCCTGTAGGTGTATAGCTTAGACTTCAGGACTGACTTGCAAAGATCGTGCTTGTCTCTTACAGGAACCTGCATCAACAACACATCCGTGATGATGTTCAAAAAGGGGAGCTTTGAAATTGGAGCCACAGTTTACCCTGTAGCCATCAAGGTATGAGAAGGCAAACATTTTTACAGCAGAAATAGTTATCTGCTTATAAGGTCAGTCTTGATAGCCCAGTATTGGCACTGCTGGGTCACAACAGCCTGGTCCTCAGACCACAGGATGAGGGGATGCTGAGGTTACTCCATGTGCAGTGGAGGAGGGCTGGCCTGTAGTTGTATTTGATATAGAACTTGGAGCCTCAGGGAAGATGCACCCATTACCTGACGTTTGTAAGCTCTCCTTCCTCCATAGTATGATCCACAGTTTGGAGATGCCTTTTGGAACAGCAGCAAGTATGGCATGGTAACCTACCTCCTTAGGATGATGACCAGCTGGGCCATTGTCTGCAGTGTGTGGTACTTGCCCCCAATGACCAGACAGGTAAGTAAGGTGAACCTGCCCTGTCTGATCTGCTGCCTGTTTGGCCTTTTGCTCTGTCTGAACAGTGTCATTTTCCTACAGTGTGATGAGGATGCTGTCCAGTTTGCCAATCGAGTGAAGTCAGCTATTGCTAGGCAGGGAGGCCTTGTGGATCTGCTCTGGTGAGTCTTGCCAGACATTTCTCCTCCCAGGTCTAGTGTTCTCTGTTCCTGGGTCCTGATATGTGTTTGTAAGCTGCAAAGCTAAGTTTGTGTCTCGCACTGGGAAGAGTAGACCTGTGTAGAAATGGAGGTGCATGTCCAAAACTGCCCTTCTATAGTCAAGACCATATCTTAACTTCTGTTCTGTGTGTTGGGCACCAAAATTTAGTTCTCTGAATGCAGCTTGCTCTGGGATGCCCCAGTTCTTACTTGATGTTGCTCAGCAAATCATGTGAAGCTTGAGAACCTCCCTTGTCAGGCATTGAGATCTGTGGAGCCTGAGAGATTGAGGTTCTCTGCAAGCAGCGTGCTGGAGTGGTGTTAGATGTGCTGAGCACTGTGCAGGGCTATGTGTGGCATTCTTGGCAGACCGTGAGGTGAAAGGAGCTGCCCCTGTGGACAGTCAGCCTGCAGTATGCTCTGTCAACCTAAGGGACAAATGCACTCATCAGGCTTGATGTGGGAGCTCCAACCTGCTCAGAGCAGCCCCAGCTGCAGTGTCATTGTGTTCCTGTGGCTCCATTGTGAATGATTCTTTTTCTAGGGATGGAGGTCTAAAGAGGGAGAAGGTGAAAGATACATTCAAGGAGGAGCAACAGAAACTTTACAGCAAAATGATTGTAGGCAACCATGAAGACCGGAGCCGCTCCTGAGTCCTCTGTCTCCAGCACTGTTACCTGGCCAGAGCTCTCTGCCTCCAATGTGAGCCAGGTCTTGTCAGTAGCAGCTCCATTTCTTTGGACTTTGGCTACTCCAGAGCTGTTTGGACTTACTCCTTCATCTCCTGGCTTTTCTTTCCTGGAGGCACTATTACTGCCTAGAGTCTTCAGGCCCTGGGCAACTCTTGGCATAGATGCCTTCTTGTTACTGTTACAGTGAAGCCCCTTGCAGGGGCAATATTAAATGAAACACTTCTGGTGTCATATGCTTCCATATGGTGTTTACAAGCCCAGGGGAAGGGCTGGTGTGTTGATGTGCATGCGTGTCAGTCACAAGTCTCCCACGGCACAGAAACTGGTGAGCTGTGCTCAGATAAGCTGCCTTGACAACCAAGGGAATCTTACAAACCTGTGCCTCTCATGGCTGCAGCACAAAACATGTACGGCTGCTCCAGCCTCCAGGCTCATGAAGCTTTTCCCTGCCTCAGGTCCTTCGCACTGAGCCCCCCAGGTGTGCCCTGCTCTGAGTGGCTCTGGAGAGCCACAGGGTGCCCAGGTTGTGCCATGCCCCCTTGGTGCCCCTGCGCTGAGCTGCAGTCAGGCATACTGCACTGGGCTGGGGACATGAGCATCGCTGGGTCTCCAGGCTCCCTTCACCTTTCCCCAGCCACTTTTCTCTGAGTGCTCTTCACACCCAGCGCTCCACTTTTCCAGAGGGACAGGGCATTGCCTTTGGCTGTGCAAATAGCTGCACACAGAGGCAGGGGCTGTGCCAGGAGCAGGCGTTGCCATGCTGGGTGCCCATAGTACCCCTGCACCCAGAACTCAGACCTGGCTGCAGTTGCCTGCCAGTCTGTCTGCAGTGGGCCCCTGGCTCTGTCACAGGTGCTGTGGTGGCAGCAGCAGTCTGTGGCTCCTGGCTGCCTCCATCCTCCTTGCTGTGCTTGGGGCAATCTTCACAGTCCTGCTGCTGCTGGGATGCTGCGCAGAAGGCTGGGCAGGTGAGCAAGTACACATCCATCTTGCCTCAGCTCCCCCTCCCTGTGCTCCCAGTCAATATGTCTCTCTCCGATGGGAAAGTTAATAAATTTAGCTCTAGATTAAAAGTATTGATCATTTCATTTGTAAACGATAAATAACCGGGGGGAGCGTGGGGCAGCCCTTGGGGTAGGGGCTGCCGGCCCCAGCAGCAGCAGCCGTGCAGCCCATTGGGGCCAGGGGCCCTCATATGCATTCTGCCCAGATGCTGGCATTGATTTGCTATTAGTCTCCCCACACCACCCAGTAGCACATCATTCCCGGAGCCGCTATTAATGGCCTTTTGATAAATAATCACTTGTAAGTCAATAAATTTTTATTAAACAGTGTGGCGCTTTGATTTATGAAAATCCGACGGGGTTTGTCTGGGAGAAAAGGGATGTGGAATTGAAGCGGAGCTGCTATCCATCTGCCTGCCAGCCCACCCTGCGCGCGCTCACACTCCAGAGTAGTGCCCGGTGAGGAGCACAAGGAGGCCAGGGACGCGGTGCTGGCACTCACCATGGGCTGGGCTCCATGAGCCCTGTGAGCACCAGTGCTGGCTGGAACTGCCATGGTAGACATCAGCCATGCCACGTGGTTGGCACCATCTATCTGTGCTGGCTTGCAGGGCTGCAGGATGAGGAGAGCTGGAGGTGGGATTAATCCTGCACTGCAGCCCCATGAGCAGCTCCACAGCTCCAGTACAGCCGTGGGATGCTTAGGGCAGCCAGGCTGTGGCTGCGATTTGTCACTCCTGGGCTGCAGCCGGCCCTTTGCCACCTGCTTTATTTGTCTCCCAGCAGTGACGTGGCATCAGACAGGTGTTAAACTACTTAATCACTTTAAAATTGTTTTAATTTTCTGTTTTCTATTGATCTCCACAGCACCAATTAATCAGCTCACTGGACCAGGCAGTTAGTACATTAAAAATTGTCAGCCACGTCGAGCAGCTTAGAAAATGTCAAAAAAATATCCCAGCAGCTGCCTCACACTCTGGCCACGCAGAGAACGCTCCTGCACTGCAATGCCCAGGGATGGTGCATGGCTCCACAGCCCTGCAGCAGAGCAGCATCAGCTCAGGGGAACCCAGAGGCTGCATGGTCAGGGGTAGCATTACACCTCCCTTGCTTGCTGGGGTAGTTCAGCCTTCCCCAAGCCCCCAGGATGTGCAGCAAAGCTGTCCGGGATACCTGCAAAGCTCTAAGTGTGGCAGAAAGTGAGGACCTGGAGCTGAGTGTGTGCGTTGGGGCCGGGCAGGTGGGAGCCCGATGTCAACCTGCAGCATCCCAATGCCATAAGGGAGCGTTGGGGGCTGCTGTGATGCAGGACCTGCACTGTGCAGGTGGGGACATGGACACCAATGCTGTCTGCAGCTGCCAGGGGGGCCCCCAACAGCACCTCCACTTCTGTGCCACACTGCCAACCACTGCACAATGGTCCAGCAGCACCTTATCATTGCCTATTGATTTCTCCACCAGGACACCGCAGCACTGTTTGCTTGCACTTTGTCAGCTCTCAGCGGCCCCAGCAGCAGCCCCTTGGCAGTAGGGACAGGTGGTGGCCCTGTGCCATCAGCAAGCAGAGGCTGAGCCAGTGGGAATCGGGGGGGCATGGCCCCAGGAGTGCATGCAGCCTGCACCGAGCTGGGTGCAGCATGGGGGGCCCCCCCACAGGTTGGCAGCAAACAAGCCAGGGCTATTGCTGCCGCATCAATCCTGCAGCCTCGACAGGTGAATGGGCTCTCACTCACACAGTTAAGATAAATGATATTTATTTGCTGCTAATAGGTTCCAACAAGAGGCCCTAATGAGTGACTTTTGGACAGCACTTCTTGCTACCAGCACGCACCCAATCTGGGGAAACTCTGGGGAGGGCTCTGGGGGACCTTCCTGCCCCATACATGGCCCCCCAGCCTCAGCCCCTTCCCAGCCCAGCCCCTGGGGCACCTGGCATTGCAGACCCATGTAGTAAGTGCTGGGGCAGGAGCCTTTATTTCACTGCTACTGTTCCCAGACCCTGAGCCCTGGGCAGGAGTTGCAGCGGGGGCAGAGCAGTACTAATTCCCAGGTGCTCAGCCACTGTGTGTGCCCAGCCCCAGCACTGAGAAGGCTGCACGGTGCTTCCTCAGCAGCAGCCGGATCTTCTCATCGTCCGAGTCAGGGTCCAGGGGCTTGTTGTACTCATCATCCTCGGTCTCAGAGGCTGCCCGGTCTCCACTGGAGCCCCCCACCCGTTGTGAGGAGGAGGAGGGCTCCAGGGCACTCTTCTTTCTCCATTTGGTGCGTCGGTTCTGGAACCAAACCTGCAGCCCAACAGGGCTGTTAGCAGCCGCCTGCCACATGCCCCACACACTACACACCCCCCACTCACCTTCACCTGGGACTCAGTCATGCCGAGAGAATATGCCAGCCGTGCCCGCTCTGGCCCTGCCAGGTACTTGGTCTGCTCAAATGTCTTCTCCAGAGCGAAGATCTGATGCCCTGTGAAGGTCGGACGCGTGTGCTTCTTCTTGTGCAGGCTGTCAGTCAAGTGCGCAGGGGCTTTGGGACAAGGGCAGTGGGTGAGCACCGGGCTCATGGCTCCAGGCAGCCCAATCCCCACACCCCTCTATGCTGCTGCTTTCCTCCAAAGTAAAACAATATCCTGGCTCCACAGCTTTTGACCTCGTCCCGGGAGAGCCGTGTTGCCTCCAAGGCTGGGCTCTGCACCTCCTGCTTGAGAGCAGAAACTATTTGCTGTGCTGAGAAGGGAACAAGCGTTAGGAGCAGCATGTGACTGTGGAGCCACGCTGCACTGGGAGCACCATGCCCATGCCCCCCCCCACCTCCCTAAGTGTGCAATGGGAAGGAAGTAGTTCCTGCCTGACTCACCTGCTCCATGAGCATCACCTGGAGAGGGGAACAGGGCTGCAGGTACTGAGCCAGAGCCCCCAGCCCCTGGGTGCTCTCTGGGCTCCCCACGAGCTAGTGTCTGTGTTCCCCCAGCACAGTCCTGTCATGGCAACAGTGTGCTCCACAATGCCATTGCCAGCTGCATGCCAGCCCAGGACCGTCCTTGTCCCTGGCGTTCACCAAGGGAGACTGCCAGGGTTTGGGAGTCTCTGTGAGTAGGGGGTCTGCCTGGGCTCCGCCTGTGCTCTGCCTGAACTCCCCAGCCATGCCCCCCCCCAGCACATCCCCAGGTGTCAAGCTGTGCCTCGCACAAAGCAATGGAGGAGATGGGGTCCCACCAGCTGCCCACCCTCTCCCAGCCCCGTACTTACGGCCACCGCATTGCCGGCTGCCTTGCCAGTCGGGCGCCTCTGCCCAGCAGCTCCTGCCCCGCGGCATGTAATCACTGCTGGCTTTAGGGAGGGCCCCCACCTGCGGCCCATAATAGACGCCTGGGGAGCTCAGTCCATTAAATCCACCTGCGTGGGGGTAGCTGGGCAGGAGGCTGCTGTTTGGAGTCGCTGTGGGCCGGCCGAGGATGTCGGAGATGCCGTGTGGGGTGCCGGCGGCCAGCTGGGCACCCAGCCCGGGGGGACCCAGCTTGTAGAAGGAGCTCTGCACCGAGTACTGGCAGACAGGTGCCTTGGCCTCAGGGAAGGGGGCCAGTGAAGGGCCGCTGAGCAGGAAGGTGCCTGGCAGGTTGGTGTCCATGGCTCCGGGACTGCCCTCAGAGGCTGGCACTCCGAGGGCATGATGCGCAGACCATCCCTGCCAGCCTTGGGGCTACTGGCCCGCAGCGTCCACACCAGCTGGCACGTTGCCAATGGGCAGTCTAAAGGCTGGGTGAGCTGCCCCGGGGGGCCAGGGCCACGGCAGCAGGTGGCCACTGCCTCGGTGGCTGCTGCCCCCGGCTGACCCCGCACCCGACGTGGCACCGGCACCGGGCACTCAACTTGGGCTTGGGAAGAGGCAACATTTCTCTGATAAAGATGAGGGCTATTAGAATACGACGCTCCCATTGGCCGGGCAGCTGCAAGGGCTGACGCCCATTGGCCGGATCTCTGCGGCCTCGATTCCCATTGGCTGCGATCACGGGCAGCCCGGGATTGGCTCTGCCCAGACAAATCGTGATTTGAGAGCCGGCGGCGAAGGAGCCGCCGCGGGGCCCGGGCTGCGGGGCGCTGCGCTGCAGCACCACGGCGGCTGGACAGCGCCGGGCGGACCGAGGGGCACGCAGCGGGGGGGGGAGGGGGGGCAATCACTCCTCCGCCCCGCGTCCTGCAGGGCTCGGCTGCCCGCTGGGCTTAACTGCAGCGCCCGGGAGCCTCCTCCGTCTTCCCCTTGCCCTTGGAAAAGCAGAAACGAGACGCGGTCTGTGTTAGTTTCTTTATTAATTCATAGTCCGATAGCTGGTGTACAGGGATATGATCTATACATCAGGGGCTAAGACAGAGAGATCCAAAAGGCTTGTTTCCATAACAATTAAAAAAAGGAAATAAAAGTAATTTTTAAAACTTCTAAAAAGCTTCTAGTGTGCAGACTGCAGCATTCTCTAGGCTCAATGTTGGGTGCAGCCTCCCACTACCAGCCCTACGAGCAATCTGAGCGCAAAGCGATGTCACTGCAGGTGCCGGGCACAGTTGCAGCACAGCACATTCCCTAAGGCATAAACTAGGCCAAAGCACAGGACCCACACACAACTCTACGGTGATGCTACAGGGTCAGCTGTTGCAGTGGGTCTAGGTAGGTTATTGTACACAGCAAGGGTAATGGATGAAGTCTGTGCCTACTTCAAGATGGGGTGAGGAAGGGGTTGCTTTGCTTTCCATGGCTAAGCTGGGCCATTTGCTTTGCTGTATCTGGGCTTCTTATCCAGACTGCAACAGAGCCAGAGACTCTCCTGGCATATGTGCACCCACTGCAAGACAGGGCTGCCCTGCCTGAAGCTGGAGGTGGGCTTGTTCTGCACGTGGCCACTGAGAGCAGCATCAGACCCTGCTAAACAAGTCCACAGCCACCTCTGGGGAAAGGGGATCTCCACACCACCACACTACAAAGGCCAGGCCCCCATATTGGTTAGGTAAAGGACAGAGCTGGGGACACAGATATACCGCTGTCTGCATCCTGTCCTCCCACAGTCAAGTTTTGTAGCAGATTCAACCTTCTGCACATCTCAGTGCTGCCTGGGCAGCCCTGACCACCACGATTCTCCTGCCAGAGCAGCTGCCCCATGCCCCATGCTTTCAGGGTTACCGCTTAACCCGGTGGCTGCAGAAGGGCATTCACTTGGCCAAAGCACAGCCACTCAAGGGAGCAGCTCCCCCCATTTCTGGGGTTGGTCCTGGGTGGGCCAGCATCCACGGGGTCAAGGGTCTGTGCTCATTTGTGCCCTCACAGGGAGGCCAGGAGGCCCTGCAAAGTAATGCAGGGCTTCTGGCTCCTGCCAGCTCCTGGCTCACCTCCTGAGCAGATATTGTGCTGAGCAGAGCTAGGCACAACCCAGTGCGTGGCACAAGACCTCCCTGCTCTCACTACCTATCTTCCCTGGGCCCCAAGCACCTCAGTGCAGGCTGCCAGCCTCACCCCAGCTGAAGCCAGCACAAACTGGGGCTTGCACCATGGACCAGCCCATGGGGCTGCCCCCATGGGCCTCTCTCTTCAGGCAAAGAAGGGGCCAGACTCAGATGGAAGGGCACAGGACAATACAACCTGCCGCCCTTTCACACCTGTAGGCTCCTAGCTCCATTCACCAGAGCTGCTCACCATACTCCAAAGGCTTTGCCCATCCTGCAGCCTGAAGAGGTATTTGGGAGTGGAGCTGTTAGTGCTTTGTACATACTGCTAGAGTGTCCCTAGGTGTTTGCATAGTATTTATTGGTTCATATACACAAGGCTGATTGCTGTACAGTTTACACTTTCAACATAAGCAACGAGCTCAGTGCTCAGCCCAGAGCCCTGCCCTGGCAGGAGACACTGCACATGCTGGGGAGAGGAAGGGCAGCCCTGCATCAGGCCAAGCGCCCAGGGCAACACTGAACCCACAGCCCTCCTCCCTCACATCCCCAACTGCTGCCCTCCCCCTGCCCCAGCACTCACTGAGAGGGATGAGAAGCGAGTCCAGCAGAGGCAAGAATGGTGACGGGGATAGAGCCCCTTTTCTCCTTCAATGATCAGCCCCAGCCTCCTTCCTGCCACTGGAGCACTGCACAGGGATGTAGTGACGCAGGCGGACGTGTGAGGGTGGATTCTTCTCCCCTCTCATTTGCTGCCAGTCCAGCTCTGGCCTCCCAGAGGAGCCGAAGGATGCCCCTTGTGCATGCTGCTGTCTTTAGTCTCCTGATGGCAGCAAGGCAGGGACAGGGTCCCCTCTGTCTGCTGGAAGAACTGTAGCTCATGCGTCTTGCAGTCAGTCAGTCATGCGGATAGGACGGTAAGTATCTCGTACAGAAATCATGCCATTAGCCTATTGAAACATGTACAGCCAGCCCTGCTTCCCTCCAATCTCTGTTTTCCTCTCCTCTCTTCTCAGGTTGGTGTGGAGATCAGTGGTTTGGTGTTGAGGTGAGATCCTGGAGGCACACGGAAAGAGACAGAGATGGGGTCACCAGGCACATGTAGTCCCAGCCTACACTTGCTCCACATGCACCCATTCTGACCACCCACAAGATGAGTTTTACAGGAGGTGCCAGAGAGGCAGCATCACAGCATCAATGAGTGCCCCGCCTGGAACCAGCAGCAGTGGTACAAATGGTACCAATGGTGCCATCTCAGATGCAGAGAGCAGCAACAAGTAGGAGCTGAGCTGCACCAAAGCCAGCACAGCACTGGAAGGAGCTGGGAAGGCTACTGTAGAGCCTGGGACAGATATATCCCATCCATTGGAGGCCAGCCCTGCTTCAGTGAGGGTGACTCACTGCACCTTGTTCTCACAGCAGCATGGAAGACCCCGTAAGTTCTTAACGCACTCCCTGAGCTGCTTTTGCATGCTGTAGAAAATAGCAAGAGTAGAGCAGCAGGAAGACTGCCTTGACTGAGGCTGGACCAGGGACTCTCTAGGGACAGCTGCAGACAATAGACGCGGAGACACTGTCTGCATGAACATACGTCCACAAACACAAGGGTCTTCACTGTCATGTACCATAGATATCCCACTAACATAAAGAAGAAACTGGAGAGAGAGAGGAGACAGACACCATCATGCACATACATCCCTGCTACCTTTATCCCAGCAGCACAAGGAGCTGGCACAAAAGGAAGAGGAAAAAGGGGGGGCGGGGGGGTTACCTCCAAAGAGGTCATTTCAGGGGTGTCAATGCTTCCCCCTTTTCAGACTGGCTCGTTTCACTATCTGAGCCCCCATCCTGCTCCCGGAGACCTCCAGTTTTGGGACACGCACTTGCACCTCCTCCTGAGGGAGCCACAGGGACAGGAGGCAGGACATCACCCAGGTGAACAGACAGACACAGAGAAAAGGACAGGAGAGGGAAAGGCTGAGTCAGTCAGCAGAAGACACCAAGCAAGAAGACTGGTGCAGGGGCAAGAGCAGCCCCTGGCAGCCTTAGGAGGGAAACAGGTAAGAGAGGTGAGCAGGACAGAAGGAAGGACAGAGGATGGAGGAGTTCTGGAGCCCACAAGTCCTGCAGAGGCAGTGCTGGCCCTGAGTAGGGCGCTTGCAAGGCACAGCCATGAACCACACCATACCTTAGCCCCCAGACCGTCCCGCTCTAGGATGGAGTACATGAAGTGATCAGCCTCTGTCTCCAGGTCTTGGGGCTCCTGCAGGGAGCCCTCCAGGATCAGGTCCTCATGCTCCTGCCTGTCATCTGTGCCATCGGGGCCCAGATGACGCACCACCTTCCGGATGACCTGCGGAGACCCATGCAGCCTTCATCACTGCCAGCCCCGGGGCCAGCCCACACAGGGGGACACGGCCAGCCCCGACACTATGCCTTCCTTCTTGCTGGTCTGGCCCTCAGCCCCGTGCACACCACCCCCTGGCAGAATCTGGCTGGAGAAGAGCCATGACAGTAACTGGAGAAAGCAGAATGCAAGCACCCTGTGCAGGGCCCTGGGCTGCAGAGAGGAACCACATGGAAAGAGAGAAGAGGAAGACTGTGGAGAGCACCCTACAAACACTCGGCCCCAGTCACTCACCTTCTTGGTGATTATATTGCCTTGTTCATCTGTGAACTGCTCCTCAGTCACATGCTCCCCAGGGAGATGGAGGACTTCATTGCCCTGGAGGGACAGCAGGAAGAGCATTTCAGGGGGCAGCAGAGCTCTCCAGCACACAGCCCAAGGCTCCGGCTCCCGCACAGCTCCAGCCCTGTCTCTGCTCTCTGCTGCACACACCCTGGCACTGCTCCCTGCCCATTACCTTCACAAGGACACGCCGGCGGACGACTCTGGTAGAGAGAGACTCCTCGTCGTCCGCCAGCCCCCGGCTCTCTCCGAGCTCCTTGTCCAGCTCGCGGTGCGCATGATTGAGCAGGAAGCGCACAGAGCCCCTGACGATGTACAGGACATTCTGGCAGCTGACCAGGAAGAAGGCCAGCAGCACCACGACAATCAGCAGCTGGACCAGGAAAGACCACATCCTGCTTCTGCAGGGCCGTGCGTGTGCCCCGCAGCCCCGCTCAGAGCCCAGCCATGCTGTCGGCTGTGGCGGGCAGAGCCTTGGGCACAGGAGCTGCCCGCAGGTCTGCACGCGCCCGGTCTCTGCAAGCACTGCTGTAACCCTAGCTGCTGCAGATCAGCTGCCTGGGGCGGGAGAAGGGAGAAGGCAGGTGGGGTGTCCTTTGCACTCACAGCTTCTATCAAAGTCATGGGACTGCAACAGCAACACCCATCCCCTGTCAGGCAGTGACAGGGACAGCCATGACCCCCTTCCCCAGCAGCCAGACAGGGCAGAGAGCAGTCCTCTGTCACAGGACAGATGGAGCTACACGTGGCACAGGACTGAGCTCTGCCATGCTGCAGCTGCAGCCGTGCTGTGCCTGCTTGGGGGCACACGCCTGCTCTCATCCCATCCCTATCAGCTCCACATGGCCACGGCGGGATGCCCATCACCCCTTCTGGCCCCCAGACCAGCTCTATTTCTGGCCCAGCAAGCTGTCAGGCCAGAAGCCAGGGCAGATACTCAATAAGGAAGCAAGCAGGGAGCCTGCCTGGGTTATAAATGGAGAGCAAGAGCTCACATATAGGGTGTGCAGCATTCTTTTCTGGGCCAAGAGGCCCTCCAGGGGCCAGGGCAGCAGTTCTGCTGGGACTTCTAGACCTGGTGGTGGGCAAAGGGCTGCATCTGCTGCTGCTCTCAACCTCACCTGCCCAAAGCAGCGGCTGTTGGGCTCCTCTGGCCAGCCGCCCGCGGGGTGCTGGGGCTGCCAGTCGCTGTCCTCTGTGGAGCTGACCCGCATCAGCTCCACGTCCGGCGCCAGGACCTGCTCTTGCTCCTGGCCCTGCGCCCCAGCAGCCGTGGTGTGTGCTGGGCCCAGCCGTCGGGTGACCCCCTCCTGCCAGGAGCCCTCTGTCAGGTCCTGTAGGCAGGAGATAAAGGAGCCTTCTGCATTCCAGTCCCTCAGCCTGGGCACCGGAGAGGGACAGGGAGAGAGAGACAGAGAGAGAGAGGCAGTCAGCTTTGTTGGAGTGTTGCACCCAGAACACCAGCTGACAGCTGGGCACAGCTGCACCCTGCCAGGCACAGAGCTCCTGGCTCCTGGTGCTGCCAGTGCCTGGCACAAGCAGCATACAATGCAGATGCACAAAAGGCATGGGCCTTCTCCCTGCCACGCTCTATGCCCATACAACACCCCAGTCTGCAGGCTTTCGGGCCATGCCTCAGAGCATCACTGGGCTCTCATGGGACCAGTGCTGCTGGGAAGATGGCAGAACACAGCCCTGAGATGGTGCTGGGAGGCACAACCCACATGCAGGGCCTGGCTGTCTGCAGGGATTTCCCCTGGTGCTTTTCAAGGAGCCCCCAGAGGGTTTACAGGCACTCTGCCCAAGCCACTGCCCTGTGTGGGGTGCTGGGCTCCAGAGCTGGAGGTGAGCAGGGAAGCAAGCGAGGCTGGAAGGTTACTGCAGCTGGCCCAGTACAAGGCAGTAGCTGGCAAAGCTCCCCTTCCACTGCCCCCGTACCTGTCTGCACTCCTCTCCACTGTGTGGCTCACAGTCGGCGATGCCATGATCCTGGCTTGTACCTTCTGTTGAACTGAAACAGAAGAGATTTCACTCTCTAGGTTCTGCTCTCCAGTCCCCAGCTGGTGGTCCCTGGCTGGCATCTTCCCCTCTGGCCTCTGCCCCTCCTCCTGCTCTAGCAGTTCAATCAACCCGTTCATGGCATCCGAGTCCACTGTGTCATCCTCAACTAAGTCCATAGAGCCCATGTGGTCTGGGCCATGTGCGTCTGTCAGAAGTTGCCCTGGGAAACGACCTTCGCTTGTGGCATCCGAGTCCTCAGCCTTGCTGCACTCCAGAGAGGAGTCCTCAGCCGTCACCAGTGAAGGGGTGAGCCCTGAGGACCACACCTGCATGTCGGACATCTCCATCAGGGCGTCCTGCTCGGTGGTGGCCATGGGGATGGCGTCCATGATGGCCACCTCGTTCCAGTACTGGTCAGCACGCAGAGGGGATGGCAGCATATAATGCAGGGAGGCAGGGGAGAGCAGCTCGTCCTGCAGCGAAGCGTAACCTACATGGGCAGACAGAGGCGACGTCTCCAGCAGCCATCTCACACACACACAAGCACAGCGGGGTGAGAAGGGAAGCAGCCCCTGGGAGGTGCATGCTCACAGTGGCTGCTGCCTTCGTGCAGTCTCTCCTGTCCCTGCAAGTGCCCCAGTGCCTCACTCTGAGTGCTGGGGCTGGGCAGCCTCTGTGGCTGTCCATTCCCCTGGTGAGGACAGGCCTGGGGCCTGGTGATGCCCCATCCCCACTGCAGGACATGGTGCCCTCTCGAGCATCCTGCTCTACCAGCCCCCCGTCCCTGCCCACAGCCCCCAGCCAGCATCTGAATGTCAGCCTGGAGCTCAGGTAGCCAGGTGCTGCAGGCACCAAACTCCCAAAGCTGACCCGTGAGCAAGGAAGGATGACCCTGGCAAATGTCATGCAGCCCTGAGGCCCTGCAGGATGCAGCCAGGGCTCTATAATCCCACTGATGTCCCCAGGTCTATAAGCAATCATTGTGTCCTCATCACTGAGGGCCTCATGCACAGCCCACGCACACCAATAGAGACTACAGCCAAGCCAAGCAGTCTCAGGCATGCAGGCAGCTTTGCTCCTTCTTTACTGAGCCACAAGCCCCTTGTTCAGCCCTAGGGAATGAAAGAGAAACCCTGCTCCCCAGCAGACAGGGATCATCAGCAGCAGCGGGAGCACAATGTTCAGCCAGGAGCCCCCAGCCTCCCCAGTGCAGGGCCAGTAAGGGAAGAACATGACACAGCCAAAGGAAGGGCAGTCCTGGGTGACATGCAGCTGCTGGAACAGGACACTGCTCCCAGAGGGCTCAGCTGAGGTGGAAACGGTGTAGACAGACAGAGAAGGAAGATGAGAGAAGAGGCCAGGATGAATTTGGAGGTGACAAGTGGCCCCCAGGAGTGCCCACATCTGGTGGCAGTAGGTGGCACATTTGAGAGAACATAACAAGGGCAGATACGAAAGGGGAAAGCGATGAGCCAGAGCTGCATGGGTGGTGCCTGGGTGCAAGACAGCAACAGCCCCATCCCTGCCCATGGCACTGGCTCTCCTGTGGACGCATGACAGTGGTCCTGCTCCCAGGCACAGCCATGGCCAGGCAGGTGGTGCTGGGAGCAACAAGCCAGGGGCATCCTGGACTGGTACCTCAGGAGGAAGAAGCCCCATGTGTCTGTTCTCCATGGAGAGCAGGACCAAAGTTCCCATAGCACAAGTCCCATGGAGAGATTGCAGCTGCCTGCAGCACCTGGCACCCACTCAACTCCTATGGGCAGTGCACCTGACTCGGGACAGACATCAGCCCCACTGTGTCCGCAGCAACTCTACTCCCAGCCCCTCTGGCGTCCCCTGCACAGGATGTGGGGCTCACCATTCATCTGGGAGGGCGAGAGTGAATAGTCCCTGTCCGTGTAGCGCCAGCTGCCCTTCACGCTGCGGCTCTGCCGGCCAGAGCCCTCCAGTGTGCTGACGATCTCGCTGCGGTCAATGTTCCTCAGTGCCGTGTACAGGTTCTCGACTGCAGGGGAAGCCGGTGTCAGCAGCAGGCAGGGCAGGCTGGCAGTTGTGGCCATGCCCCAGCTACCCTCCAGGCAGGTGTGCAGGAGCTGGTGGCCTAAACTCAGCCAGGGAGCCCTGAGCACACACAATATATGGCCCATGCCCAGCCCAGACACCATCACCCTTGTAGAGGGAACTGTAGATACTCACTCTTGACACCCTTGCCCTCGCGGCTGACCCAGAGGTTGAGCAAGGCTATGCTCTGCTCCAGCAAGGAGTTAGGGTTCTCCACACGAATCCTGTTGATGTCATCCACCCCAAACTGCAGCTCACGTGCCAGCTCTGGGAGAGACACGGCATCTCAGCATCACATTCATGGGCAGCTCCCCAGACAGCATAAAGCATGTACAAGCAATCCTGCAGCATCTTTCTAGTCTTACTAAGCGCTGAGCTTCAAGGTGCACTGAGCATTCATCAGGTGTGGACTCACCTGCCCAGCTGAGTCCAAGCTGCTCTGCGATGTCAATCATCTTCTGGTCTGCCTTGTCGGTGCTGCTCAGAGAGCCTGGAGGAGAAGAGGGGGTCACAACTTCAGCTCTGGGTTGGGGTAGGAGTGAGGTGCAGGCTGCAGGAGCTCAGCAAAGGATGCCACGCACACAAGCGCAGCAGGGTCAGTCCAGCCCTTCCTCCTGGCCTGGGCACCCCTACCCTAAGCAAAGGAGGTTGGAGACTTGAACAGACCCAGGAGGCTGCATACCAAAACTGCTCTCGCTTAGGATGCTACATCGCTCCCGCAGAGACAAAGGTGTCAGTGTCCTCCTTCGCTCCTCAGTGCTGCTTCCCTACAAAGTGGGGACAAACCAAGGGGTCACCAGCCAGAAGAGAGAGTAGCAGCTCGGCCCTGGCACCTGTACAGCCCCAGCACAGCATGGCATGGCCACTTTGAGAAAGGAGAGCTGACCTTGGTGCAGGGTGGAATGCTGATGTTGAGGTGGCAGAGCACATGCTGCAAGTCCTCATACTTCATGGCCTTGCGCAGGAAGGACAGGGAGCCACTGGCTTCCCGGCTGCTGTCCCGGACCTGCACACCAAGCACCCAGGTAGGGGGGTTGGAACAGGGCGCAGGGCCCCGTCACAGCCCAATTCTGCACCTGCCATTACCTTGATGGGGATGGCGAGGCGATTCTCCCGGAAGGACTGGAAGAGGAAGGTGCGTGACTGTGTGGCCTTCTTGACGGGCACCAGGTTCCCTGAGAGCTCGACATGCAGAGGCATTCCCTCCACCACCTGTAGGGAGTGGAACACGGGCTAGGACCCTGCACAGAGCAGCTTCTTCTTTCTGCCCTCCAGGAACGTTGCAAGAGACAAACCTCAATGTCCCTGCTGCGGGCCACCTCAGTGAAGTTCTCATGCTGCTCCAAAGTCTTGTCCACCTTGTCATCAGTCATGCAGTAACAGCGCAGCCGGCCTTCCCGTCCATCATTCATCTTGGCAAACACCACAAATTTGGCCATGTAGGGCACAGCCGTCAGTTCCTTGTACAGCACGGTGGCGAAGTGCACAGCCTCAGCAGTGCGCGGGCAGTCAGCCAGCCAGAACCTGTGGGAGGGGCGGGTCAGGGTGGTGCACCAGGGAGGGGAAACAGCACCGCAGAGGGTGCGCAGGAGCTCCAAGTGTGGGAAACCCATCCAGGGCAAGGAACTTCCCTAGGAACAAGAATCCCATCCAACTACATGCTCGCCCATGACTCACCTGGCAGACACATTGGTGGTAAAGTTAGCACACTCCTTTTCATAGACCAGCTTCGTGGTGCCTGTGATGTCTTCCCACTGAGCTTGTGCTGTTCCTCCTGCAGCAGCAGAAAGCAGGGGTAAGCACGCTGCTTTCCCGCTGCAGTGCATCTGCTCTCTCCACTGGACTGTGCAACCAGTCTTTGGCTTACAGAGCTGCATCCTACCTCAGCTCATCCTGTTACCAGCCTACTCATGCACATAGCCTCACCTATCACAGAGCAGAGCAGGCGCAGGCTGGTGGTGTCACCCTCACCACTGTCTCGGGGATTGTCCTTCCAGGATGGAGGAAGAGGGATACGGAGGCCAATGGGGCGGTGGAACTTCCTCCGGCGTGGCTCCACTGTGACTATGGGACTGAAGGTTGCCTGGTTCCCCAGCAGCTTGGTCACCAGCTCATCGGGCACGGGCTGCGCCTGTGGGCAGCACAGGTGGGGTGATCGGGGCCAGCTCCCTGCAATGCTGGGGTGCAGCTGAATAAGCTGCCTTTTCCTGCCTGCTGGTCTCCAGACCAGGCTCTTCAGACTCACCTGCAGAGCCAGCCTCACTTTCTTGGTGACAGCGGTATCTGGGAAGGTGGCCTGCACCATGGGCACCAGTGTGCTTTTCAAGCACCCTCCCTCGGGGCCAATCATGTCACAGTCCTGGCAAATCCGGGACATGACCACGAAGTAGAGAGGAAAGTCAGTGGTGATGATGCGGCAGACCCTCTTCTTCTCCAGCTCCTCTTGGCTCTCCAGCTCTGCAAGTGCAGCAGTCATCAGTGCTCCTCCACAAACCAAGCCCATGGCTCTCTTCCACCTCCTCTCCTCTGGCAGCACCAACCATGCCACACTTGGTCCCATACCACCACCTCCCAGTGCTGGCCATTCCCAGAACAGCTGCAGCTCTGGCTGGGGTGTCAAGCCCCCAGCCTGGCACGCTCACCCTCATCCATGCCATTGAGCAGTTGGTCCATGTAGCTCTCCTCATAGCGGTTGCGGTGCTCCTTCCAGACAGAGCCATTCTCACTGCGCAACACCACCAGCTCACGGTCCCCACGTCCGTAGGAGGCAAAGTGAGGAATCTCCACAATGACGGGGCTGCAGATAAGGGAGGAGGCATGCTCACACCATTCTGCAAAGGCCCACCCCAGCATTGTGCTGCGCTTGGTCACAGCTAGGACAGCTCCTACAGCAGAATCCCCACAGACAGATAGCAACAGCCTAGCCCCCAGCCCCCTAGAGGAGCCCAGATCTGTCCCCAGCCCAAGAGATGGCCCTATTCCATGCCATGCTCACCTGAGGAACTGGGCGCCAGCGGGCCCCAGTGCAATGATGCGGCTTGCCAGGCCCTCCTCCTCAGCCAGAGGTGGGGGTGCAGGCAGCTTCTGAGGCTTCACCAGGCGGCAAGTGATGCGGGTGGGTGCAGCACAGGCACGGGGCGGGATGACCACGCGCAGCCCATGGTGCCGGCTGCCCCGCATGGAGCCGCCACGCGCATCCACCATGAAGCTCACCAGGAACCTGCAGTGGGCAGAGGCATAGGCAAGCAGTGCCCTGCAGCCAGCTCACAGGCACAGTGCTGCCTTGGGCAGGCACTTACCCTGTGTGAACGGGGCTGGCCACTGGGCTGATGTTGTCGGAGGTCTCGGTGGCCGGGCTGCTGGGAATCAAGGAGTCCTCATCGAACTCCTTGGAGGGCTGTGCAAAGGCAGGGAAGAGCCCCCATAGGCATAGGGTCCTGTCTGGTGGTGCTGAGCCTGCTCAACCCTCTGCACTCCTGCATTCTGCTTGGGCAGCCCTGTACCATCGACCTGTCCCCTCCAGCATTTCAGCTCTGGGCTGAGAGGAGGGGTGCTCCCCCTGACAGGACACATACTGGAACTGTGTCACACTCACCTCCTGTGGAGACACCGAGGGTGCATGCAGCAGGCTGCCTTGCTCAGCTTCAGTCTCCACAGATCCCACCTGCTCAGGCTCCTCTGCTCTGGTCACCACAGTCTCAGGGGGCACGCAGGGGACCTGTGGGACAGCTGCAGACTCCTCCCTGGCAGGAGAGAACAGTGACAGCCATTGCAGCAACAGGCCAGGGCTCCCCAGGCTCCAGCCATCCCCCAGGGCCACCAGGCACAGCAGGACACTGCCAGGGAGCTCAAGGACATGCTCCTTGCTCACAGGCATCCTTGATCTGCTGTCACCCAATGCCTGCAGCTGTCCCTGCCCTGCTGGCATCCCACCCCAGCACCAGGCTGGCCCATGCCCTGTGCCCAGTCCCTCCCCACCATCCAGTGCCTCATACATTTGCTCCAGTGTTGTCACAGTCGCAAACTCCAGCATCTCCCTCTTGCCCTCCTGCTCCCTGGGTTCAGGTGCTCTGGGTTTCGGTGCGATCAGCTCCTCCTCTGAAACCAAGAGCTGGCTCAGCACACAGAGGCAGCAGGACAAGGAAGCACAGCTGCCCAGCTTTATTCCCATCCCTGCTCCCACCACTGGCCACACACATTCATCCCCTGGGTCTCAGCCGCGGGAAGGTTCTTCCCTCTGCCAGAAGCCTGGGCTGCTAGTGCGGCAGGAGCTGCGGCAGCTGTTAGGAGCCAGCCAACCCCAACCTCACAGCACTCAAGCACAGAGCCAAGCCTGCTGGTGCCCCCCCCCACCAGCTGGGGCTGGGGCCACAGGAAGGACTCACCAAGGCCACCAAGTTCACCCACGCGTGTCTGGCTGGGGGCACAAGCCCAGTCATCCCCACCTGCCACCCAATTAACACCTGCTAAGGAATCCACTGGGGCTGAGCTCGTGCTAGAGCCCTGTTGGAAGGAGCCCAGCACCTCCCAATGCAGGGAGAGCCAGAGTGGCAAGCAGCACAGGGACCCTCCAGCGCTCCACTTCATACCACCAAGGCCAGAGCGGCATGGGCTGGCTGTGGGCGGGCACCAGAGCTTACAACAGGAGCAGGCTCCTGCTGCTGGGAGCAAGGCTGATGAGAGCCAGGGCTCCCTCTGCTCGGGGATAGTCCCCTTCATGCAGTCACACCACAGCAAGCAGCATGGACGCAGATGGGCATGGCAGGATGGCAGGGCCTGTGCTGGGTAGTACCAGCCCAGCAGCAAGGCTCAGCAGATGGAGGCAGCGTGCTGATGGTTAGTGGCCATGGGGTGAAATGGGCCATTGAGCTGGGGCATAGGGACAAATTTCATACCCATTACTGTGACATGAGCAGTGCCTGCAAAGTAAGAAGAGGCAAAAGTGAGGTCTTGGTGGGAGGGTGTAGGAGCAAACCAGCTGCAGCTGGGCTGTGGCCTGGTACTGCCCGGGGAGCAAGGCATGGTGCGGTGCTCAGAGTGCCCAAGGTCTCTCTGCACACCATCCTCAGGTCTGGGCACCACCCTCCTGCACAGCACAGGGGAAGACCAAGCCAGGAGGTGGCTGCTGAGCTCCCGCTTCCTTGTTACAAGACCCCAGTGGGGCCAGGCAGCTCCCCACCCTGTGCCCATCCCCGTGGCTGCTAGCAGACCTCTAAGGGTGCAACCCAGCTCCAGCCCCTCACCTTCATCCTCTGACACATCCAGAATCTCATCCACAGTCTCTGGGAAGCTCATGCGGTACTTGTCACTGACTGGCTGTGGAGCAGAAGGCAGTCAGGGTGGGACAGCACACAAACCACAGCCGCCCGCAGCCCCTCCCCACATGCCTGGGCACTCAAGCTTCTCTTTGGCAGCCCACACCCTGAGCTGCCTGGGGCTCACTGCCTGTGGCCAAGGCTGACAGACCCTCACTTGGCTGCTCCCAGGCCCAACCCTTCTCCACAGGATCCTGCACCCAGCCAGTCCCGTGCCCAGAAGCTTACTGGGATGTTGGTCTCCTCTGTGACTATCTTGAGCACATCTGTGACGGAAATGTAACCAAGGCGCCTCGCGATGGCCAGGGGAGTGGTGCCATTCTATGCAAGGGGAGAGGATGTAAGGGAACCCAGGCATGTGCCCAGCATGTCACACAATGAGGAAGTGCAGGCAGTTTGCCCTACTCACTGTGCTGATCTCGTTGGGAGAGGCACCATGCTTCAGCAGCAGGGTCACCACATCCGTATGACCCTGCTGTGCCGCCTGGTGCAGGGGTGTGTAGCCCAGCTGTAGGGAGAGCAGAGAGTGCTGCATCAGCTTTGGGGAATGCTGCCCCACAAAGGCCCCCCAAGGCTTCACATGGTGCTTCACATGGGCTGCCTCCTACTTTCTCTGGTTAGTAAAGGGCTCTCTATGATCCATAATGCGCCCAGGGGCACTACAACAGCTTCCAGCCATGGAAACAGGAGGACTTGGAGCAAGGTATAGGGGTTGCAGTGGGACAAAGCCTTTCCCATCAACCTGCACACTGTTCCCCAGGGCAGAAGGTTCCTTTTAGCACAGAGCATCATTGTACCTTAGTCTTAGCATTGACATCAGCCTGATGCTGCAGCAGAAACTTCACCAATTTGATGTTCCCATAGTGGCTGGCTACATGCAGTGAGGTGTAGCCCATCTGAAAGACAAGATCAGGTCTCAGACTGCTGTCGGTGCTGCTTCTGGGCCTTCTGGGTTGGGTATGTTGAACTGCATGGGCCAGCCCCTACAACTGAAGGATGGGGCATGCAGAAGTAGTTCCCAAGTGTTTTTCACCCCAACCATGGCCAATGCACTACTTTACCCTGGTTGTTGCGTCCACTGTGACTCCGTGTTTCACCAGAACATCAGCAACTGGTACGTGTCCCTCTTGGGCCACAAGATGGAGAGGAGTCAGGCCACTCTGCAAAAAGAGCATGTCACATGCACAAGGGAGACACTGCAGCTCGACCAGCAGAGAGAGCAAGTTGGGTTGTAAATACAGCAAACTGACCAACATTATGTTACTGGGCAGGGCACCACTATTTGAATGCAAGGAGGCACTGGGTCTGCTATTGCCTGCCAGCCTGGCAGGAAGCACCAGCACAACATACCTTGTTGCCTAAGTTTCCATTGGCTTGCTTGGAGAAAAGCAGTGCTACCATGTCTGTATGCCCCTCCTGAGAAGCCAGGTGCAGAGGGGTGACTCCCTGAACAGACTCCGCATTTGCAGAAGCGCCATACTGCAGCAAGCTACTGGCCACCTCCATCTGGTTCTGCTTGGCAGCAATGTGCAGAGGGGTGTATCCGTTCTGTGGGAGGGGACCATGGCAGCTCTCAGCACCCACTGAGCAGATCTGCCTGGACAGGAAGTACCACCCCATCTCTGCAGGCTGTCTGCCCTCCCAGGCTGCTTCCAGGGCTCAGGGACACAAGCTCACACCCAAACCATCTCCCTGACAGCAACTAACCCTACCATTGAAGCCAATCCTGCTTCCCTAGTCAAGACAGTGAGGGGGCTCCAAGACCACCTGCTTCAGGTCTGGTTAATATCAGCTGTCCTGGGGTTTTCTTCACGTGAGTTTCTAGCATGCAGCCACTTGGGGCTGCAAGAGCCAGGATAGGCAGGCACTACTAGGGCTGCTTGGTAGAGGTGTGGGGCAGAACCCACAACATACAGGATTAGTATTCAGGCAGAGGCTGCGTGGCCTTGAGCACTGCTTGTGCTGACATGTGCCGGCAGAGCAGCAAACGCTCTGTGCCTGTGATGACGCAGGCTGCCGTGACGCAGACCAAGGGGAGATAGGCACCAGCTGCTCTAATGCCAGCCCAGCAGGCCTGCCAGCAGCTGCATGGGGGAAGAGGGGCACGTGGCAGCACCAGCAGCCACTTGTCTGCTGAGAGGATGCAGCTTCTGCAAACAATGTGAAAACCAATTCTGCTGGGCTGCTCCATGAGGAAAGGCTCCTCGTGCTCTGTCAGAGTGCAGGATGCTTACAAGCTGCTGGATTTTCCGCCTTCACGGCTTCCCAGCTGCATGGAAACATTCATGTGTGGTTTCCCAAACTGCCAGACCGCAGCACTGCTCAGCAGGGCTTGCCATGGAAACACATCCCCAAGCAACAGCCACTAGGCTGCCAACAGGGAATATCCCTGAAAGCCACTCTGCTGGAACTGGGTGACTGCTCAGCACCCCCATGGGCGTGAGGACAGGCCAGCACAAGCAGCAGGTGTGGGAGCTATGGTGGGACTGGCACCAAGGTCTCTCTGCACACCATCCTCAGGTCTGGGCACCACCCTCCTGCACAGCACAGGGGAAGACCAAGCCAGGAGGTGGCTGCTGAGCTCCCGCTTCCTTGTTACAAGACCCCAGTGGGGCCAGGCAGCTCCCCACCCTGTGCCCATCCCCGTGGCTGCTAGCAGACCTCTAAGGGTGCAACCCAGCTCCAGCCCCTCACCTTCATCCTCTGACACATCCAGAATCTCATCCACAGTCTCTGGGAAGCTCATGCGGTACTTGTCACTGACTGGCTGTGGAGCAGAAGGCAGTCAGGGTGGGACAGCACACAAACCACAGCCGCCCGCAGCCCCTCCCCACATGCCTGGGCACTCAAGCTTCTCTTTGGCAGCCCACACCCTGAGCTGCCTGGGGCTCACTGCCTGTGGCCAAGGCTGACAGACCCTCACTTGGCTGCTCCCAGGCCCAACCCTTCTCCACAGGATCCTGCACCCAGCCAGTCCCGTGCCCAGAAGCTTACTGGGATGTTGGTCTCCTCTGTGACTATCTTGAGCACATCTGTGACGGAAATGTAACCAAGGCGCCTCGCGATGGCCAGGGGAGTGGTGCCATTCTATGCAAGGGGAGAGGATGTAAGGGAACCCAGGCATGTGCCCAGCATGTCACACAATGAGGAAGTGCAGGCAGTTTGCCCTACTCACTGTGCTGATCTCGTTGGGAGAGGCACCATGCTTCAGCAGCAGGGTCACCACATCCGTATGACCCTGCTGTGCCGCCTGGTGCAGGGGTGTGTAGCCCAGCTGTAGGGAGAGCAGAGAGTGCTGCATCAGCTTTGGGGAATGCTGCCCCACAAAAGCCCCCCAAGGCTTCACATGGTGCTTCACATGGGCTGCCTCCTACTTTCTCTGGTTAGTAAAGGGCTCTCTATGATCCATAATGCGCCCAGGGGCACTACAACAGCTTCCAGCCATGGAAACAGGAGGACTTGGAGCAAGGTATAGGGGTTGCAGTGGGACAAAGCCTTTCCCATCAACCTGCACACTGTTCCCCAGGGCAGAAGGTTCCTTTTAGCACAGAGCATCATTGTACCTTAGTCTTAGCATTGACATCAGCCTGATGCTGCAGCAGAAACTTCACCAATTTGATGTTCCCATAGTGGCTGGCTACATGCAGTGAGGTGTAGCCCATCTGAAAGACAAGATCAGGTCTCAGACTGCTGTCGGTGCTGCTTCTGGGCCTTCTGGGTTGGGTATGTTGAACTGCATGGGCCAGCCCCTACAACTGAAGGATGGGGCATGCAGAAGTAGTTCCCAAGTGTTTTTCACCCCAACCATGGCCAATGCACTACTTTACCCTGGTTGTTGCGTCCACTGTGACTCCGTGTTTCACCAGAACATCAGCAACTGGTACGTGTCCCTCTTGGGCCACAAGATGGAGAGGAGTCAGGCCACTCTGCAAAAAGAGCATGTCACATGCACAAGGGAGACACTGCAGCTCGACCAGCAGAGAGAGCAAGTTGGGTTGTAAATACAGCAAACTGACCAACATTATGTTACTGGGCAGGGCACCACTATTTGAATGCAAGGAGGCACTGGGTCTGCTATTGCCTGCCAGCCTGGCAGGAAGCACCAGCACAACATACCTTGTTGCCTAAGTTTCCATTGGCTTGCTTGGAGAAAAGCAGTGCTACCATGTCTGTATGCCCCTCCTGAGAAGCCAGGTGCAGAGGGGTGACTCCCTGAACAGACTCCGCATTTGCAGAAGCGCCATACTGCAGCAAGCTACTGGCCACCTCCATCTGGTTCTGCTTGGCAGCAATGTGCAGAGGGGTGTATCCGTTCTGTGGGAGGGGACCATGGCAGCTCTCAGCACCCACTGAGCAGATCTGCCTGGACAGGAAGTACCACCCCATCTCTGCAGGCTGTCTGCCCTCCCAGGCTGCTTCCAGGGCTCAGGGACACAAGCTCACACCCAAACCATCTCCCTGACAGCAACTAACCCTACCATTGAAGCCAATCCTGCTTCCCTAGTCAAGACAGTGAGGGGGCTCCAAGACCACCTGCTTCAGGTCTGGTTAATATCAGCTGTCCTGGGGTTTTCTTCACGTGAGTTTCTAGCATGCAGCCACTTGGGGCTGCAAGAGCCAGGATAGGCAGGCACTACTAGGGCTGCTTGGTAGAGGTGTGGGGCAGAACCCACAACATACAGGATTAGTATTCAGGCAGAGGCTGCGTGGCCTTGAGCACTGCTTGTGCTGACATGTGCCGGCAGAGCAGCAAACGCTCTGTGCCTGTGATGACGCAGGCTGCCGTGACGCAGACCAAGGGGAGATAGGCACCAGCTGCTCTAATGCCAGCCCAGCAGGCCTGCCAGCAGCTGCATGGGGGAAGAGGGGCACGTGGCAGCACCAGCAGCCACTTGTCTGCTGAGAGGATGCAGCTTCTGCAAACAATGTGAAAACCAATTCTGCTGGGCTGCTCCATGAGGAAAGGCTCCTCGTGCTCTGTCAGAGTGCAGGATGCTTACAAGCTGCTGGATTTTCCGCCTTCACGGCTTCCCAGCTGCATGGAAACATTCATGTGTGGTTTCCCAAACTGCCAGACCGCAGCACTGCTCAGCAGGGCTTGCCATGGAAACACATCCCCAAGCAACAGCCACTAGGCTGCCAACAGGGAATATCCCTGAAAGCCACTCTGCTGGAACTGGGTGACTGCTCAGCACCCCCATGGGCGTGAGGACAGGCCAGCACAAGCAGCAGGTGTGGGAGCTATGGTGGGACTGGCGGGTGTCAGGGTTGAGGGGTGACACAACATGGCATTGTCAGCCTCAGCTGGAGGGTACTGGGCACGCACCATGTCCCCCCACCCCAGGCATCCCATCCAGCCTTACCCAGGCTGAGCTGTGTGGAGAGCTCCCCTTGGGAAGCAGAAGCTTGACGATCTCCAGGTTGTTGTGGTGCACAGCTACGTGCAATGGAGTCAGGCCGTTCTAGGGAGGGGAAGAGGGCATGGAGCAGTGAGATAGAGTCTCAGCCAATACTCACCTCCCCCACAGCCCCAGAACAACCCTCACCTTCCCTGCTGCATTGGGGTGAGCATCATGCACCAGCAGCAGCTCTGCCACATCCACCTTCCCATACTTGGCTGCAACGTGGAGAGGGGTAAATCCTTTCTGAGGAGACAGGCAGCCTATCACTGGGTGTAAGGGGATGATGAGGAGAATGCAGATGCACACTGCAACACAGGAGGAGGCTGCCCCTTCTGTGACAGGGACACTGTCCTGCAGCCCTGCCAGCCATCTTCCACAGCAGGCACAGCAGCCTACCTTGGTCATGCAGGTCTGAGAAGCTCCCTTCTCTAGCAGGGCCAAGGCTGTGTCTACATGCCCCTCTCTGGCAGTGATGTGCAGAGGCATGTGCCCTGCTGTTGTGGCCAGGTTGGGGTTGGCATTGTTCTCCAGCAGGAGTCGGACCATGCTGGTGTGGCCAATGCGTGCAGCACAGTGCAGAGGAGTCTGGTCATCCTGCAAGGGAGGCAGAGAAGCTGTTGCTGGTGGACTTAGACTCACTGCTTCCTCGCAGCACTCCTGCTGCTCCACAACCCCTCACAGCAGGGGCCTGGACAGGTGAGAGCAAAGGACTCAGCACTGGACTAGCACATGGGAGCTCCTGCCTACCTTGGCCTTGGCGTTGACTTTGGCTTTGTTCTGCAGCAGATACTTGGCCACATCCATGTGCCCAGCTCTGGCTGCCATGTGCAGGGGAGTCTCCACTTTCTGCACCAAGGACAGAATAAAGTGGTGAGGCCACAGGAGGGGACATGTCACCAAGGGGTTACCCAGGAACACAGAAAGCAGGGTGCAGGCCCCACTACACCCCCCCACAGTGAGCCCCCACGGCTCCAGCCAGGCCAGGACTCACCACGTTGGACACATTAGGAGATGCTCCACGCTGCAGCAGGGTTTTGACGATGGGCAAGTGCCCCATGAAGGCAGCCACATGCAAGGGGGTCAGGCCAGACTGTGGAGAGAAAGCGGCAAAGAGTCATGCTGGGGGCTGATGGCCTAACACAGAGGTAATCCCCCCCCATCCTCTCAGCCCCTGGGAGCCCCAGGCTGAGCCGATAGCAATGCACAGAGCTTCTGCCCTGCTGGAAACAGGCTGCGGTTGCCACCCGCACAGTGGGTCCTAAGCTGCAGTTCTCCCAAGCCACAAGGAAGAAGATGCTGGGGGGCAGCAGGGCAGCAGTGACCCAGCCCTGCTGTGCATGGGCAGTAACAGAAGGGCTGAAGCTGGGCTGCAGCTCACCCACCTCCGTGACAGCATCAATGGAGGCTCCTGTCTTCAGAAGCAACTCCATCACCCGAATGTGGTTCTTCTTGCAGGCGATGTGGAGAGGGGTGAAGCCATTCTACAGACAGAGTGACCATCAGTCAATTGCAAGCACATTCCCTCTTCCTCTGCCTTTTTCTTCCTCCATTCCCAGCCCATCTATCCTTTTCTTGCCCACGCCTGGCTCACCAGGGCTCTGGAGTTGGGTTTGGCTCCCTTCTCCACCAGCAGCTTGGCCACACGGTGGTGGCCACAGTGCGCGGCTACATGCAGCGGTGTCAGGTGGTCCAGGGTGATGTCGTCTATCTCGGCACTGTACTGCAGGAGTAGGCGCACACAGTCCAGGTGGTCACCCTGTGCTGCCATGTGGATCGGCGACAGACCGTTCTGTGAGCAGGGAGCAGGGCCTTAGGGCTGAGTGGGGGGCACTGGGCATCCCACCCAGCCCTGCTCCCTGCCATAGCTCTGAGCAGAAGGATCAGGAAGCTCCTTGCTTCTCAATGGCCAAAAGTTCAACCCTGGCCCAGCTACGGAAAGCATCCAGCAAACGCTGCACTGACACTGAGCACAGTCCCACAGGCACCTTTGTTTTGGCTTGAATGGGAGCACCATGGTCCAGTAAGATCTCTGCAATTCGCACATGTCCATTGCGAGCTGCACAGTGGAGAGGCGTCAACTCATCCTGGGGAGAGAGAAGGGTTCAGAGGCTCAGCAAGGGCAGGGAAAGGCAAGGCAACCCAGGCCAGAAAGGAACAAGAACTTGGGACTTGTTTGCAAAATAAGACCAAAACTGAGCCTGCCCTCAGCTTCCAGGGCCCACTTGGGCCATGCAGCTTCCTCTCGACCTGAACATGCACCACTAAAAAACCTGGTCCATCCCCCTAGGACACCAGAGACTGTGTTCATGCCCTAGCATGACATTCCCAGGGTATGGACTGAGGAGGGCATTGTGTCAGTGCTTCCTGGGCACAGGGAGCATGGAGACAGAGATGGCCCATGCACTTGCCGGTGGTTCAGAAGGGGTCTCACCTTGGTCCTTGTCTCTATCTGGGCCCCACGGTCCAGCAGCAACCGCACCATGATGATGTTGCCTCGACGGGAGGCTATGTGCAAAGGAGTGATCCCATTCTGGCAGAAGGAAGGACAGCTTGTTACAGGAAGCAACCCCTCCTCTCTTCCCTGCAGGGCTGCCAGGAAGCATGGGGCAAACAAGGGACAGAGGGCAGTGGATGGCTAAATTCCTGCACAAGGACGGACAGGTGAGAGGCAAGCACATGCCCACCCGTGGCTGAAAGCTGTAGATGTCCTAGCAGCCACCCCACATGGCACTCACCTGGGGTGTGAAGTTGACACTGGCTCCACGATTCAGCAATAGTTGGGCCACACTGAGATTCTCATAGTGGGCTGCAATGTGCAAGGGCGTAAATCCAGTCTAGGGGAAAGAAGGAGGGATCAGCCCAGCCAGATATATGCTCCCTGCTGAAAGGATGGATATACGCAGCGTACCAAGCTGCTGTTCTCCCTGGGAGGTGGGAAAGCTGGCAGGGACAGGGTGGGAAAGCCACGCACCTTGGAGAGGACGTCAGCATTGGGGTCATTCTGCAGCAGCACGGCAGCTGTGCGGGTGTCATCGTTGCGAGCTGCAATGTGCAAGGCGGGCAGGCGGACCTTACCCTTTGTCCCATAGTTGATAAGGTGAGCAACCACATTCTCATGACCCTGCTGCAGAGCCACAGCTAGTGGTGTGAAGCCATCCTGCCAAGGAGAGGCAGGTGAGTGGGGAGAGCCAAGAAGCCATGGCAGCACCTGGCACATCTGACAGCAGCCTTAACAAGTAGAGCTGCAGAGTTCTCCCCAAGGATCGTACCTCTGTGGCTACATTCTGGTTGGCTCCATTTTCCAGCAGGAACTTGACAACTTCCAGGTGGTTTTCCTGCGCTGCCATGTAGAGCGGTGTGAAGCCCTTCTGCAAACAGAGCCATACACATCAGAACACCCCTTCCTCCAGCTCCTTGAAGAGCTGCACCCCACCAAGCTTACAAGTAGGAAGGGGATTGACTTTTTACACAGTCTGATAGTGATAGGACAGGAGGAATGTCTTTAAACTAAAAGAGGGGAAATTTAAGTTAGATGCTAGGAAGAAATTTTTTGCTCAGAGGCAATGGAACAGGTTGCCTAGAGAGGTTGTGGATGCCTCATCTCTGGACGCATTCAAGGTCAGGTTGGATGGGATCTGGAGTAGCCTGATCTAGTGCTCTGCAACCCTGCCCATGGCAGGGGGGTTGGAACTAGATGATCTTCAAGGTCCCCTGCAACCTAAGCCATTCTATGAACACCCACACCACCAGTTCATTGGCAGGGAGCATCTTCCATGAGTTCTGCCAGGAAGAGTTCAGCGTGCTTGTGCGTGCTGCCATAGACTCCCACCAGAGACAGTCCATCTCCTCACCTCCCCCAAGCTTCCCTCCCCACCACTCACACACTTGTGGCTCTTCAGAGATCGGGCAAAGCCATCCTTGTCCCTGAACAGGACCGAAGAGACACTAAAGGGCTACTGCAGCACCCTTGCTGGGCACAGCTCTCACTACATGGACACCACCACACACATGCTGGGGCTTTGCCTACCCCAGCCTGCATCACTGTACCTGTGACTGAGCATTGACGTTGGCCCCATAGTTCACCAGTTCCCGGACCACATCCTGCTGTCCAGCGAGGGCAGCAATGTGCAGGGCTGTGTTTCCCTTCTGAAAGACATCATCACAGGGCAGCACTCAGGGGAAAAGACAGACCTGATGCGTGTACTAACATAGGTGTGAAAAGGGCTGCTGCCATCCTGGCCAGTGCAAGCCAGTGGGGCCATGCTCTGCGCTCCATTCCTGCTACAGACTCACATTTGCTGACCAGAGAAGAGGGTGACTTCATATTTCTTATGAGGTCACCAGCAGTCAAAGCTGTGCGCACTGTCAGGCTCTGCATATCTCCAGCACCAGGAGATGAGCGGGGGAAGGGAGAAGGGAGCGCTGAGCTGGCAGTCCTCAGGCAAAACCATAGAGCATGTCCTGGGAGCCAAGGCTTCCCAGCTAAGCTCAGGGAGAAGCAGACTGAAAGACTCAGACTCCTCCCTCCAGCGTGTGCCCTGGGGTGGTGGGGGCAGGACATCAGGCTCTGCTCTGCACCCCAAGCCTTGCTAGTGCACAGAGGTGGCATGCCAGCCACTGCAGCTACCACAGCCTTCCAGACACTTCCAGAGGCTGCTCGTTGTCCAGCCCTGCTGGCTCATGCCTTTGTCACTTAGAGAGAGAGCCACACCTCTCCATGGTGATGTAGGGAGACAACTGCATTATTTATGGAGCACCAGCAATGGCAGGCTGTAGAGCAGCGACTAAGCAATGTGACCAGACTCCTTTGTTCTCACCTTGGTCGTGGTCTCCAAAACAATCTCCTTGTGCAGAAGCTCCACAACCATTTTCGCGTGGCCCTCCTTGGAGGCCAGGTGCAAGGCATTCAGCCCATTCTGGAGGGCACAAAGAGGGGTATTAGTCACAGGATGAGACCGATGATCCCTGGGAACCGCCCTTGAGCTCCTCTACAGACCTGGCTGCGGGTGCTTGGTGTGTGCTGGAGGAGGTGCTGGCTGCCAGGAGCAGGAGTCACTGCTCTGCCTTTGAGCCCTGCGCAGTTGGCTTCATGCTGCCAGGGCAGCTGCATGCAGCACCATGCACTGAGCTGCTGACTAATGCTGGAGGCTTCCCTGTGACATGCAGCCCTCGCAGACTGGTTCCTATAGATGGGTGTCCCCACGGTTCAGTGAGTGCGTATGGTTCCACAGGCACTGTTTCAGCTCTCCTTGCTCATGACACATTCCTGTTGTCAGCTCCCACCTCTGCTTCAGTGACTTCTCAGGAGTGCCCATCCCTGAGATCTGCCCACAGCCACACTTGTCACAGCCAAAGCTCTCTGTGTGGCCCAGAGTGAGGATGAACATGCTGTGTAAATGTGGCCTTGCAGGCTGACCTGCCAATTCCATCCCACAGCCCATGCTCAGCACCGGGGCTGCTTTGCTCCTCCAGTACTGAGCTGCAGCAGAGACTCTGGGGAAGCACTGGTTGTTCAGCTGCTCAGCTCTGCCAGATCCAGGAAGCTCTTGAACAGTACAGGTGACTGCTTGGGAACACTGCTACGGGTGCCCCAGTTCAGCCCTCCTTTTCCAAGCTACATATGAAACCACAGTCTCAGGAGCAAAGGGCTGAAGAGAGCCCTTGGAACATCCCCGTGCTGTCAAAAGTGGGCGGTTAGGCTTGCCAGCACCCCAGAGGCAGCTGAGAAAGCTTATGTTCTATTATTTCCAACTTCCCAGACGTGAACAAAAGGACTGAGATATTTACTAGCAGAGAGGTTAAATATTTGCAGGCAATTTCAAATGGCACTTTTTTTCTCCACAAGGGAAAAGTGCCGCACTTCTCCCAGATGGATGCACTGTGCTTACTCACCCCTGTGCAACTCTCACGTGGCAAAGAGTTGCCAGCTCCCCAGAAGCACACAGTGCTGCCCAAGCACTCCACCTCCCAGCCATCTGCTTTGGCTTATGGAGGGTGCTGGAAGGTCACTTTGCAGGATTGCTTCATCCCCATCTGAATACAGGTAGGGGAGCAGAACATGCCAGGGCAAGCTCCAGTTGCAGCCTTCAACATCCCAGTTAAACTCACAACAGCTTCCAGAGGGGGTTATCATAGCACAAAAAGGTCTTACACCTCTCTCGTGCTCAATCCACCAGCCTTCCAAGATCACAGACTCTTTTCTACCTGCAGGTATGCACAGATAGCAAGTCTACAGGCTTCACACCAGCTCCAGCATCTCCTGGAGCTCCAAGCACAAGGGGATGGCTGCTAAGGGAAAAAGAAGCAAGAATGCTGCAGCTCTTTGATTAGAGCACAGCTGCACAGCTCTGTACCCACTGGCACCAACATCTTGAGAGCTCACCAGCTGGGTAAGAACCACAGACACAACACACACTTTTTCCCTGTTATACTCATGTAACAAGACGCAGGGAGGACAAGATCATGAATACTCAGCTGCTCTCCTCGCACATATGTTCTCTTACGCAAAGGATTCATAAATAACCTCTTGAAAGCTGAAAGCCATTGAGGAATCGTTATTCTCCATCCTTACAGCGGTAAGCACAATGTTTACTGAAGGCTGTTTCCCAGAGGCCCATCGATATTTCTGCCTCAGGAACAATGCAGGCTGTTTTGCAGGTTTGCTCTGGCTTGACGGCTCGTCTGACCCAAAACTGCCATGGGATGCACTTGATCTGAGCAGTGCCGCACACCCTCACCAACTGCAAATGCTTCCCAGAAGCCTTGGGCGCTGCTGCCAATGCAACAAACTCAGCTCTGCAGAAAAATGCTCCTTCACGTTGCTGCACCCTGAGTGGACCCTGCCCTGGGTTGTGATCCAGAAGAGATTCTTGCCCACACAACCACAACTGCTGGGTTCTGGCAGCTGGCTCTGCTCCGCTCATCCTCAGCTCAAACTCCTCACCGGTGAGGACAGCATGCATGGATTCAGAACACAATAGGGATACTGATGCAGATGGCAACCATGAAGAAGATGGAATTGGTAGGATGAAGATCAGATGGCATGTCAAGGTCTCTGCACTTGTGTAAGAATACAGGGCCTGTGGGATAGGTCTGACCACATATATCCCTCCTTATTCTATACAGGACATGTGAGGTTGGACCTTTCCCACAGGTCTGATATTCCTCAGAAGGAAACCCCAAAGTGCCATCTAACCTCAGGGAGATGGCAAGAACCAGTGCAAAGGCACCACTGAAAGGAGCACCTCATCCTGCTGCAGCCATGCACTCCCCAGCATGGTGTTAAACCCCCTCATCAGCTGCAGGAATCTGTCTGGAAGCAGGACTGCTCCCAGCAAACGGGGACTGCCCCTTGTGGGGAAGAAATTGAAAGCTATTTAATCTTCAAAGGACAGAAACATGTTTTCTTCTTCTCCTTACAACACCCCTCTGATTTCAGTCCTGTCCGTGCCCACACAACCCCAGGACAGGAACACCTGGATGCTGGTTATGCATTGACAATAACTGGGCACTTCATGAGCTTTCCCCAAGCCTCCTATTGCATCCTAGGGAGGAGAAAGCAAGGTGCAACATGTCCCAGCAGCCAGCAGAAGTCCAGCATATCTGCACAGCACTGTCAGTCAGAAAAGAAAAGGAGACAGCAACATTTCCTGGGGGAGGATGTCTGCAGCAATGCACCGGCCACTGCAGTGCACAGATTGATGGGTCTGAACCACGCTTGGTTTGGGAACTTGATACTGAACCAGAGGAACATCCGCTTGTGCTACCTGCCAAGTCAGCCTCCCCAGCATCACTGATGCTCTGGAAAGCAGCTGACAGTGCCGTCTGCCTGTCTGTCCCCCAGCTCAGCCCAAGTCCCCTGTGTCCCTCCCTGCAGCACCTACTCTGATTCAGGCTGAGTAGATGCATTTGGCAGCTGCACAGGTAACAAAATGTTCTGTCAGTTATGTGCAAACCATTCCTCTGTGCCTGCAGCTCTCCTTTCCAGGGGCAGAGCTGTCCCTGCTCTGTGTTAGAGGGGGCTCCACCTGAACAGCACCTCCTGAGGCCCCCACACTGGCGTTCTGCAAACACCCCCTGTTTTTAAGCACCTCGCACAGTTTTTAAACTTGCTCTGCCATGGTATCCACTGCCCACCTGTGGCCCGCTCCGTAGCAGGATCAGGGCCAAGCAAGCTCCCTGGGGCCCTTCCCTGTCCCATTCCCATGGAGCAGAGTAAGGAAGGGACAGAGAGACTGTCGGCTCAGCCTTGGGGAGCCACAGCACAGCAATTTTTACGTGAGCTAGAGGTGATACCAGAAACCCCGTGGGTTTCACCTACCTGGTTACAGGTGTTAATATCTACCCCATTCCTGAGATGATCCAAGGCTTTGTCCAGATTCCCAGATCTTGCAGCTCTCAGGAAGCTGGTTGCAGCATCAGCCTTGGGGAAAAAAGTGAACAGCATGAGGTTTGGCATCATACTTGTGCTCTCCTATCAGCAATACAGGATCATCCCAGTGCTTGGCTACAGAGACTCGGTGGGAAAGGTAGAGGCCAGGCAGGCAGAGGTGCTCCTCATCAAACAGGACGAGGCAGGACTGGGAGTGAGGCTCAGGGGAAGAACAGCCTTTGGCCAGGCAGGGAGGAGAGATGTGTGGGTCTGAGCAGTGCTGGTGGGGCAGGGAAGGTGCTACGACAGGATTGCTGCAGCCTCCCTAGGCACAGGAAATGCTTTCTGTCCTGGCTGAGAGTATAGCAATGGACAATCTACTGCAGCGTTGGTGAGCCTGCCTCTGCTGTCCTCCAGAAACCAGAAGAGAAGCCACAGTGGCAGTGAGGACAACAACCCCAACTGTGCACATTACAGCCAGGAAAATCACAGCAAGGCAGTGTCACCACCCGAGGCAAGGTACAGCAATAATTTCTATAACACTATTAAGGCAGCAAATGAAGACAATGGGATGGCTCACCAGAAGCTGGAGAACAAGGCAGAAACGTAGTGAGAGCTGTGTGGCTGGTGCCTGCCTGGTAGGTCTAGCCCAAAGGGCTGTCCACAGCACCGAGCCATGAGATATCCATGGCAAAGCAGCAGGACACACTCCTCTGTCCTTGGCTCCACTAGAAAATCAGGGCCCCTTTCTTACCACTCATGCTGGGACTGTCCAAGAGACCTCCTGTGCTACGTGAGCATACATCCTGCCAGCCTCAGCCCTCCAGTGCCCACAGCCCTGGGGTCATCAAGCTCGTGGGGCCAGCACTGGATGCAGCATAACCTTGGCAGCAGACCTGGGCAGAATGGTGCAGGTGAAGTGTTCAGAGCTCCTGTCTTACCAGCCTCAGTCATTTCCGGTTCAGAGATGGAAGCAACACTGCTCAGCTGCCTCCATCCTTCCCTCCATCCTTCTGCCCAGAGAAACATAGCCCAGCACAGGGCCCACTGCCCTGCTGAAAGAAGGCCCACAGATGGGTGTCCCAGCCCGCAGCAATGCAAGTGCTGCGGCCCTGCCCAGGACACAGGGACGGGCCGTGGAGGGCAGCATCACCATGCCCCCTGCTGGTGCAGTCTCTGCGCGCAGGGAAACACGTGCTGCTGGCATGCCCTGCTCTGCCAGCTGGCACCACAAGCTGCTGCTTCACAGCACAACCCGGTCTGCCTGGGAGGAGCCCCCAGATTCGAAGCTAGGCTGCCAGCTTCACGGAGGGCTGCAGGTGTGGAGGAGAGTCAACATGATGCCTGGGTGCACTCTGCTCATTCAGGCTGATCTGCTGGGAAAGGCAGAGCATGGTGCTGGTGCTGCCCTTAGAAGTGCACATTTGCACTCAGAGCGAGCCCTGCCTGCTGTCTAGGGTCAGCAGGAAATGCTGACAGCTCCAAGAAACAGGTTAAGCGCAAAGCGCTTTTCTAACTCCAGCTCCTGCTGGAAACCTCTGCATCTCAGATCAGGCCCTCAGCTATGCTGCAGGCATGGCAGCCTCATCACAGACCTACAACAGCAACCCCCTTGGAAGTTCAAAGCATAGCTCAGCCAGACCTGGGATCCCACTCACAGGACATGCATGGAGCTGCAAAGATTAATACGGTAAAACTTGAAACACTCCAGCAGCAAAGCACTTCCAAAACCCTGGCACACCCAGCAGCAGAGACCACAGGCAGGAAGCAAGCAGAGAAGCAAAGCAGAGGTCTCTTTGCGCATGAAGGAGAAGCGCACTGTATACTCACAGCCACGTCTGGACCAGACTTGCCCTTTCGTGCTGCCATAGTCCAGCACTTCAGCTGAAACCTGAGCCCGGTGTCCCCTCTTCCCCTCCTTGGTTATCTACTCCCCAGCTGTGAGAGAGCCAGTAAGTTGCATTTGCATTCTCTCTAAAAATACCAACTCCCTCCTCGCTCCAACGCAGACCCTACAGGGATCGCCAGCCACTAATGGAATTTGTTCGTTTTCTCTCCATTACTGTGTCAGACAGGATATTTAATAGCAAGCTGCCTGTGGAAAGCAGATGCTTGCTGCCAAGCACAGGGAACAGTCAGAGCTGCAGGGAGTACCTCAGGAAGAGCAGAGAGGAGCAGCCCCACGGAGATGCCCAGGAGCATCTTGCAGGTAACACCACCCTGGAGGAGAGGGGTGGAGGGCCCCTCCACATGGCTGAGGTGCGGGTGCTGCAGAACGACTGCCCTTCTGCTTCCCAGAACCAGAGAACTGATGGGTGCCGGGCACCGGCAGCCATGGGATGGAGACGCAGCTCAGACAGCAAAAGCAGATGACAGATATCTGCAGTCATATTCTCCTCCTCAGGTCCCTGCACACACTGGGACTGCCTATCTGGCATTCAGCGGTACTCTTTCACAACAGCTGATTACTCTGGGGTGTCACAGGCAGCCTGACAGCATGAGATTAGCCAAGGAACTAAAGCATAGATTGGGTCAGTGCCATCTCCTTTTTCAACAAAAGGGAACAGTGACAGCAAGAAATGCAGAGACCCCATGGACATAAGTATGTATGCATATCAAAAAGATGCATGCACATCCCAGGCAGCACAACACAAATGCTCCTAAATGCAGACACACTCACACTGCACACTCGCCATCCACAGCTAAGCACAAAGTGCAGCACAGGCACATAGTGTGCACTCGCTTGGCGTTTGTGCACATACTGCTACCTGCACCCGCAGTTGCTTGCTATCCACATGCCCCAGGATATACAGCAGTTGCTTCCAGATGAAAAGAATGCCTGCAGTGGTTTTCCTTTTTTTCTTTTTTCTTTTCTATTTTTTTTTTTCCAGTTTGCAGTGTTTCTTTCCATTCTCCTTTGCTTTCCCAGCAATTTTTCAGGACGGAGTTATTCCAAGGCAAGAAGGTAAACTTGCTCATTTGTCATTGTGTACCTCTCGCACAACTGCTAAGCCCCACATACAGGTGTTGAGTTCCATAGACTTGTGGATCTTCAAGCTGTGAAGCAGCAGGATGCAGCTTCCAGCACTTCCCAGATCTGGACTTTGCAAAATGCTCCAAGACCTTCTAAAGTGAAAAACATAGCTCAGTGCAGCTGTGTTTCTCCTTCACTCTCTCTTCCTTCAGGCAACAGCTCCCCTTGTCTTCTGACAATCAAATTATTTCTCTTCCCCAGCCCTGACTTCACTTTCTCAGTCCTTATTCACAGACGCCCTCCCTGCCCACACAGGGTATCACCACTGCCTGATGACTGCTCCGTCACCCCAACAGAAGCCTGGGTCTGACCAAGCTCCTTGCACTGCAGCTGTGGCTAAGGCTATGTGCAAAGGGGATGATACTTGCCAAGCCAGAGGTTCAGGCTGGATTTTGGTATTCTTGCTCTATTTGTCTCCTGGACACAGTCAGAGTCTTCTCTAATCTTTTCTGGCAGTGCCATCACTCTCACTCCCACCTAGGGAGGAGCTCCTTCTGCACATTATTGATAAAGGAAGGAAGGGACTTAATACTGCCTCTTTATATGGAAGGGGGCCATGTTTGTCAGGAACACACTCTGTAGAGGCTGTTAAATGTTGCATGTTGATGAGTCCCAAGTGCAAATGATTTAAGAGGCTCATGCTGCTCTCATGGTGGTTTCCAGGCCATGAGGAAGGAAGCAAATTGCCCTGCTGTTTCAGACTTGCAAAAGACACATGTGCATGCTGCTACACCACTTGTGTGCACCATGCCTGGGGCCCTGCCAGACCTGACACTTGGTCAGTTTGCTTTCTTCCAGGCCAAGCTACTGAAAATCATTGCCACTGAAGAGGCTCAGACAGCAGGCGTTGCTGCAAGAAAAGCTTCCTGTGTGTGCTCTGTAGCAGAGGTCTTCAAAGCAACTACACCACTGCATAGGTTTCTATCTCATGAGTTTATCACTAAAGATAACTCCGCATCTTCAAGCTTTTGCCACTGCTGTATTCTTTGGAAGCCATGTTCTCCTGCCAGCAACTCCTGCTCTGCACACTCAGTGGTATTTGCAGCTCCACTGCTCTAATGCTCCTGAAACCCCACATCCGGAGCAATATGTGCCACTCTTTCCCTGGTATGCATTAGGAGCAAAGCCAGTGGAGGTATCTTGAAAACTGGGGTGGGCAAGCAGTTTGTGAACAGCAGAGAAACAGTAACAGAAGAGCCAGATGCTGCTGCTAAGGGAAAGGCCCTACCTGGGGATCCCCCACAGGGGCTTCTGACCCTGCCAAGCAGACCTGCTCCCTCCTGCCTGGTCAGGCTGCCACGTGCTTATGGAGGTCCAGCAAGGAAAGACGAAGCAGGTGGGGCAGCACACAATTCTCCAGCTACACACAGAGCCCCAAGACCAAAAGAGAGATGTAAGCCTGACTCCTGCACTGTGGCCACGTGTTGCAAAGCGCATCCTATCTAGACAGTATATAATAGGTCCAGACCACATCCCAGGTCACCCAGTCACTGTCAGCTGTTAGTCCCAGGGCACTGTCAGCACTGCCAGGTGGGGAGGAAGTACAACAACCCCTGCAATAGCCTTTAGTTTGCTCTGACATTTCTTAGCTTTTGTGGGCATGTGTCCAGCAGCAGGCATGGTCCACAACCTTGAGGTACTGTTTCCAGCAAAGAGAACAATGTAGTGCCTTACTTTAAGCAGTTCTCAGCTTAGGGACTTCTTTCAGGCCAGAGCTCTCCATGTTCTCCCTACCCTGCAGACATCAAATGCCCAGGTCAGCAGGTGCTAACGGTGATCCTTTCTCCTCAGATGAGAAGAATATGTCAGTTCTGGAAATAAACTAAAGCAGCTGCTAAGATTAAGTGCAGTTAGAGATGGCCCCTGAGGTCTCTCTAAAAAGATAAGGAAAACTGAATTGGATTCAACTTGGAATGCCCAGAAACAGAAACCACACTGTCTGATCAGCAGGAACTTTCTCCTCTATCTGCATTCACAGAAGCTTGACAAGGGTGGTCCCTGCAGTGGAAACAAAACCTACCAGCAAGTTTCAGCCTTTTTGGTGGAAGAAAGCATTTAGTAGTGCACAGCATCTCCAGAGAGGCCACAGGAGCAAAGCCTCAGGCAGGCAGCCAGAGCAGCACAGAGAAAAGGCTGCCAGGCACATACTGCAAACTCAGATGAAAGAGGAAAGCAAGAACACTGGGAAAAGCTTATCAGATGAAAGGATAAATCCATATACCCAAATTCTACCCTCTCACCATCTTCACTTCTGCCCGCACAATTTAGGACAGGTCTGCAGATCCTAACAGAACTTAGAGAATGAAGGCATCAAGAGGTCATCTCTGGAAAGCACTTGCCAAGTGATTTTGCTCTCAGTTCATGCACCACCCTGAGCAAAACTTTTGTTCATGCTCCTTGCATGAACAAGTGGAGATTTCACAATACCCCAGGCCTCCCTAAGGCACAGACCACCAGAGGCCATGGCTGATAGATGCAGCAGTGATCCCCAGTCATGAGAATGCAGGGGTGGACGTGGCACTATGATCTGGCAGCAAGAAAATCGGATAATGCAGAAATGAAAGATCTGCACATGTTCTTGCATCAAGGGGCTGTTAACGCTGGAAGAGAATTTGGCACAAGTGGCAGAGCAGAAATCCCAAGTAAAGTAAAGGAGGAGGGTCCCTGTCAGGTTTGTGAGAAGGGAGGCAACTCATCAACTAGTTTTTGAACTTTGAAGTTAGTAAAGTGGGGGCATATTTTCAGATGCAGTTATCTGGCTCCTCTGTCAGGCACAGTCCTCCATCCTTACAGAATCACAACTAACTACCATTTGGAAAGCCTGTTTTTATGCACTCTGAACAGAATGGATTGTTCTGGACTGTCACTGGTGGTGTAGTTCAGGGCCAAATTAACTCTGTCCCTGATGAGCACGTTCACATGCAGACAACTGTGCTGGCCCCTTTCCTCCCACCTCACAGATCCCCTTTGCTAGATGCTGAAGCTAGAAGGGGCTCAGGACTGTGAGGAGATGGATCTCTCCTTAATCTGCAATGAGCAAGTACTAGGGAGCTGCCCCTACATAGCGAACTGATCCTTCCGGATAAGGATCCCCTAGTTCTATGAAAGTCTGCCTGTCATTTCCCAGATAGTACTAATGGAGTTTCTAAGCAGTACCATCAAGATCTTTTTTTGACATTTGCAGACCACCACTTGTCAGTGAAGTACAGTGCTGTGTCCAGCAGCAGGGACTGGACAGAGGCATAGGGAGCTGAAGATCAGAACATTGCTTCTATTGCACAGAGCCAAAGCAAAGCAAGAATTAGCACAGCAACTGCTCCTGCCAGCTGGGGCAAGGCACATCCAGGGGAAAGCTGTCACACTCCTTTGATGTTAGCAGGAGCCTCTGCTCTCTGCACATCCTGAAAAAGAAAAGCTATTTTTACCTCATCAGAAAATACATAGACTGTGACTGAAGACAATACACCAGTGCTTGTCACTCAGGAGCTACATCTCTTCTTACAACATAATAGGATTTACAGCTGTGAGGGAGATGCAGCAGCACTGTGACTGCTTTTTATCTCCTTCCTTCCTAATGCACTGCCTTCCCCAGCCATGCCATGGCTCAGGCAATACGTGCAATGGACAATGTCAGTACAAGGGGAAAGACAGGGACACGCTTTGAGGGACTAAGGCACATCCTGCAAACCAGCTTCCAGCCTGCCCCAGGCTCTATGCAGTGCCCTTGCACTTGGCAGAGGCCAGAATGTGCCATCAAGTTTTGACTCAGTGCCTTGTGAAAAAATTCTCTTTGCTAGTGTTTTGTATGAACTGTTCCTAACATCTGCAATCTCTTCTGGCTCATTCTCTACCTCTGTTTCAGCAGGGCCAGTCCACACCTGCTTCCACAAGCAAAAGTGCTGAGGATGAGGATTTCTGCTAGGATGGACAGGCTGTGAAGGATAGCAGCACAGACTCAGTGCATGGTTGCAGATTCACTGCTAGCAGTGTGCAGCCAGGCTGGCCAGGCTCGGTGTAGCCTCCAGAAGCCATGCAGGGAAGAAAGCATTGACAGGAAAGTACCTGAAGCACAGCCTGGAAATAGACTGCTGCCAACTTATCCCCGGTGAGGACATGCAAGCAAAAGCTGTGGCAGCACAGCCACCTGCTCCTCAGCAGAGCTAATACAGCACTATGCCTAGAAAGAAACGTCATCCTGTGCACCTGTCCCAGAGCTTCGTGTGGGTGAAATAAGGAAGATGATAGCACAGAAATCAACATGTACCATTAAAATTGAGAGGAACACAAACAAACAAAAAAATCCTAACAACAACAACACTTTAGGGCACCCCCATCTCCCAACAAAGCAGCAGCAAGAAGGACAAGGTGAGCACAGCACCAGGGGGACCTAGGAATTCTTTAACACCAGACTCTGCTGCGGAATCCCAGCATGACCTTAGGTAAGCTTCCAGCAACCTAAGAAGGGCAGCAAACCCCTTCTACCATTCCAGGGCCCATTTAGGCTACCATACTCTGGGGACAAGGGCCATTTTCTCAGGGGCAGACATAAAACTATTTAACTGGCCTGGATGCACTGCCTGGATGCACTTAAACTCCTGAATGGAAAAAAAAAAAAAAAAAAAGGCAAAGCAAAACAAAAACAAAAAAAACAAAAAACCCCCACCCCAAACAAACAAAAAACCAAAGCAAATAAAAACACCACTCTTCGAGCTGACCTGATTCCTCTCCCCCTAGTGCAGCTCAGCAAGCCCCTGACCATGGCAGGGACTGCCCAAGTACTCACCCTCAAGTAATGTAAGCATGGCATTGCTGCAGGAGAGTCAGCTCACCCTGGGCAGCCAGGGTCTGCAGGTCTGATCAGCTCACCGATGCTGAATGCTGCAGCCAAACAAAGTGCGAGCAGCCAGACTGGAAGTGTTATCAGCAGGACTGAACCCTATCACCTCTACTCACATGTGTCTGCTGGAATGGTGGGAGGCACTCTCCCTCCCAGGGAGGTAATCTCCCTGCCTGCAGCTGGGAGATTACAGCTGCCCAGCACACAAGCACTCAGCCTATGTTGCACCTGAAACATACTTCATAAACATACCCCTGAGCTGTAAACAGGGAGGAGCCCACTTATGTGAACCCTATTCTTCAAAAGCAGAAGGGAAGATGGAACTTTAGAAATACAAGGCAAAATGAAATAATCCTGTGGCCTGAACCACACTGTTCTCTTGGTTTGTGCTGCGCAGAGCCCAAATAGCTCACTGGTTGCTGCAGACCTTGGCTGGGGCACGGTCCCAAAATGGGGGACACTGAGATGGAACTGAAGTGACAGATGAAGTCTGGTGACAGCAGCTCTAGGCCCTTTGTAGGGCCTGAGGCTCACTGCAACACAACAAACGCGCCCCTTCCCCCCTTCTACCTGCACAGCAGACTCCTGCTCCAGCATCCCTTCAGGAGATCCTTGCTTGCAACAAGAAGGCAAGGGGTCCACAGTGGTTGGTGCATGCCCTCTCTGAAAGACACGCAAGGGAGTCACACCAATTGTCCAAGGAACAGCCCTCTTGGAGACCACTCCCATCCCACCCTCTCCTCGTGCTCACACGCCGCAGAGCCACGCTCACCTGGCACTCCAAGCTGGCAGGGTGCATTCTTCTGCTAGTGCTTTGCTACCCTATTTGGGGTCCAGATGCCAAACAGGGCAGCCTTGACAAAACCCTGAGGCAGTGCAAGGAAGCTACGCAGCTTGGTTCCTGTTTCTAGTTACCAATCAGCAGGTCCTTGATGCCAACTATAAAGATTCAAGAACTTTCTCCACTGGGGCAAACAAGCATGGCTGTGAGCTGATCGCACCTGAAAGGGCCTGGGCATCACACTGATAAACATAGCTTGTGACACTTTTAGCTGCAGAGGGAACAAAATCAGCTCTGTCAGCTGCATTCCCCTAGGGAATTCCTATAAAACAGACCAGCCCACCACTGGCAAAGCTTATACCAGTTGGGGCAGAAAATCAAGAGAACCTGTTAGGATAGAAAAATGCTTTGCATTATGTAGAAATTGAGATTTTTTACTGAGCCAAATCCAGCTTGAAACATTAGAGCAGGAATAGTCCTTACCTCAGTCCAAGGAAATATATTCCCCTTGTCTAGTGCAATTCAGTACTTCCCAGGAAGTGTGGGATCCCTCAAGTGTTTGACCTATAATAAACTCCTCCTCCCATTCAGGCAGAGCTCAAATGTTAGTTATCAGAAGGATGAGCAATGTAACTGCTGCCTGGCACACTGCATTTGCTCTAAAATGTACTGCTGCTCTGAACCTCCAGGCAACATCGGCCATGTCTCAGATCCTGCTGTTTTTTTTCCCTACGTAACTGCATGTCTTGAATGCAAATACGAGTGCTCTGAAGACAGAACCCTACCAGCCAGGGCTATGAGTCCATCCAGAGCTACTGGCTCAGCATAATGCAAACTTTCTGCAGGTTCTACTGCCAAGAGCTCCTTTCATTTCCATGAAAACACTTCAGAAGTCTCAGGCAACGCCTTAACACTTACCTGTTTTCAGACCATGAACTGAGATTGGCTGGATTGCTCACTCCCTGGGATTTTACACAGTACCACACAGTATACCCATACGAACATCTCCTTAAAGGCCTCTGAGTCTGTACAAGTCAGCATCATGTTGCATGCACAGTAGCTAACACAGAGCTAAATCAGAGCTCTGAAAAGGGAAGAGATTTCAGTGGATGCAATAGAAGCAGTCTGTAAGAAAGTGCAAACCAATGTTGAGAGAAAGTGTCCAGGAGCAACAGCAAATAATTGCTGTCAGCTCTCTTGTGCCCCTGTGCACACCCCCATGGACTTCAAGGAGATTTTTGCCAGCCAGGGCTCCAATATTATCATAATGCTGTTCCCCAGATGCTATAATATCTATCATACATGGGAAAAACAATTTCTCTCCTACTGTCCTGGGGCGGCTCCTGTGACAGCACACAGCAGTCCTAGTGCCTTAGTGCCACAGCGTTACAGGTTTACACCTGAGACTGACTTCCAGCAGCAACTGCGGACAGAGGGAAGTGATCTGTGAGCAATTAGGAGGAAGAGGAGATCTCTGAAGAAAACTACTCCTACAGCTACAAAGAGTTTGGGGTGGTTTTTTTTTTTTTTTTTTTTTTTTTTTTTTGAGATACAAAGTCCTGCCTCTGACCTTTCCTGAGAGCCTTTGGAGAAGATCTTCAGCTGCACTATGATGTAGCTGTGAAGGAATGCAAGGCTCCCTTCTCTGCCTTGTTATCTTCCATGTAATCAGAGAAGGGATCTCCGGGCACCACAGGCTGCTGCCAGTCCCTTCTCAGCTGTTATTTTCCTTTCATTTAAGGGAATGGAGTGTGTGTGAAGCAGAGTGCCTCAAACACATTGCCTTGGGGAAGAGTAAATACCTCTCTTTAACAGTGGGCTTCAGTTCTTTGAGGAAACTGCATGGTGCTTTTGCTCAGAGGATGAGGTATGGCCTTTCCTGCATTCAGCAGCTTGAGAAACAATGCTAGGACAGGTCCAGAGCTGAAGTCACTGAAGGGAAGCTGCTCTTCCAAGCCCTCACTGCAGCCTCCTGGAGCGAGGACAAGGGTGCAGCAGGGTTTGTTTTATCTAGCACATCCCCTTTCTGCTTACTGAGGACAACAGTCCCTGTGCTCCAGTCACCTGCTGAGGCTCGAAGAGCAGCCAGCTCCCTGGCTCCTCTGGTCAACAAGCTGTTATCTTAGGAAACATGAATGCAATTTTAAGGCTGAGTCAGGCACAAAAGATGAATAATTGAAATCCTTAGCAATTCTGTCGCTGCTGCCCAGCTGTGGGTAATGGAAGGTACTGAGCTTCATGCAAAGAGAGAGTTGCAGTGAAAACCAGTGCTGCTGTCAGGCTGCTTTCTCCTGCTAGGAGAGAATAGCCATGATGCAGGCATAAATAAGCAGATAACAGCACTCCGCAATGCTGAGCCAGGCACTCTGATGCTAGGAGCAGGCAGTTCTCTGAGCATAGTAAGCTTGCTTTCCTGTGGCATTTGTTGTTTCTGGCATCCGTCATTTCACAGAAAGTCAGTGGGAGCTGCTGGTGCTTCACCTCTCTGATGTCAATTCCTCAGCTTACAAAGTGCTGGAATTACCAGCCATGGGCCAGAGGAAGGGCATGGAAGGGGCCACACTGACACTTGCTCTTCAGCTTTCTGTCAGAGCAGGAGCTGTGCAGTGTTTTGTGGTGGAAGAGGAACAAAGATTTGGGTTCTTTACACACATCTTCCAGGCCATGCTGTCATTCTGGTTGCCTGCCCATCCTCTTGTGTGTGTGAGAGAGAGAGAAAAGGGGAAGATGCTTGTCCTGAAATCAGTCTGAAAACCTGCACCCAGAAGCATGAGACTGATTAAAACTTGCAAGAAAACCACTGGACTGCATTTGCAAAGCTCAGCAGCGGATAAGTATGGGTAATCTCTTCCCACTGTACCCCTGGATCAAATAAATCTTTCATGGCTTTCCATAAGTTCAGAACTATTTGAGCTGTGGAATTCACAAAGGAAATCCAGAAATGAAAATTGAAAAGAGCAGCCTGCTCTTTTACTGCAAGAGATAACTGCCTACTACCAGCATCACCACTGCTTAGTTCTTAGAGGAAACAGTCTGAGCACAAAATCAGGAAGTTTGGGCAGCCCTTATCCCTCACTACACTGACACTGATCAAACAGAAGGCTTCACTGTGTGTGCCCCTTAGACATTTTATGATATGAGCCATAAGACGTTCTCTTTGCTCCTCATTTGGATGAGCCAGGCAATGCAGCTAAAAATGCTATCATACCAATTCATCTTACACTCATTCATGCACAAAAATCTCAGAGACTCAGATTCACAGACATGAAAGAAGTCCAGCGTTCTCACATAAAAGCAATATCCATGGACTCTTGCCTAAGCTACGGCTTAGCTCTGTGCTGTCCTGGCTGCACAGACAGATAGAAAATGCTCAGCAGCCTCTGCATTAGCTCCCCATCCAGTGGACCAGAAGACATTTTGCCCACAAGATTTACAACCACTGTTGTTTTTTGTTTTTGTTTTTGTTTTGTTTTTCCCCTCTGCTAGAGGCCAAGCAGTTCTGAGAGCAAAGAGTATCACCTAACTCAGCCTGAATCGGAAAAAAACAGCTCTGGGAAATCAGTTTGGCATTATGCCCATAATGTGGGCCAAGGGCAAATCACTTCTTAATTACTGCTTTTGGTACAAGTTTCTGCTTTCACTCAGGCGGGTAACAATCTGAAAGACATAAGGAGACCCTTATCAAGCTGCTGCTAATTAAGCCCAGCTATTGATCCTATTGAATCCACTGATTCTGCTCTAACTGCAAGATTACAGATCCAGTGAGATTCCCAAATGTTATTATGCCTATTTGGGGATCTCAAGATGGAGAAACATCCAGCACTGAGCTGTAATGCATGCCTGGAGGCAGTGCAGACTGACATCCTGCGAGAGCAGATGAATGCACAGTCCGCACCTGGCAAGACGCACTCTGCTCATTTTGGCAAGAAATTTCTGACTCTGCTGCTAAGCATCAAGGGAAAGGAAAAACCTTTCACTGTACCTTTACTCTCAGCAGCCACCTGGTCTTTGAGGTCTGCAGTGTACCTAAATGCCATGGTACCACCAAGATCCTCCTGCTCGGTCAGGTCAGTTCAAGCAATTGAACAGAGCTTAGAAACCATTTCTGTAAACATTTTCTATTTTTATTTCTCAAATCATTTTTTTTCTGAGTTTGCACCAGCAAGAAAAGCCTTCCATCACCATTTTGTGATGTATGCAATCCTGTCACCAGCTTTGCAGCGGTCTGACAGGTGTCAGGAGCTCTGCACAGAGCTCACAGGGAGTTATTTTGATATTCAGAGCAATAAACAAAACAAGCTGTACACCTGTGATTTGACACAGAAATTCTCTAGAGTTTGATGAAAGGCTCAAATATCAATAGCAAAGCAGGAAGGTTTGCACCAAAAATTAAAATAATTCCAATCAATATTCATGCCACAGTCAGCTGCAACTTGTACAGCTTTTTCCTCTGAATAGTCATAGATTGCAGCTGGACAAAAATAACAAAATGAGGATTGGCAAGAGACTTGGTAACACAGCCATTTACAGGAACATCTGTGGTGGCGACAATGCTGTGCTGCAGGTTACCATAAGTGGTGGTTACAGAATCAAGGCACAATCATAGAAAAATAAGTCATGGGAAAGCTCCATTCTCTTCGTACCTCTAATTGATTGAGGTTGTTAGACACTCTCCTCCTGGGAGGTGGATAAGCAATATTGACTGGGTTATGCCATCATCAACAAAATCCATAAAAGGCATTGCCAAGAATATTTGTGAAAACTATACAGTACTATGAAAATCTGTTTGTTGCTAATATTTAGTCCTGGGGCTTGTTCAGTGGAAAGCCATTGAGATTATGCTGGAGCAGCTCACAGAGCAGGATTTGTCCCTGCTTTTCTGGTTCCCATGCAGAAAGAAAACAAACAGCACTAACTCTTCTCCTTGGAGCTCAGAGCTTCATGTACCGTCAAAAGCAAACTCTGCATTCACAAGGTCACTCCTCTTTTTTCTACAGATGCTGTCCAGAGGGACTGTGACAACATTAGCATGCTCATCCTGGCACAGAGCTGCCCTATATAGGTGGTCCCCACCACCTTGCAATGCCTGCAGAGCCACTCCAGTGTAGAGGAGACCCCAGAGCAAAACCTACTTGAGAAGTGGCTTCCTACTCTTTACCAGAATCCCAGAACTTAGAAACATGTGCCTTTACTGATCACCTTGCTGAGCAAACAAAGAGGCCAAATGCTTCCTTGGATTCTTGTCCACCCATGTTCTGGTGACTGTGCATCCTGTGGGCATGACTAGCTATTCTAGATACCATTTATTCACCTATTTCCTGAGCATCCTTGGCATGCCTGGACAACATGATATGAACATTACAGCAAGAACAGTGGCTCACACCAGTGTGCCTGCTCACAGTACAACAGCCAGTTGTTCTCCAGTTACTGCAATGCTCTGAAGAATGGTTTTGGCAGACCTGCAAAAAATCCACTTGAAATCTTGAACCTCATGGGTTCCATTTAAGGATAATTAATGAATGATTCAGAAGAGACGCGCACACCTCTGTTGTATGCCCGCAGCCCTGTTCTCACTGATCAGCATTTAGGATGATTTCATCTCACAGTATCTTTTCCTACGGTCTAATTCAATTACATAAGATGCTTCTGGATGACAGAAGAAGAGTCCCATAAATAGTCATTTGTACATGACTTTGGGAAGTGAGCAATTCTGTAGAATAAGAGTGAAGATAGAGCTCTACTGACCTAGCAGAGCTAATGAGAGTCTCACCATTGTTCTAAACTTGAAGGAGATCAACTATTTTATTTCTCCCAGTGGACATCTTTCACTGAAATACCTGCAGTATCAGCACTTTTTCCTGGCCTCTCCTGGAAAGGGGAAAGGGGACAAGGTGGAAGGGTAGGGAGATGGGAGATGGGCCTAAAAACAGAACAGCGGCAATGATCTGAGGAGGAAAGTTAATTTACTAAATATGATATTGGAATGCAAGATAACACTATATAATATAATATAATTGGGATTGAAGCTGATAAATCAAATAAAAAGAGAGAGAGAGTGTCCAAAACTGAATGCCTTACTCTGGAGATGAGGCAAGATGGTCTGAACGTGCATAGCTGATATGAGCAGCAAAAAAAGGAAAAGTCTTGTGACTTGTGAGGAGTTTTATCTTTCCCTCTGAATGCAAAGTGCTTTTGCACTCAAAGAGCATTATTTTGGAGATATAGACAAAATACATAACATCAGTTGGAATGCCTGTGTAGGAACACAGTGCCCTCAGCCACATTAGGGAGTCTACCCTAGCCTAGGAGAAGCAGAGAATGCTGTGCCCCTGGAGGCAATGAAAACAGAACACATCTTTTGATGCACATGAGTTTGGAATTAATTCAGCTGATTGCAGAGAAACTTGCAATGATGCCATACCCACCACAAACCATGTGACAGCGTTATCTCTACCACCTCATCATCTCCCAAAGGATGCAGCAGCACAAGGAGCAGGAATGGCAACTGAAATGACCTGCTTTCCTTCATCGCACCAACCAGCAAGCACTTCTGAGGCTATAACTCAGCTGACCTACTTGCTGTACAGCGCAGCATCCTTCTCTCCTGGACCAGAGGAAGCTGAGGTGGGCAGTCCAGAGGCAGTGGTCTGCATCACAGGACCCCAAAATGGGGAGACAGCCCCTTGCACTGCGCAGATCTATGAGGATGCTGGCTGTGGTCAGCAGTCCCCTCTGCCCAAGTGCACCCAACAGCACCATCCCACCCCAGAAACATCCAAATCCTCTCAGCTGCTGCTGCCATGGAAACGCCAGAGAGAGGCTCCGCCAGCCTTTGATGTGCTGATCTGTTTAAAGCATGCAAAATGCAATTCAGAAGCTGGGGAGCTGTATGGGGTGCACCTGGCTGCCCTAAAGATGGAGGCTCTCTGAGGATCAGGGATTGATGCACGATGGCAGGCATCGCAGCCATTCACTGCTAGAGCACTGTCACAGCATGCTGCTCTCTGCCCCGGCTCACACACTTAGCAGAGTTTAATATTTAACATCAGACAAGCTGCTGTTTCACAGGGTAATTTGAGTTATTAATAAAAAATCTGCCCTAAATAATTCAAAAATAAGATGCTGTTACTCCAGGTTATCAGCACTGGCAGCAAGTGCTGGGAGCTGAGCACCAGCACAGCACTGGCCACAAAGCAGTTAATGGGGAGCCTGGAAAGGGCTGCTGCAGCGTCAGAACATCAGTGGAGCCAAGCAACATGCAGCTTAATACTGTCTCCATCGTCACATCATAGGCAGAGAAGTAGGAAGCAATTCCCAACAACAAACAAGGAAAGCACAGGACAAGCAGGCTGCTTAATCCCCTCTCCAGGAGCTCACAGAGATCCCCTGCATTGAAAGGGTACCTCCAAACTCAAAAAGCACTGCACAACTGCATGCCTTCAAAGATGCATACTCTTGTAGCATTTAGCACTACAGTTCCCTGAGGCTTTGCTGTCAGTAACAAACAATGTGAGACACCATCCCCTGCATCCCATGTACCCTTGGTGGGCTCCCAGATTGTGGTGGTCCAATGCAAGCCAAGGAGCCCTGAAATGTGAGGGCACAGAGGAAGATTTCATTTATTTGAGGGGGTTTTATGCCAGACTTCTAGCAGAATATGCTTTGCATCATGAAAAGCAGGTACCCAAAGTGGTCTCATATAGAAAAAATGTCTATGTCCTGCACTCTGCCATTCCCAGCACATTCATTTTAATGACAGCCTACTCCACAACTGCAGCTCAAAGCCCCCAGCTCTGTAGTCTCTTCTCTTACCTTTTTGCAATCTATAGTAGCTCTTCAGAAGCATCTTCCAAGCAACATGTTTGTATGCATGTTTGCTCATGCTGATCTTCAGAACCATAGTCAAAATTAGGTCCTTGTTTTCATGGTTCAGCACCCAAAAAGGTTCCTTGAATCTCTACTGTTTCCTGGCAGCTCACAATCTCATCATTGGCATGCCGTACATCTCTCTTAATGTAAACATAAACATGATTAATGCATATTTTTGAGGTACCTTTCACCTTACACCCTCATGTTCTCCTCATAACCTGCTGGCAGAGCTCAGCAGTTGGCAGTACAGAGCAGACAGCTGGAGGAGTGGGAGCTAACTGTAGTGGTTGCAGCTCCAGAGAGAGTACAAAAAGCACATTACTTTCTTTGGGTTTTTTCTTTCTTTCTTTCTTTTTTTTTTTTTTTTTTTAGTTAGTTAGTTAGTTTGTTTGTTTCCTCCTGAAATCTCACAAAAACTACAAAGGCAATTCTGAGGATGCTGAGCTCCTTTCTTTATCCCAGTAGGTCACAATAGACCCTTTCTGTCAAGAACAAACTACAGGATCGTGTGATAGATATTTCTGGGCACCTTCCTTTGTCTTCTGTGTACAGCGTTGCATTTATTTGCAGCACAATGTGTAAAAACACACCACTTCCTCAGGGAGGAAGTCTGCAGACTACAACACCCAACCTGCAATACCCTTTTCCAATGCAGACTTGATCTCCCAGCTCTATAAAGTAAGGGCTTCACTACTGCATTTGTGGACTGGTTGCTGGCTGGTCTGAGATGCATTTCTCCCTGCTGACCCTATTGATGGGGATGAGTTCAACAAGTTATGTGAAGGAGTTGTGCTGATACAGTACTGATGGGTAGCAGATATTTTGTACTTTTATGATACTGTAGCTCCTTTTACTGCAGTCTTAGCACTGCAGCAGGCTTCACAGGGAGCATTTTTCCTGCTATGTGCAGATAAGGGCCAGCCTGCTGGCCATCACATTGTTTTTTAACAGGAACACGTTATTGTGCATCAATGCATGGCCAACCTGTGTGTGAAGAGAGCTGCCATGCCATGCTTCACTGAGCAATTTTTGCTTGGACCAAATCTGGTGAGCTGAGCTAATCCTGACAGGAAAAGAGCTGAAGAAGGGAAGAGATTAGAAAATCATAGCCTGCGGGACAAATACAGACCCTATGAAGGCACCTCTTGCCCATGAGCTGAAATATTGTCATACGAAAGACAGTGGCCCACAGATATATTTTCTATTTCAGCATTTAAGATGAGAAGCAGAACCGTAACCGTCCCCACTAAAGGGAAAACAAGTACAGCATTGCAAGCCAGTTAGGTAAGTTTTCCCTTACTGAGAGCTCTCCAGCACATTTCCCATCCCCACACCACCACTCCTCAAGCTCATCACCAGCCTGAGTTCTTTCATCCACCACAAGGCAAATTAGGAGCGGAGAGAAGCAGCTGAAAAGGAGGTCCATGCAGAGACCTGCAAGGTCAGGGAATGGAATTATTGAAGCTCAGCATCTTATTTAAGAACACACTATTTACTCCTATAATGAAAGCCATGGAAATAATTTACAGCAAAACATTATTGATTCAAATATTGGAGTAAGAACCTAGAAATGGAAGAGGCATGCATATAATTACAGAACCCAGTAAAAGCTCACATCAGTCGTCAACAAAGTAGAGCTGATTCCCAGGCAGACCAAAGGAAGACACCTTTCACACTGTCCCCTCCCCTTTCAGAAGACTGAAAGAGCAAGCTTAGTTGGCGCATGGTCTCTGCCTAAAGCTCTGACAGCGAGAGAAGGGTACAGCCCAAAACAGCCCTGCTCTTCTTGCACAAGAGATTCTGAAGTTTCCAAGTACGATTCAGAGCAACTACACATTAACTGACAACATAGAGCTGGGCTGTGGAATAGCATCTACTGCTCAGTAGAGCAGTTCTCTCCAGGTAGAGCAATGTGAGCATGCTAAGGTACAGTGCTTGGCATGAGAGGCAGTGCCTGCAGATAGGGACAGAAGACATTGAGTTTTATCACAACGTGTTTGGATATGGAAAGGTCAAATGCTTGGAAAACCCAGTAAAACACTTCCCACCACACTCACCAAAGGTTTGGAGAACCTGTGTGGGGACCATCCACAGACAGGGGCAGTTCCTGTCCAGTTCAGAGATGCTCAGTGCAAGTAGGAAGTGCACTGTCAAAGCTGAAACTGTCCTCAGCTCACCCCACACCTGTCTGTCTCATCCACCAAGGAGTACTTCTCATAGCATTTATCTTATTCTTTGCTTTGTGCTGTAATCAGCAAGTCCTGGGAAAGACACAGCACTCCCCTTCCAGGCATGGCATCAGGACAGAACTAAATGGACTCTGAACACACAAAGGTTTTTCTGTAGATTATTTAGAATCTTTTGTTTCCTGAGCAAACATCACTGCAAAAAAAGTAGAAATATGTTTATTATTCCTTTGCAGTGACCACCAGATGAGCTGAAGATATAACATAGTTTAAAGTATGTTTAAGTAGTTTAAGTATAAACATAGTTTATACTTTGCAAAGGCTTTAAGCACTGTGTTCTCTGCATTTCCCATAGCAGAGGTCCAACATACGCATATGAGCACAGCCTGCAGGACCTGAAAAGTCCCATTACCACACTACAGTAAAGGACTGTAATCATCACTTCTATTTGGTGTTTTACTGCAGCACATTTTTGCTTAAATAAGAGGCTTCTCAGTGACCTGAACAGACAGACATACAGACACACACACGCACACACACACACACTCTCTCTCCCTCTTCCCTCATCACTGTATAAATATAGAAGCCTCGTCTGTTTTCTGAATGCTCTCCCGCTGCTGCATTCTCTCCCTCCGCCTCCCCAAGACACTTTGGTAAATACCTGCTATTTTGTTTCTACTGTAGATTTCTCACTGCAGCATTCCAAAGTCCTAGATTTAACACAGTCCCCTATATTTGCAGCCCTACACAGAACTGTATGGCTCTGGCTTAATGTTTCAGACACTCAGCAAAATTTGGTTTGCAAATAGGAAGGGAGCTTGGATTTTGCTGCTGTTTGCAGCACTGTGGCTCAAAACATAACACAGTTCATCTGTGAAAGGAAATGTGAATTTTCAGATAGTTCTGCTGTGCGGAACTGTCCCTTTACAGAGAGATGTCAGAAATCTCCCTGTGACCAGGAGGATGCCCTCTGCACACCTCAGATTTGAACGAGACTATCCAGTCCAGGGGTAGTGTTTTCAGAACCCACCCTCATGACATTCTGAGAGCTGGAGGTGACGGTTGCTGCAGAGATATAGGTAGGGTAAAGAACCCAGATATCTCTGCAATCCTTGACCCATCCTTCCATCACGCCTCCAGTGATGCTGCATCTTCCCAGGCCAGCAAAGAGACTGTACATTTCTGAAGAACATTGACATACTTAGGCAATTAAAATGAATTAGCATAATTCAGACCAAACTTCTAATTTTAGCTCTCTGTAAAGCTGCTTTCCTTTGAGCTCAAATCTAGCCTGCTGTACCTCAGCTGCAGCACAATAGAAGCAGCTTCTTGTCACGAACAAAGTGAGCTGCACGTGCTGCCGAGCTCATGTCTGTCACAGAAGACACCCTTGGCCTCATCCCCTGCACATAGGAATTGCTCTGCTTGGGCAGATACTTGGGGTGCTCTGCACTGCACAGGGGACCAGGTACAGAGGACAGTTAAAAGACCTTGCTCCAGAAATCGATTTCAGAATGCTGCAAGGTTTAAAATGTTGCTTGCCTTGTCCCAGTATCTTGATATCTGGAGGGTTCACCAAGCATACATGGATACCGTTATTACCTGAATAATTTAAGAACCTGCAAAGCAGCAGTGTGGAATGGAACCAGCTTTATCTGTGTGCCTCCTCCCCGCGCCAATGCGTGCCTGCAGCAGCAGGGGCTGCTCCAACCTCCCATCCTTTCCTTCCAGATGCCTACATTCAGCTCATGTTTTACATGCCAGCCACTCCCCCTCCCATCACCGGCGCTGCAGTTCCTTGTCTGGAAATGTCAGGAAAGGACAGATGCACAGGCTCTGAAACGCCTTGCTAGCTCAGCAGTGTACATGCTGTTCTTCACTTACAACTGACTTGAGTTTTTGTGCACAATTGCTTACTGGGAAAGCAATCAAACACGGTCCATTATACATTAGCTTCCTTTACCTGAGAGACCTGGCTATCTGGGCACCACATCCGCCAAATGCCAAGGTGGACAGTGAGAGAAGTAAAAGGATCTGCTACTGAATATGTGTTCTGATTTTTCTAACTGGGCCATCTGAAAGATCTCTTGGGCTGTGCCCATTGCAACATCACATGCTCAGCCACAAGCTCCTGTAACCTCTCTGCTGTGAAGGAGCATGGAGAGAAGTCTAATTTCTGCACTGCCATTTTGCTTTCTGCACATAAATATGCCACGCCCTGTCCTCTGCCATCCCTCCCCCGTACTTAATGTCATCACTGGAAAGAAAATCCAAATGTTAGGAGGACAGATGCTCCCATTATAACCAGCGTACACCGCATTACAACCTAATGGAAGAAATGCTAGAGGGTGGTTGTGAGTGGCAGCAAGTGAAATTTGACAGAGTTTAGTCAAAAGTAAGTTTGACAGAGTCACCTCTTCCTGCTGACTCCATACCAGAAAGAAACAGAGACACAGAGAGAGTTGGAGGGGAAGCCTCAGTGGGTGCTCTCACAGAGCTGTTGGCAGAGAAGCCCAGCACAGCGCCGATGCTTTCTCTAATCCTGACAGCTTTTCCATCCGCACAGCACTCCAGTGGCAGGTCAGATAAACAGCATCAGAGGAAGCTGTCATCACACACAGCCCCCATACTTCCCCACCCAGCCTAAAACACAAACTAAATATTTATTATGCTTCTACAAAGTCTGAATCTCCTCACGGTGCAGCCAGCTGATGTAATCCTCCCCAGATCCTGACAGGACTTGCTTCCCCATCAACCTTGACAGTGCTCAGAGGGTCACTGTTACCTTCTTGTCACACAAATCAATTCCTTGTTGGCACACTGGGCAGACAGAGGCGGGGATGTAAATCCTCCACCACTGCGACATCAATTGGTACATCGGATCACCTTAAAGGAGCTCAGTTTTGCCCCAGTCTATCAGTAGCTGTGTATACAAAACAGTTTCCCAGCTTTACACCCTGGACATTTGTAGCAGAAAAGATTCATCCTTGCACTGCTGTCTTGAACCTAGCACATACACAACACACAGAAAGATTTAAGATGGCGCTGTGATTTGCAAAGTCCTTTTCTAAGCCTAGATAATAGCTAGATGGCTAATGACTGAGCCCATTCCTAGAAACACACTCTAATTCTTTGCCTACATGCTACCCCAATTACATTCAGAGTGGTACTTCCTTGGCTCTCAAAGGCTTTGGTTGCCCTGACACTCTGTGCCCCTCCTCATTTCCACTGCACAGTAGCATCAAGTTTCAGGCAGAAGATTACAGTGGAGTTTCTTCTGACTCCTTCTGCGATGTATTTGAGTACAAGGTAATGAGCACTGAAGTATTTCCTCTGCACCAAGCACAGGTGCTATCTGAGAGCAGGGAGACATATGCCCTCAAACTAGTCTGTTTTGTTTCCTGGAAATGGGCAACTAGAAAAACAGCCAGAAGTTTTATGCAGAAAGTTTCTCAAGAAACATTTTCCTTTAGCATTCAAGACTGTATTGTGTGAGATACTGTACAAATTCAGACTGAGAGACTGTCCTAGCCTTGTACAATTGCAAGCCAAAGGAAATAGACAGCAGTGAAAAGAGAAAATAAGTGGCTTGATTGTCCTTGTTCAAAACAAACAAAAAAGTAGCAAATAGAGGCAGCAGTACAGGCGCTGGCCTCTGTTCTCTAGAGCCCAAGCAAAACTTACTCTGAACGTACTGAGAGGATGTACCACAGAACACACAACATGCACAACAACACAAAAATGGCTGGAAATGCTGCAGAATGCAAACCACTCATGCCCCAAGACATAGATAGCATCAGCTTGCACGGGATTAGAAGAAACTTGTTCTGTGGCTATCATCTCCTTTCTCTGGCTGTCTCCACTGCTTTGTTAGCACCTCTTAGGATGACCGGTTGCCCCTCTGCTACTGACACCAATAAAGTGAATTGCAGCAGTGCATGGTGGGCTCAGATATAGATCAAGACATAGGCATACAGCACTGCGCAAACACAGAGCAAACAGTCTCTGCCCACAGGAGCCTTTGCCTATAGAGCAAGAGACAACCAGCTGGCACATGTAGAGAAGTAGAAGATCCAGTAACACAGCAATGTTTTCAGTCCACACTGATGGACAGTGTGAGAGTGTTTTGACAGAGAGGCCTTCTGTATGGACAAATGGTAAACTGCATGCAGACTTTCAAGGCACCACCCAAGCTAACATGGAGATCCCCTGAGCTGCTGCTGCAAAACAGAATGAGAAACTCCAACATGTTCTGGTAGCCCTTGCTGTGGTGCCAACAGAGACTTGTACAATAAACTGCCACCACTGCAGACACTCGGGCGGTGGGAAGCAAGGGATAAGAAGAGAGGACTTTCCCTATAGCAAAATCTCCTAGTTCACAGTAGAACTCCTTAACTGCTTTCTGATAGCATAAGAGACAAGCTGCTCTGTAGAAGAGTAAAAGGCCCTGCAGGGAAAAGCTGTGAGCCTGCATGCAGCAAGCAGTTATCACTGAAGAAAGCAATGTTTAACTTGCCAGTGTGGTAGCTGAAAGGCCCCATACCCAGTGCCAAGCTGCTGTCTACAGACTTTATATCCGTGCTGAATGTGTCTGCTACTCTATCCAAATTCAATGTTCTCTGCAAACACAGAGCACTCTTGGGCTGCCCTGGTCAGACATCTCAGTGCTCAGCCCCATGCAGAAGCATCCCTCACCCCAGCTTTGGTCCCAGAAGAAATGGAGGGCAAGCAGGGGCTCTGTCTGCCCTGGCTATAGGGTAGGCTATGAGGCAGCCCAGCCTCCCTTCCTGAAGCATGTCCCCTGGGCATAATGCTTGGGAAGGGAAAGCTGAAGCTCAGGTGCTCTGCAGCGTGCCAGAATCCTGCTAAATTCTCCATGAAGACCTTGCACCATGCCCCCCATGCTGTGACAATCCTGAATAGTGCACTACAATGTTTACGGCTGCAAGATCTGTTTCATCTCAGGGAATCAGAGCCCCTGGGTTTATTCAGGGGAGTTTCACCATCTCCATTGCTTATGTCACTGTCTTGGCAGCAAGCATAACTCAAGCCTCTCACAAGGAGATCACAAGAAGGTCCCCCCTGGTCCTTTCCACCTGAGGAAGCCCAGGCACTTTACAGAGATCTTTGGATTTCCCAGTCCATCACTGAGACACACTGACACTGTGATTCACAGTGAGGGGCAGAAGGGAATACGATGGTTTTCTCAAAGCCATAAGGAAGGGGTGAGCCTTCACTCCCAACATGCATGAATGAAATTGGGATTCCAGTGCCCAGGGCTAGCCCAGACTGCTTAAATGGGCAGTTGTCTGGCAGTGGGGCAGGAAGAATAAAACTCTGAGGGCTGCTCAGCAGTGCCTGCTCTGCTCCCTCAGTAGGATATCTCTCATGGCTGTGCAGAAGCAGCCATTGGCACATTCTAAGCAACAGAAATCTGCTGTAAAACTTGCTCACAGGAAACACACAGAAGTCTTAAACTCTTTTGCTAAATACAGAGAAGTCCCCTAAGACACCTCTGTATTGCAACCTCCTCTCACATATACCCTGGATTACCCTTGGTGCCACCTCATTCCTCATAGCCTCTCTGCACTGGTGTATAGCATAGACATCAGGTCCTGTTGTGAGAAGAACAAGAGATCTTCAAGGGTCAACAAATCTTAGCCACACATCTGCTCCTGCAGAAAGCTGGCAGCAAGAAAAAACTGACAGTGGCTTTCCAGAAAGGAGCTACAGCTCAGAACAGCTGACAGAGCCAAGGCTCCAGAATGTTGATGTTGGCAGAGGGGAAAGGCACCTTTTCTTGCTCCTGGCCCCCTATGTGCCTGTTGCCAGTGAGTGTGATGCCTTTGCTTGGAGGGATGATCCACATCCCCCTCTCCAATGCTGCCTGTGCTACGCAGCAGCAGCAGAGCACTCGGTCCCTGCACAAAACTGCTCCTTCTCCCCAGGTGGCCTGCTGTCACTGTACCCTGGGTGCAGTGTCCTGGCAGAAGCAGGGCACAGAGAGAATATTAGAAACACTCTTCACTGGAAAAAGAGGTACGTGTCACCTGCTCCTTTGCAACTCTGGGAGACTGCATGAATCTGAAAGAAAATTTATCCCAGAGATCAAATCCATTACTGGCATATGATGAAAGGACTTGGAAATGGGCTGAGTGAGACTTTGATGCTTAGACAAACCCTTCACTTCCTCTCTCCCTTCACCCTCCTTTTTTCTACCCCCATCCCTACGCTGTCAGGATAAACAGCAGACTCCTGGCCCCAGAAGTTGTCTTCTGTTTGGTAGGGACTGTTCCTTGTGCAGAGAGCACATGGATTTGTACTGGGAACAGAGTGCCTCTAATCATCTCCCCCCTCCAAAAGCAATCAGCACCCACTGCCACAAGCACAGGCATCTGAATACAGGGCTGCTTACCCCAGCATCACTGACCTTTTTCTTCCGGTCCCGAGAGCGGTTCCTGCGCTTGCGATTGGATTCTTCCTTCTCCTTTTGCTCCTGTAGAGCCTGAGCCTCAATGTCTTTGATTTTCTTCAGCTGCTTTGCTGCTTGAGCCATGGCTGGTCAGACTGCAGTTGCTCCAGGGCTCACAGCGACACTTTCCGCACAGCACACTCCTGTTCCTGGCCAGGAAGGTCCCTTTCCAGCTCAAATGCTGTCGACCCAGATGGATGTGAAACCAGTAACGAGAGGAAGATAGAAAGCAGACAACAAGCCCCAAAGGACAGACAGTGTCTCCAGCTAATTGCTAGATGGAGTCCAGAACACCTTTATAAAGCATTAATAATCCCAAATCCAGCTGTTCCAGAGGTCCTGTGCACCATTGCAGCAGCCCCTGACTGCACTGGCACATCATGCAGAACCCTCCCGATGGGACAGGGTACCAGGCTGTTCTGTGCTCGCTCTCTCACTGCCTCTCCTGCAGTATGAAAAGAGATGCAGGCAGCTAGCCATAGGAAGAAAAATAACTCTCAGCAATTAATGCATGATGACAGCAGAGAAGCAGAGGAAAAGGAGGCCGGTGCATTTCATCTCGACTTCTGTTCTCTCTGTAGCAATACATTGAAAGCAGTAACCTGCACGTAGTCAGTCGCTGGCTCTACCACTGCAGTGCTGCTGAGGCAGGCACATATTCCAGTCTCTCTGATTTCCTCAGTCACTCTCTGTGCAGCGGGCGATGCGGCTGGTTGTGATTCCGGCTCCTTTCAGGGGGAGCAGTAGGCAATTGCTGCGTTGCTTAGAAGGCAGGCAGCATCCCTGCTCAGAAAACAGTCAATACTGCAAAGGCTGTGCCAAATGTTGGGGCAAAGTGCAGATTAACAGCATCCTTTTCTGCTCACATCTCTTCACTGAGTGAACAGCGACGGGAGGGGAGGGATCTTGGCTGTGAATGGGAGACAGAAACCAGGGGCTCAGTTTGCTCCTTGACTACACAGCTGTAGAAAAGAAAACCAGAGACCCCAGCTCCTGCCCCACTCAGGCATCATCAGAGGATTCCTGGTCATGGCACCTGGAGACAGTCACCCTTCTCCATGCACGTCTGTCCATTTCACCTGCAGCCGCCCTTTCGAAGCACAACAAACCACAGGTTGGAAGTCAGGGGTCTAGCCCAGAGATGTAATTTTTGTTCCTGCAGATTGCATCAGTGCAGGAGGGGTCTGGAAACAAACTGGTGTCTGCACTTTTCTCAGCTCAATTCTCTGCTCTCCCTCTGCCCCAAAATGTCACCCATCTGCAAACTTATGGGCAGAGCACTGGGAGCATTATCTGCCCTACATATGCTGCAGGTTTCTGGCATAGCTCATCCTATTTTAGACAGAAAGGTCCCTTTTGTGTCAAAAGATGGGGAAGTAGGGTTTAATGTCAATTCCTTAGCAACTACTTGACAGTCACTTACAGGTTATTTAGAGTGATGGGAAGCTGAGAAATGCAAAATTAACTGTAGATAATGTAGGTCACTTTTCTGGCTAAGTTTTCCTGCATTTCTTTTCCCTTTGAAGTCCTTCCAATTCTCCTGCTTTACCCACAGACCAAAAAGAGTCCAAACAACAGAAAACAGGTCTATGTATCTCAGTTTTTTTCAGAATGTAATGGGTGAGAATACAGAAAAGGTTTATGGGGTCCTAATAAAATCTGAGAACAGGAAATCATCAAATTTTACAAGTCAGCTTTTCCAAGAGCAGCTTTAGTTCTTTGACCTCTACCCATCTGGAGAAACACAACTCAGGTTCAGATAGAGCTACACATCTTTATACATCTTGTGAATACGCATATTAAAAAAAATACAGAATTAAAAAGAAACCACACAGCACAATGCTCCATAGACAGGAGAGGCCATGTGCACAGCTGCAACAGTCAGAGGCACCATATTTAAAATAACTGAAAGTCTATACTCTTTCCATTCAGTGTCAGAGCTTCCAGACAGTGCTTTCTCAGAACATCATCTCTCCCTTTCTGCCTCCTTCCTTCACCATCATTTGCTGCTTGGACTCACCCAGCCCTGCACAGGATTTGTGACAAAGGTCCCTGAGGACAGTGGTCATGTTAGCTAACACACTGAAGTGTCTATCTTACAGCTGGATGGACAGAGAGGCCACCAAGGGCATCTGTGATGGCCTCTAGAGGGACTATTTTCAGTTCTCCTTTGTCCTCAGAGTTTCTACAATCACTTGCTGACCTCTTGCTGTATGTGCCAGGCCAGGTCTGAGTGCTTGCTGAGGACCAAGCTCTGCAATATGCTTTGATTTCAACAGCATGCTCTCTTAATACAAACCAAGAGGGGACAAGGACAGTCCTAAAGTAACCGCAATCTTGCCTACACTAGGATGCAAAAAATGACCATGGACAGTTGATTTTGAAACATCTACTTCGAATATCGACAGCGTCATTTAAGAGACCAAGTTTAGTGAAATTCATTCTCCCTGCTATATACATGAGGTTGTCCTCAGAGGCTTACAAATGTAATATTCCAAGTTGTGAAGCATTTGCCTCGGGTTGATTTTGAGCTTTTGTGTGCTGGTGTGTGGTGTATGGTTGGTAAAAAGTGACCATGGAGATGTATACATGAGGAAGAGCTCATCTTCTTCAGTGTTCTTGCTGTTTCAGAATGGAGCCAGGACTCTGTTCAGGGGAAGCAAGAAACGGACTGATCCTTTATTTCCCTTAAGTCACCACTTCATTTTTTTTTCTCCAACTCTGATTTCTCTCTTCTTTGAATGACTTGTTGAGGAAATACAGAGAAAAGAAGAAAACACTTTATAGATCATATTCTTGTTGCTGCTTGTTTCTAGTGGAGAAATACAACAGCACTTCAAAATAGAGAAATGGAGGATGACAGTAAACAGATCTTCTCCTTCAGCTGAAAGATACCACCTGCATGTATAGCCAGCACAATACTATAAAAGAAGATTTTAAAGAGCCTTATTTAATTATTTGACACAAAGCACTGTATTTAACACATTTTCCTTCAAAACAGAGTGTCTATACTGTATCTCTGGTACCTTGGTAACAGACTGGGATTCTACCATGTCAGACAAATGGCAATCAACAACAGTCCCTGTTGCAAAGAGCTCACAGGATCAAGGGTTTGGCAAGGGAAAGCAAGGAGAACCCTTAAGAAAATGGTCGCACAAATGAACAAGGCTACTATGTGCCAATTCAACACACACAGCTGTCCTGCAGAACAGAACCTTGTGTGAGGGAAGTACAGAAACAAAGTCCTGTTTGCCTACAAGGTGTTTCCAGGAATGAAGCATAGCTGGAGTCCTGCTCTGCTCTGAGCAAAAAACAGTTTGTGGAAATTGTTGAGGTTCTTTGTATTAGGGGCAATAGAATTTTACATTCAAACTCCAATTTCAGGCAGCTATTTTTAGCCAAACTCTTCTGGTTGACAAGCTGTGAAGATGAAGGATGCTGCGGGCCACACCTCAGCCACTGTAAACCAAGCCTTGTTCAGTCCATCTGCATTCCCTATTGCTGCAGAGAGAGGATCTCAGCACAGATCTCTCTCCCTGAGTCGGGAACTTAATTTAAATTGTTCTGTTCTTTTTATCTTTTCTTAGCTATCTCACTGATAAGCTCAAAGCCTTTCAATTCACCTCTTTGAAATCCTTGAAATCTTCAAGGCCAAAGCTTGTATGTTGCTGTGTGTTGCTTTCAACATATGCAGCCCTACACGTTCTGTTGGTAACAGACATTTTGGTCCACATAACAGCTAATTTGGAGCAAATCTGTCACTGCTGAATGGAACTGTTCTGTGTTCACAGCATGATACCTGGCAGCGGCAGTGCAGAGCACGCAGTAGCAGCTGTTCATGCCATGCTATAAGATGCTGATGGTTCTTGTACTGCCTGATTTAAACCCTGTTTTAGCACGGCAACTCTCCAAAACCAAACCAAAACCAAAACAAAACAATCACTCACTTCTTTAGGCCTTCACTGACAGTAGGATTTCGATGAGATACTGAAAAAGAGATCTCCTTGTTTATGACTCCCAAATGTGGCTGTCATCAAATCAACCCACGCAAACAGTGTTTCACTTATTCTCTTTTCCTTAAAAAATAAAAAATTTAAAAAAAAAATCCAACACCAACAAACAGGGTTATTTACAATGAGGCCCATTTGAGCAAATAATGTTTTTTATAAACCATTCTTCAGCAGCAATTATTTGTCATCTCATTAACGCTGGGAAATCACATCTCTGTGATCTTGTTTATGGATTTCCATGAGCACTTATTTTTGTTCCCAGCCTAAAAGCTAGAGAGAAAGTTAGGAACATCACATTCCTGTTTAGATTTTTTCTTAAAACAGTTTCAACTCCCTTAAGAACGGGGAAGCACGCCCCTTTTAACTATCATTAGTGCTGATCCTACCGACAACAAACTTGGCAACTTAAGCATTGTCAAAGCATTGCAAAGATCTCCAACAAAGAACTGAAGAGCATTTCAAAACAGCATATGTAACCATCTTTTTGTATCAGGGCGTTAGATGAAGGCTTAGATTTGCCTTACTCATCAGTTTATGATAGGAGGATCTCACTAAAGGAGAAATGCATGATCTCATTTCATGGCAGTGATTTGCCATGATCATTCTGAATTCTGGAGTTACCTAAATCAAGAGAATGATGTTTTGGTCCAATCACACAGCACATAAACTGCAGAAGTCAAAGCTGTTCTGAAGTAGTGGAGAACATACAGCTGTTCTTGATTAGTATTTTACTTTCAAAATTTGCATTGCATATAAAAAATGAGAGACGTTTCTGAAAATTGGAGATAAATAAAAGTGAACATGTTGTGTGCAGAGAACTAAGAGTGGACTGCCCTGAGCATCACGAACAACGACTTCTGTCTGCCCTCACACAGCCAGACCTGCAAACTTGGGGACAACGTGACCGAGGAGAGATGAGTCAGCCTAAAGGACGATGTAGCACTGCCAGCAAAAAGATACGTTTCATCTCCGCGAGGGCCGAATTTTCGTTCAAAAGGAAGTTAGCGGTTCTCAGGGCGCTTCTCGCTTTTCCCCAGGACACAGCCGGCCCCTTTGCAGGCAGACCTGTGACACTGCGGCTGCGCGAAGGCCGGGGGCTGCAACCGTGCAGGCGCCGGAGCTCTGGAGCTCTGCTGCCGCCTGGCGCCGGCGCGGGGCTGCAGGCGCGCAGCGGAGCTCGGCACACGCAAGACGAAGCTCTTAGGGCCGCTGTACGAACGCAGTTGACAAAACACAGCTGCTGCACTTCCTTAAGCTTCAGGCGGCCCTTGCGGAGAGGAACAAAGGACAAACAGGGAATCACGTTCCCAGGACGAAGATCAGTAACGGAGCTCAGTGCTCAAATGGAAGGAAAAAAAAATCCACGTGCACAACAGACATCCAAAATGGCTCAACATAATTTATTTTTTATGTTAAAATGTACAGAGTTCTTTTGAAAGTACTTGCTAGAAAGGGGAAAAAAAAGTGATATTACATACAAGTAGAGGAAGGGAGACCATCCAGCCAGGAGCATGACATGGAGAATTACAAAGGCATCCAGGCACCCCTTCCCCTTAGCTTACAAGTCACCATGAACGAAGTACAAAGAGATTACAAAACAGGAAAAGCAAATATAAACAGACAGGAATAAACTCAGCTTCATTTGTACATGCGGCTTTTAGAGGCATCTGGAGCTCCTATTCACACACTCTAGAGATCTCTTTAAAGAGAATTTTTTTCTTTCTTAAAATAGTTTTTAATATTCTACAACAAAGATAAAAAATTTTGAAGATGGAATGAAATGAAAAAGCTCTTATTTTAAAAGGCATCAAAGTCACTAACAGTGAGATTTTCTTTAATTTCTTTTAGAAGATTACCCAAGTTATCTTGCTAAAAATACATTTATTTATTTTCTTTTTAAACAGAAGTGAAAAAATGGTAGGTACCAATATTACTGTGTTGGATAATTTCTTTTTATATATAGAAAAGAACTTCTTTTTCTACAATAGTTCTACAGTCACAAAGGCTTGTGGAAAAGGGAGCTGCCCAATTGATTAAAAAAAAAATATATAAAACCAAACATAACAGCAAACAAACTGAATTCATGGCCCTCATCTCAACAGCTTCTCCTCCTGTCTCAGATCCATTCCACCCCACCACCCACCCAGCAGCCAGGAAGCAGCGGCACAGCTGAAGATGTAGGAAGGAGAGGGCAGCACAGTGTGCTTCCTACGTGGGTTATTTGGAATTGGAGTCGTATATACAGAGAAATGGAGTCCTACACAGCCTTGTACATGCTCAAAACTAAACAGGAAAAAAAAAGGAAGTCCTTTGAATTCTGCCTTTTATGGTTAGCAGTTATTGGAAGAAAGTCCATTTTAGTGCATACGAAGAAACCCAACTTGTAGATTCTTTTGGTTTTTTTTTTTTTTTTTTTTTAAGAAATAAAAATTAGTCTTATTAATGTGTATTTCTGCTTCATATACAATAAAAAAAAGATCTCTACGTTAAGGGGTGTCCCTTTTTGAACTAGGTGACATGCCAGCAGATGCTGTCTCTATCACAGAGCGGTACAGCCAAAAAAGAACACAAACTGGATTATGCAGTAATAAACAGCAAAATCCTGCCACCTGCATCCTGCTGCGGTGTTTGGACTGTTTCACTCCTGTAAAACAGGCTGACTCCCTTCGTTTCCCACACTAGATCAAAAGCGTGGCTATTCTGACAAAATGTTCTTAAACAGTGGAAGAATCAGGGAAATGTTCAACAAAACTGATTCCCCCCTAACAGTGGCACATTCAGCAACTGTCTATGCCATACCAGGAATGGAAGAGCGACAAGGACACCACAAGGTTCTCACCAAGTCACTTAACATACATTTTATCTTGCAAGATAATGGAAGTATAGAGACTAGAGGCAGATCACTGGAAACAGATGCTTTTGAGCTCAGACTGCTCAAAGGTTCAGAACAAGACCCTCAGCATTTCCAAGTACACACTAAAGCAGAGTTTAGGATCTCAGAGTTGTGGTTGACTTGCAGTTCACCAGAAGAGTCTGCAACCCTTTTTGTCCAGTAATCATCCTACCCTCCTCATGACTGCATGATGGTTACGAACAGCTCATAGATGCTTCCAGTAGTTCAGAGTGACAACGTGTGCACGTGCAGACGTGCATGCCTGGGTTGTAAATGGGATCATTTTAAAAGTACATTATACTTTCAGAATGAAACATACAATTTTAATTAACTCATCTACAAAAACACCAACGTGAATAGTTTGTTTACATGTGTCTCCAAATTTTACTGAAGGCGAGAGTCAGGAAAAGTTCAAAGATAAATTGTTTTTCCTGACTTGCAGAAATAAACAGCTTCATTTATCCTCTGTGTCCCCTTTCACTTCTCCCAATAAGTGCCTCCTGCTAGAAGTAGAAAATTCTAAGTGGGGTTTGGAGGGACGGGTTGTTACTCTTTGAGATGTCAGACATTTTACATTACTGCAGCACTAAAAAAAGTATACGGAGGGACACAGGGGAGGGAGGAGGACATACATTTGAAAAAAAAATTAGAAAGATGATTTCACCATTACACATATTCTGTCCACATGGTCAGCAAAGTAAGGCTCTTTTTAAATTATGAAAACATTTTGTGCATGTTTTCCCTCTAAAAAACATCTGTAAATGATTTCAGCTGTAAAATGTTTCAGGATTGTGAAGAAAACAACCCCTCTCTTTCCCTCCCCCACCCCACCCCCCAGAAAAAAAAAAAAACAAACAAAAACAAACAAAAAAACCCAGAAAACCAACAACAACAACAAAAACCACCAAGCTTTCTAAAAAATAAAATAAACCAAAGAAAATCCCTCTAAATCTACAGCAATATTTTAACTGGAAAAAGGTCCGTTTTCTCTGGTTCGTCAGTATAAAAGGTTCCTTTATTTATATATTTAAGTTTTTTGGATGCAAGCTCATCTTGCTCATCTTCTCATGTACGGTCCATTGAGAGACTGCTTGGGCACCCCAGCAGCATTCATGTAGCTGTGATGGGAGGGGCCAGTGTACATCATATTTCCATGAGGATTTGGCTGCATAGGCTGCTGGGTATAGGCCTGGCTCCCCATCATTCCCATCTGCATCTGCATAGGATACTGTGCTGTCTGGTTCATGTAGGCAGGGTTACTATGGTAACTGCTGTTCATCATGGGTTGTGTCATTCTGTAGCTGTTCATGGCATTAAGGGTGTTCATATTCATGGAATTAACATTGTATGGGGTGGTTGGCATTAGGTTGACCCCCATGTTCATACCTCGCTGAACAGCCAACGTACGAGGGCCAGCCTGCATGGCAACAGCAGGTGGGCTGCGGCCATAGAGTTGCTGCTGGTGTGCAGTTGCAGAGGGCAGGGGTGCTGATTTAGAGCGAATGGAAATATGCCCCTTGACCGGCATTTGCCCCTGTAACCTCTGTGTATGTGGAATGCCAATATTGGTAGCAGACATATTACACTGAAGCAGAGGTGACGTGAGGTTCATGGTGGTTGATGCCAAGTTTGGTGGGGGTGTCATGGTGGCTTGTGCTTGTGGTGTGCCTGCTAATGGATGAGAGGGAGCTAGCTGAGCCAATCCTGTGTTGGACAGAGAAACACTGGTTGCATAGGAAGTCACAGCAGGAGAATGGCTATAAGGCATGGCATGAGGGTCCATAATGGTGTTTGTCAGCTGCTGCAACTTGGCTAAACTGAATGTGGCCGATGGTTGTGAATAGCTCCCAGCCCCAAAATCCCCTGGAATCCTCTCATAGATACTTATGTTACCAGTGGCTCCCGACTCAGGTATTTCCATGATCATAGGTGCTGGGGTGAAGCTGTTGTTCATACTACACTGGGACAGTGGAGGCTGCTGCTGGGGTGGAGGTGGAGGCTGTGGCTGCTGTGACTGAGGCTGCTGCTGTTGTGGCTGCGCTGCTGGTTGCTGGTTACTTGGAGGTCTTTCTATGACACAGCTCTGAGGTGACTTGATATTACAGTTTGCTGCAGGCTGGACAGCGCTTTGCTGCATCATGCTGCAACTGCTGCCAATGTTTGCCATTTGCTGAGTGACAACACAACTGTTCTGTGTGAGGCTGCTGGAAGAAGACAATCCCCCATAGGAACAGCTGCTCTGAGAAGAGTTATTTCCACAAATGCTGCCTCCCATAGTGGAGTCATAGCTGCTTGGGTTTTCATAATTCTCTGTAGTGCTCTCAATGCTGCCAAGGTCACTGAAGCCACTATCCACCACCTGCTGAGAGTGGTCTGATACTGAAGGCACATCCATCATGGGGCTGGTCTCCATGTTCTGCATAGAGGGTGCGGACAGGGATCCTTGTTCAGGGCTTATCTGGGTGTAACTGCTCTCCAGAGCAGGCACATTTGGGCTGCTGACAGAACGAACAGATTGGCTGGGGTGGGACTGAACAGAGGATATTGGACTGTTGTGTTCTGAGGCCTGGCAATCTTCAACCATTGATATCTGAGGATCCTCCTCAGTCTGGGTATAACTCTGCAGAGTCTGACAAGCTGCAAGAGTCTCTTCACAGTCCTGGTAAGCTACATCATGTTCATTGCCTTCCTCCTGTGTCAAGGACTGGACTGCTTGAACAGTTTCGAGATCTAGTTCACTATGAGGAATCTCCTCCTCTTCTTTTAATTCAATTAAACCTTCTTTATTACTTGGATCTTCTTCACGATCATCTTCAGACCCAGGGACATGCTCTGAGCCCACTGATGTTTCATTGGAAGCCTGCTCTTCCTCAGAATCTGCCTCTGCTTCATCTTTTCCTTTTGCATCTTCTCTACTGCTTGGTATATTTGTTTCTAAAAAACATTCCTGAACATCAGGTTCCTCCTTCACCCCTTCTCTTACAGGCTGTTCCTCCAATTCTTTTTTCTTCACAGACTCCAGATGACCATCATCTTCATCATCAGCATCATGGTCTTCATTTTGATTTGCCACTACTGCAGTTTCATCATCTTCCTCATGGTCCTGCTCAGGTTCATCTAGCTCTTGCTGCTCTTCTTCTGATTGCCTTTGCTCTTCTAATACTTGTGGTTTCTCCTCTACCTCCTCTTCTATTTCAGGCTCTTTAACTTCTGGCACTGGACTACTGCTGCTGTCCACTGGAGAAACTGCTCTTACTTCACAGCTGGCTGCATCTTCCTCTTCTCCCTCTCCAACCTCTTCTGTTTCCATATTCACATCTTCCTCTTTCCTTTCCTCATTAAGAGGCAGCTCTTCTTTTTGCTCAACACTTTCCTCTTTATCTGAAATTTTGGACTTACGTCCTGTTTTTGAATTAGCTATCACTGCATCAATTCCCTCTCCCTGAACCAGTGGTGGCACTTTATCTCGGTTCAGCTTAAAACCTGGTTTTCGACCAGGTCTTTTCTTCCAATGGACTGGTTTTCGGCTTTTGCCTTTTGGCCATCCCTTCTTCTTTTTCATGGGTGTAGAAGTATCTGGATCAAGTGAAGAATCATTTGCTTCACACTTTCTCAGCATAGATAATGGTTTCAAAGTTGGAGTATCTAAAAACACAAACAGAAAAATGCTGTTCACACTGAGCATTCATGGAAACTTTCCCAAGCATTCTGTCATGTTTAGCAACTTAGATATCTAGCTTAGCAATTTACTGTGAAGGGTAACAAGAAAGATCAAGGTCTGCTCATCAGCAGTTGCAAAGCATACTGCATTTTCAAAGACAAATGCTTTCAAGATTTTGCATGGTCAAAGATCTGAGCCTTTAATAAGCAAGTCAAACACGTTACAATAAAAGTTATGTTTCCATTCAGATCTGTATTTCGTTCATCTGCTGCAGAAATAACATATTTTTACTTTGTCATGGCTTACATTTTTGAATGCCTAAAGAAATACACAGATGACTGAACTTGGCTGTTTTTATCCTAAGAAAACACTTAAAGGAATTTAAATTCCTTTCTCATCTGACTTTTATTTGATGAAATATTATTTTGCATTTCAGTAGCTTTCCAGATACTATAATAGTTCCACAGCCTATACTATCAGAAATTGATGTTTAATGAATTTACTGAACACTGTAAGACTTCCCCCTTAGTAATTCTGTTTTGAACCTGTCAATTACAATAGTCAGTGGCATTTCATACAACTGCTGAAAAACTCTTGCACTGACACTAGTCAATATTCACACTTTATCATCTGAATTTTGGTCTTCAGACACTCAATCTTCTTAATCTGCTTTTGTGTTAGTTTTATTTTATCTGCTGGACAGAGAATCATTCTTACCAATTAACAGTTCTCACATAGGTAAACAAAAGTAGTAAGTTGCTCTTGCCTCTGCTTATAATCCAAGGTGACTGAATTCTTTGAATCTATCGTAATAGAAAATTTGTTTCAGTGCCTTTATCAACCCATGACTGTTCTTTGAAATATTTCAATTTATTGATACTCTTATCAAGTGTGAATAACAGTAAAGACAGCAGTAGTAGCTTCACCAAAGATGACAAGATGTCTCTGCTTCACTTGAAATTTCCCCATTCATATACTTAAAGATCATCCAAATCTTTGAGCTAGAATACCATGCTCCCTTGATTAACTAGACATGAACTTCAAATACTTTCTCAGAGACTATGTGTGCCACTGAGATATCCTTCACTTCATTTACCAAATCCTTTTTCTTTTCTTGTCAGCTGCAACACTGTTTCTTTAATATTTATCCATAAAATAGTAAAGAAAGCGGACATGAAAGTCCAACTCCATTCCATTCTAGGCATTTTCCAAAGAGAGCTGCTGTAAATCCAGTTATGCAAACAGTTCAAAAGGTAACACTAAATGTGTTCCTAGTAATAAAAAAATTCATCTTAAGAACCGATATGTCAGCTGAGTTACTCTCGCACTTTGTTCAACTTTAACCCTGTGATTCTGTGAACTGGATGTGAACAGTGTTTGGTGTCTCCAGAAGTTACTCAATCTGCTTACAAATAAATTCATCCATGGTAAGCCACTTTTTTTTTTTTTTTTTTTTTTTAAAGTTTCAAAGATGCTATTTATTGAAAGTTAGATATCCACTAAGAACTACATAAAAAATTCTGACAGGTATTTATCTTCAATACCTTTGACCAGAAACATACTAGAAAAAAAATCTGAGTATGAAAAATGAGCTTAAACATTGAGTTCAAAATTTAACAACTCCTTCAAGTCATCCATCAAAAAATATTTTGAATGTAAATAAAGGAAAGAAAGGATCTGTCAGATGAGATGAGGTAGGAAGAAGGAAATGCTACTTTCATAGTATTTGTTAAAGCATTAACATTCAAAACTTTCCAAATAAATAAATAAATAGAATCCATGTCTTTAAAAAAACATAGAATCTATTTCTCTTCTTCTTCTTTTACGCTTCCTATCTACTACCGGAGATTAGCTTTTACTAGTTCTTTTGTTAAGATCTGTACTTTTATCTGTACTGTTCTCGATTTAACAACTCTAAGGAGAAAAAAAAGTAAATGATTTTATGATGGTGGGCTTTCCCTAGAGTAATTTAATATTAAATGTGTCCTGTTCTGGTCTCCCCCATACATGAAATATATGGATGTACGGGAGAGAGTCCAGCAAACAGCTACAAAAATGACTAAGATGGGAGCATCTCTCCTATAAGGAAAGTTTGAGAGAAAAGGGACTACAGAAGGCTCAAGGAGGATCTTAATATGCACAGATACCTGAAGAGGGGCAATAAAGAACATGGAACAAGCCTCTTTTCAGTGGTGCCTAACCAAACTTTTGAAGCTTACCACCAAACATACCATTATTGTCATCAGACTCCTCCTCATCTTTGGACTTCCTCTTAGAAGAGGGTCTGTTCCTGAGGGTGTCTTGTGGGGCTAAGTGCTGAAAGTATCCACTGGACAGAAGTTCATTCTCCTCATCTTCCTCATCATCTTCTTCCTCTTCCTCCTCCTCAATTTCAAATGTAGGCTCTAATCGGGGCATTGGTCGTTCAGCATCCGAGTCCTCAAATGGTTCATCCAGCACTTCTGTAGTCTCTGAGATTGTTTCAGTAACAACACTGCTGTTGTGGTGCTTACGCTTGCGTACTCTCCTCTTCCGATGAAGAATTGGTTTCTGAGAGAAGATGGTGGGAGAAGAGGTTTTATTGACTGTAGAAATAACACGCTTAAAACTAAAAACACAAACAGGTGAGTTTTACTTCTTACTGCAGCATCCCATCAGGATTTTCTTATTCATGTTGACAGAATTAACTTCTCTATAGTTAATCATTTCAAAGACTTTATGCTGAGATTTTAGCTGTTTAGATAGTATTTGTATTTTGAAAGCTTCTTTTAAAAGTAGGAGCATATCTGTTTTTATTTTGACTGAATAAAACTTCAATAACCGAGCCAGAAAACATCAAAAGCACAAGGAAAAACTGGGAAAAAAAAATTACCTCTGATCCAACAAAGAAGACCACTAACTGTAAGACAACAGCACTCTCCAGAGTTCTAGAATACTGAGCAGATGCTACCTGTACATTTAATACCTATCTCGTGAATTGCACTGACCGTCAAAACAACCCCAGCATATTGACAAAATAAGCTGCATAATATAGTCAGAGACAACAAGAAGAAATAAAGCACAGACCTTTCGTTTTAATGTTGGTTTGGTAAGAACAGGTGGAGAGCTTGATCGGGGACTCACAGGGTCATCATCTTCCTCTTCGCTGCTCTCACTAAAACACCTCAGAAGTGCCCTATCACTATCGCTGTAGCAGTGGGGTAATCTTTCACAGTCCTCTGGGAACCTATTCTTCAGTGGCTCCGTGTTCTTTTTCAATTGTCCTCTCCACCTTTCCACACCTTCACTATAATGCTGATGGGGAACTACAGATTTTTCATTTTTGCCATACTGCACTTGGGAAACCACAGATTTTTCCTCATCTTCAGCATAATGGCCTCTTGGGGTTGGAGACTTCTCCTCACATTCACACCTTTCCTGCAAGGCTGATGACTTTTCCTCACATTCACTGCACCGGCCTCGTGAAGCTACTGATTTCTCCTCGCATTCGCTGCATTGTTCACTGGGAATGGCTATTTTGTCCTCAATGGGCAATATTGGTTCCTTCTCACAAAAAGGTTCTCGAAGTTTTTTGCCCTTGCGGTTCCATCGACCTCTTCGTGATGTTTGACTGTTTGCTGGAAGACTGTCCAGTGAAAAAACATGCTTGTTTGACCGTGTAGAATTGACGGGAGCAATGACATCTGGCTTTTTTTCATTCTTTGTTGGTGAATAGGGTTCTTGTTCTTTCTTCTCCCATGACACAGATTTTACCATCTAATATAAATAAAAACAAATAGATTTCATTCTTTCTATTTGAAGCAGTGGAAGCTTTTAAACAAGAAATCGCTAAACTGTAACAAGGACAACCTTTCAGAATCTGAGATCAATTGAATTGACCTGTACAAGGTTGTCGCAGCACCCACTGCCACTCCTTTCCCCCCACTACATTGAAGTAACAGATTCACTCTTACACTGGACTCTGAGTCTTTATGATGTTGTTGCTCTTCATTTTCCCCATCCTCCGTCTCCTCTTCCTCATCCTCAGAGACAACAGAGTTGGAAACTATAACAGGTGTCCAACGCAGACACTCTGCATCCACATCTATTGGTCGCACATTATTTCTAAGCTTTGCCATATGTTCTTGGATAAGCTTCTCTCGACGAATGATGACAAATCTAAACAATAACGATACCAATTAACAACAGGCTACACAATATACATGTTGTCACGTGGCACAGGTATAAAATAAAGTACTTTCAATCAATGTAATCTCAACGTGAGTAACTTCAGAGAGTTAAATTCTTAAATTCTTTCCGCTTCTTATTAATGGTGAAGCCATTATCCTTACACGGGTAACATTCAGTTGGAGAGTACCACTTTTATTACGTGTTAAATTGGCAGAGGGTAAGGTATTTGGCTAAAAGGCAAAATGAGACAAAAAAAATAAAATAGGCTGCTTTAAAAAGTTACACTCCACTACCAGAGTGGATTTTATTCAGCTGTCTGGGAGTAACATCACTAATTATTTTTGTATCAAAGTAGAAAGTGTCATAAAAGTGCTCTAAAGTAAGTTTAACACAAACTATTTAACACAAACGAAGACTGAATATTATCCCACTTCCAAAACTGTCTGAATTAAGAGTAGTTCCCAGAATTTCATTTGACTGGTACGCTCCATTGGCCAAGCGAACTACCTCTATTCTATACCCAAACACCGAATTTCTTCCAGTGATCTAGCCCATTATCTAAACAAGTTAATGACACCTTAGATGAACATTGAAAAGGGGGAAACAACTACTCAATGTCAGGAAAATGGAACATACATCCCTCTAGAGATCCTCTTTTGCTCCATTCCAGAGGTTACTGATTACTTAGAAGGACTTCAAAAGAACGTGGCTAAGAGACTAGCTTGCTTTCTTTCAAAGATGCAGATTACTTGGAAGTTTCACAGCTGCAGAGCTCCACAGCTAGTAATCTGGTACAGCTTTGGTACTGAACAATTCTTCCATCACAAGAAAGCATCATAGATCTCAACAGACAATATTTGGACAACCAACTTTTAAATAAAATTAAGCTTATTAGATGTAACTTGCCTCCAGACACTATTTAACTTCCTTCAAATACATGTAAGTCTACCTGGAAATGCAACAGAACTACTGTACTCACTGATCACTACGGAAGTCAAGCATTCGGAGGTGATGCAGAGTGGAAGTGATATCTTGAGGGCAGATTCCAGTCAGCTTACTCAATTTCTTGATGCTTAACTGCTTGTCGTGTTGATGATAAAGGCACTCCAATATTACGCTTTTCCAGTAGGCCATATATGAGAGCCGCCCCAGGTCTGACAGGGGCTTCTCTGGTGATCCTGCTTGGCCCTCACGCTTTGAAAGCAGATAGCCTAAGGAAGCACAAGAAAAAAAGCGTTGATTTCTCAAGACAATTCACTGAGTTGCTCTGTTTCAGCAGTACTTTCAGGTGAACAACACACTATATACACAAGGATTTTTTTTAATTCTAAAACTATTCCACTATAACTAGATAAGGAAAATTTTTCCTCAAGACATTAACTCGAGCATTAGCACACCCACACAGAGGTCTATTTCAGCAAAATAAGAGGTATAGTTAGAGCAGCAAGTTTTCCAGTGAACATATGGATTTCTGTAAGAATGTGAGAACATTCACAGAACATCCACTGCTCAAAACCAGCTGTTTCTGTTGTTCTTAAAGCAAAATTAAAACCTAACTATGACTACTTTTTGCTTAAGACACATTCAATTAATCAAGCTGCTCAAGTTTCAGCAGACTGCAGTTTTACAGTTGGCTTTCTCTATAAATAACTATGTACACAAGGTAAGCTTCTGCAAAAACTCTATACTGACATGTGCCTGCAGTTTCCACCATAAGCTGTTTACGCAGGACACGAGATAGAAGAAAAAAAAATATCAATTTTTCTTCAGAATTTAAGCCTTCCAAATAAGAGAGCAAGCTAAGTTCAGATGACTATGAACTTCAGTATCCCTCTCCTGTGATTTTTTTTAAATTAAAAATAGATAAATATCCTCTTCCTGAGATAAGCTTCTTTTTAAAATGTCAAAGGAAAAAAGAGTTAAAAAGCAAAACAAAAAAAAATTCCTTACTGAAGTCAATGAGGAACCTGCCATAGCCCTTACGCTGGTACTGAGGAAGAATCATTATACAGGAAACATTGTATTTCTGTTGGCAGTGTTTTTCCTGTTGGGAGAAAAAAAAAAAAAAAAAAAGTAGTACATTTTAAAAACAAAAGAACAGACATAAATACCAGATGTTATTCCACACAACTCCATAATTACTTTTAATGAAAACTGAGATAGCTGCGAAGCTTCTTCCAAGTGTGAAGTTTATATTAAAATACTTGCCTTGGAAAAGTAACCGACAAGGTGACAACCCTTGACATCGTTCTGTGTCAGCACGTAGAAAAGAAATGGCTCCACATCATAATAAAGAGTCTTATGGTCCAGGAAGAGTTTGGCTAACAAGCACAAATTCTGGCAGTAGATAGTGCTGACATTGCCATCAACCTTGGAAAAATGAGGAAAAGTTATGTCACTCCGTATGCTGGCATACAAGGAAATGCTTCATCTGGGTACCCTCGTACACTTGAAACACCTAACACAAAGTGAAAGCTTCAGTGCCACAGATAGAACATCATGAGATTTCAAACTTCACAGCATAAGGGCCCCAGCCAAATCTTTTAGATTCATTAATTTAAAACAGAACTTAAAATTCTTTTCTCTAAAATGAATATGCCTTCTCTTGTGTATACAGATTGTTTATCCATTAAAAAAAGGCCAGCAACTGCTGCTTGCTTGTACCTCTTCACTCTTTACATGTGAATGTTTAAAAAAATGAAGATTTTGAGGGCTACAGAACACTTATCACACTACTGGATACTAAAAAGTCTGCTTCAGAGATAACAGTGAGAGGCTTAGTTTCTTAACTTACCTCAAAGACTGAAATATTGTTTTTTCTATAAATTTCATTGGCTGGAGGATGGAACCAGCCACATTTTTTCATATGCTGTTGGAGAATAGTTCTGCTTTTCATATACTTTAGACAGAATTCACAAAGGTACAGCTTGGGTAGCCTATAAGCAAAGG
>JACDJE010000302.1:914606-992207 GCA_016647715.1 Pavo muticus
AAAAAAAAAAAAAAACAAAAACAAAACACCCTGACCGTGCTTGAAGTCACAGCATTTACTTATTCTATAGTAAATGCATATTAAAAAAAGTACTTAATATCCTACCTAATTACTTTTACATAATTATGTCAGAAGAAATAAATGCATCAATTAAAATACTAGATAAGTAACAACAAATAACAGTTCTGCACTAGAGATGCTACGATGGATTAAATAAATAGCTCTTGTTCTCCCACTTCTGCCTGTGGAAAAAGCAGTGGTATACACTTCTGAGAAATGGGTTACAATGTCATCAAGCCCTTTTAAAATCATTTTTCATATTATATTGACACAAACAATTTGAATGCAAATATCCTGATACTACTGTGATTTAATTCCATTTATACACACTAGCTTGGGCAGATCTACTCTTCTCAGTTACCCCCAATGCCTTCAGCAAAGAATAATTCCTGATGACAGACCACGTGCTCCGCGGTTGAAATGGTACAATAATGAATTTTATTTCATTTTCTTTCTCTAGCTATGGCCCTTGGAAGTTAATCTTTCTGAATCAACTTTATGTTGTGAGAATTTACTGTTAAGACAAGTTTGCAAAGTTATTCATCAAAAGAACATCAAAACATCACAGCAACAACCTTTGAGACACCAAAATGTGAAACACATATAGTTTAGATGTGTTGAACACCAAACAGCATAAAAATAATACATCAAAAGTGACTCATATTAATTTCTACTTATTTATCTCATTCAAGTCCTGAATAGCATACAGCCCTTTCTAATAAGCTCATTTAATAAGCAGTGAACATCTTATTACCTCAACAATTTTATTATTTTATATCATAATGATGCCACGTTTAAAGAACTACAGTAGTCATAATCAAGATACTCTATCATGTAGCTGAGGCTGCTCTCTCTGCAGTGCAGCAAGTCAGACCTTTGAGAATCCATGTAATTATACACTCCCACAGCTCACAGTATATACAGATTGTTAAGAGAGTTTATAGCCTTTCTGACTGTCTAAAAAAAACATTAAGACATCTACTAACTAACATGAAAAGTATCTGTATTATGTGTACTTTTCCTCTGTCCTACACAGAATCTTGTTAAGAGTTCCACATCTGCTGGAATACAGCTTTCCCATAAACACTGAAGCAGAACAAAGAATGTTCAGTCATACCTCGAATATTCTTGTGGGTATGGGGAAGAGTACCAGGTCTGAATTTCATACTTGCCAAATTCGATGACAGAGGGGCATCGAACTTGTGGATCAGGAGGTCCAGTAACCCCTACTTTCTATGCAAGAAGGAAAAAAAAGTTTTTGTGGTTTTCCAAATGAAAGATTTCTAAGCTTAAATAAATCACAACACTTACATAGCTTCAATGCAAATGGACTCATCTGAACTCCATGTTCCTCGGTATAATTTTACCTTTTTTACAAGTAAGGTACTTTCCACTGAACACTGAAAAACTAACTTTACCTGCAGTGCTTGCTCCTGAATATCTCTAAACAACTCCATATCTTTTTCAGTTAAGACATCCTGGCTTCCAAAAAAGCGCTCTTCATTTTCCTGCTTTCCATCCCAGCCATCCTGATTGTCTGTAAATAAAAGAAAAAAGAAAAAAAACTGTCACCACCTATATTTACAAAGGAGCACATACTTTTTAGCGCAGCATGAAGCAACCTCTATCCGCATTCAGTCACTTTGTTGAGTTTTGTAATAAGATTTTCTACTCAGATTTGAAACCATAAAGGAAAAACCATTTCTGGATTTCTGACCACGTAAGAAGGAATGTCAGATATTTAACCACAACAACAAGGGATACTCTCCAGCAGGAAGACAAACATTGCATGAAGCAAGCTCCTCTATGGGTAGGAAAAGTTAAGAAACATTTGCATGCAAGCCTGATCAGAAAAAAGTGTTTCAGACTTGTTATCATTATCTGTTTCCCACTTCACACTTCTACCATGCTGCTCTTAATTGTATTAGTTATACCCTGTGTTATTTCTTTCAAACATGACACTATTTAGCAAATTTATTTGGGTTATCGGCCAGCTCCTAATTATCAAAAGGGCATTTTACCTGATAGTAATCATTTAGTCCCTAATCACATCTTGCCATCATAAAATGGCTTCTCTTTTCCAGGTGCTACACTGCACCAAAGACAGCTGCATTTGAGTAACTTTCCAGCCTCCAACAACTCTCATCACTTCAGCATCCTAGCCTTTGTGAATGTTCTCCTGGAGTACAAAATAGCAGCATTGGCAGAGTGAAAAATCTTTACCTGTGGGCCACTCTGAAGTGCTAGATTTTCTGGTACCCTTTTTCCTGATCCTATACTGCTGAGAATAGTCTACCACTTCCCCTCGAGCTTTTCGTCCATCAGGGGAGGGAGTGAAGAATTTAGTAAGGCCATCTATAAGCCCTTTGGTTTTCTTGTTAAACTTCAAGGTAGCACTGCCATCTCTGCAGTAGTCCACCATATCTGTCTGCTCCAGGTATCCTCCATCTGATGATGCTGACTGGCTGGACAGAGTGATCTTACGCTTCCGACCCCGACCAGGGCCAGTTCGAACTTTGCTGAAGGGTCCTTTCGATCTAAAGAAACAGAAAGGGAAACATGGTAAGAACATATGGTAAAGTGGTTTGGTTTTGCTTACAGAGTGGATTAGTATCTTCCCTATTTATTTATGTATCACACAGAAGTTAAACGTGAACTAATTCTAAGCACCTCAGTTCTGCACATTGAATAGTATGTGCAATTAGTTTGAGTATAAATAATAGATATTCACTGAATTTAATAGATGAAATTATAGAAGACAGTAGACAGAATGAACACACAGAAAGTTTAAATTTACATTTTTTCAATTTATGTTTCTCTAAGCATCAGAAACAATGCAAAGCAAAGCTATTCTATCAGAAGAAGTAGCCATTCAGAACAACAGGTCTGACAAAAACAGCAAAATAAATCAATGACTATGAAGAACAGTTCATAACAAAATGGCGAGCTATTACAAAGAATAATAATAAAAAATAATCAAGGCACAAATAAACTCTGTGAGATTACTTCATTCTTTTACAGAACTCTTCAGAAATTTTGTATTAAAGAATCATGAAAAACTTCAAAAAATTCTAAAAAAAAATCTCACAGAAAGTAGACATGAGACTTCAGAAATGCTCACTGTCCTACAGAATCACACACCTCATTCCTCTTTATAGAGAAACTTACGTTGCATTTTGATTCTTTAACCTGTTTTTGGGACGTCCTATTGGATTAGCATAGCGTCGTTTTATCTGTGCTGCCTTCTTGTGTAAAAGTTTTCTTCCTTTCTTACGTGGCCGACATATTTGACATATCCACATACCTATAAAACACATAGTCTCCACTACTGAATGCAAGGAACATCTACATTGAAGAAAGGTAGAACTAAAGGCCCCAGGCTTTCCAAAAGAAAGGGTAAGAATAGGATCAAAGGTCCTTTCCACAGATACACATGTAATAACAGTTATGCATAAACCAGCAATCTAAATTCATATTTGGTTAATTCCCACTCCCTCCTACCCCATCATGATATATTTCCCACATCTATTTAGGAAGCCTCTTTAACTGGTAACATACTGTCAGAAAAATGTAAAAAAGTAACATTTAATTTAAACATGTTCTGATCATGAATATACTAATTCCAACCATCTTCTATAGGATTTTTTTTCCCAATTATCAAGGTGAACTTTCCACAGATAACCTGTTCTCTGATGGAAATGAGAATTTCAGTTATACTCCAGGATTCTCTACTGTCCAAACAAATACTGTTTCAAAGAAGTACAAGCCAACCTCTTTCTTACGTACAAAGCTATTCATTCAAATCAAAGCTGACCACTTTAATCTGCATGGATCAATTTTATTCCCTCAGTTCTTGAAGACTTCTTTTTCAAAATTCTTCACAGAAAATAACGTATAGGAAGCAGAAACAGGGGAGAATCTGGATGTTCAGCTCCGCCCCTTCCCAAAGAAAACTTTAGTTTTTAATACCTGAAAAGCAATAATGTAAAGAGCAAGTTAAAAGTAACTAAAAGAGAATAAAGTATGTGGAAGCACTTTCTAACCACTGACCTCTTCTTACACCACATTAAATTACGCCTTTCATCACAAACTCCTCACCTTTTGGCATCCTGGTAAGAGGGGGATCACAGCACTCCATGTGAAAGCCACGGTCACATGAGTCACAAAATAGCATGTTATCCTGTTGAAAACAGATAAACTTAATCTCTCTTTGATGTGCATCAATCCCTCCATTAATTTGTCACCATCTGGAAGAATACACGCGTAGTTCTCAAACTACCAACACTGTATTTGACAGGTGTCAGAAAGACTACAAAACAGAAGCTGCAAATATTAACTCCAGAATTGTTTTATGTAATATTTTAACAGAAGATTCACAAGGCTGATGTCATACTAAATCAGTCCATACTCCATTGTACTCACAGCATTTTTGCCCTGATCTCGACAGGAACTGCAGGTTTTGCACTCAATACATTGCCATCGCAAGGCTTTGACTCGAACTGTCAGCTCTGGTGAGAACTTCAAACAGGAAGGATGACCTACGGGAAGCGGAGACCATGATACCAGTAAAACCACCCTACTGCTGTTAATGATCACAGATAGCTCATAGAGAGTTAACTCTGTTAATCACATATTTCCATGAAGAATTGTGATTATCCAGATACTCTTGTTTTTAGATGCCTCTATTCTTATCCTCTTATACATAGCACCCTAGAAAGTAAATGCCAGAGCCATGTCCAAAAGCACACCAAGATATTTTTTCATAACTTGAGTTATGAAAGTCATCATTACTAGATTTTTCAAGAAACTTCCAGGGAGTAAATGAACTGCTTGTGTGTTAGGTTAACTTAAGCATCTCCTCCTAGAACCAAGAGATTCAGTTCAACTAACCATATCACGTCACAGATGCATACTCTCAGTACATATGGATCAGTGTCAGTCACTACACTAAACTTCTCTGTCTCAGGTGACCATGTTGTTACCAGCAATATTGTAAGTGGTCACCTACCACTGTTGCCACAGTCAGCACAAGAGATGAGCTCTTCAGGTTTCTTCTCCCGATTTTGCTCTTTTGTACCAAGGCAGAAACTGCAGATTGGAATTGGTTCAGCAACCGGCTATGCAAGAAAAACAGACAACAAAATCACTCAGTATATCAAAGCAGCAAACTATGTAATACACCAAATCACGCAGGCATTTATATTACATGTAAATAGAATGTACTGCACACCGTGTTGGTTCTCACCACACAGTAAATACTCCATTAACACTGTAACCCAAAGAAAAATTAGAACACCAAAGACAAGAGAAATAATCCCAGGCACAAAGGAAAAAGAGAACGGAATTCCAGGACTAGAGGAAACTTGGAAAAACAAGAGCAGCAAATTAATACATAAGAGAAAGAAAATTAGAGCATGTTGATGTCTTAATTTGTCACTAAATGAATGAGCTATGAGGTGACACACATATGATCCCAGAACATAGTAACCTTAGAAACTCCCATCATGTATCCAGAGAGCCACTGTCTCAGAATTGTTTGTGATACACTAACTGAAATAAAATATATCTTACGGAACAGCAGCAACTACTACAATACCATTAACATGTGTACGGAAAGTGAAAATAAAAGGAATTTCTTGAGCAAGAAATTATGCAAGTGTCCCATTTAGCACTCAGAAGCAGCACACAAAAAGGTTTGTCCTCTCTGGAAAAGTTCAGGTCATTTAAACATTTCCTAAGATAAAAAGATATTTAAGATAAGGAACAACACTTGCAAAATCACAGCTAGATATTAACTAGTCAGCAATACTTTTAATTTGTGATGTTTTTATGCCATAGGACTGGCATTCTGTAACCGCTTCCTCAAAGAAGTAAGGAGCATGGTAAACTGATTGGTTTAAACTAAAGATACTTGATCAACTAATGAGGGGGAAAGTTACCTCCAGTAACATTAAGTGCTGGATTAGGAATTTCTTTCTAATCCAATTCTGCATTTTCCAAGAAAAGTCTGTGAGTTACAGTTTTAAGAGCAAAGATGCAAGTGGAATTTTGACTTGTGTGAGCATACAAAATAAAAACATTGATGTGATTGTCAGAATCACATTTAAAACAATGGAAACATGAAAAAAGTTAGATTACGGCATGTCTCCAAGCACATAAATTGTACAGCTGTATCATGTTACAGATTATAGCAAAAGCTACATCCAGAATGGTTTCCTGCAGAAATCAGCTTGTTCTATATTGCTTCCCATTTACATACAAATGGGAAGTTTCAAGCTGTATCCCTAAACTGGTGTACAGATCCAGCATTCTTACAGGCTGAGGTGTGCACCTTAAAACAGCCACTAGGTGGAAGCAGCCAGAATAAATTCACTGTCAGAACTAGGCCACACAGCAAGGAATGACTACCTGGGAACGAAAGCCTAACACCCCACATCCTGAATACAAGTATTTATCCTAGCCTTGGCTAAGTCATAGAAGATGTTTACATGTATATTATTATGAAATCATCTGACAAACTCTTTCAATCTAAAACACATTCATTAGTTTAGTTTGCAGAGAGATTACAGTTTCTGCTCCTTTTGAGAAAGAGCAAACCAAACAACTGTAGACAGTTACACAAAGCATACAGTATTCAAGTGGGTGAGGAAAAGATAGCATCTTTACCTCCACAGAAAGTCAGGAAAGGATTCTCCAGCCATAGTCATCCCAGTAACATTGGCCAAATCACCTGTTTAGGGGTCCTTCATCAGCTTTTAACACAGAAGTGTCTCAGTTACACTGCTCTTGTATGTGCAAATCACTGAATATCATTAATCAGTGCCTAATTTCAATTCTACACACACTGCACAAGTTTCTATCCAACACCACCTATGCAAACTTCATATAGCTAGAGCAAAGTTTAACAATAGCCAGAAGAAAACCTAATTTGTAGGAAAAGATTATTCGCAAATAAAGTTCACTCAAATGATCAAGTAGCCAAACCTTCATGATACTTCGAGATTGCCACTCAACGCTGCATCAAGGAGACTGCTAGAACACTTCCACTACTTGTAATATAAAATACCTTGCTCCTGGATTAAAAAAAAAAAACAGCTCTACTATGGTCTTGCATACAAGCTATGAAGAATTTGCTGTGCTACCAGTTCACATCTGAATTGTTTCAGTTTAGATAAAGTTTTCAAATGACTACATACGCTTTCCAGCTATGCGAGTGAGGTTGTTAGGAAATGCCTACATGACCTTAATAGCTACATATTCCTTACAAATATATATATATGGTTTTCCCCATATCTTATTTTTCTATAATTTACTGACTGGCAAAACTTCGGAGTGAATTTCATTAGCTGTTCCACAAGTTGATTTTTTCCCTTTTTATATAAGCAGTTTTCTGCAGACTGGAAGAGGATAAAGAAACAGTATTCCACAAATAAACAAATAAATAAATAAAAAATCCCCAAACACAGCTAGCCTCATTTAACAATGGCTATGTTAATAGTTCGTTAAAGCAACCTTCTAGCAAAGCTGCAACATTCACACCATTTTTCAGGGAAGAAGCAAAATATTTAATGTTTCCTTGCAGGAAGTTTGAGAATAATTTTAGTCAAAGAGAATTTTATAGGGCATCTGTAAGAACAACAGTCTAAGTTAATCTTTTTCATCTCTTCTACCTGGTATCTCTGCACACCCTGTTCCCATAGTCCTTCAAATCTGCATGCCCACACGTAATCACTGTCTAGTCCTTGATCCAATTCTTCCAAAGCCAACCTTCACAATTTTGATGTTTTCCTGCATTTACTACCTAAGACAAACTGCAAACACACATTTAACAACACTTGCAAAGCAAACAGTTCAAGTTTGGGGGGGAATTAGGTAATATTAGAACTCATAATGTTTTTAGAATAATTAATTAAATTGAAATGATGTTGAATAGATATAAGACTGCTACTCCTCTAAAGCTTCTCAATGAAGGGTGTTATGCTAAAGATGGGAGAGACCTCACTGCTGCTCTGTTTGTTCAGCAAAGAACATCCTGGCAAGTGAAAAATGCAAGCACACAATAAGAACAAAAATATGACTGGAAGCAGCCAGCTCAGTTTCATACAGCAAATTTTTGGCAGACTTTCAACTCCTTCTGCTGTTTTTCTCACAAGAGCATCCATCTGCATGATGTCACCAGACTCAGTGAGGGAGGAAGCCAGAATAAATGAGACTGACAGTGTCTTACAGGCTGCCAGCCTCTAAGCACATGTTACTATACAAAGGATGTCTACAAACCAAACATGCTCTACACAAACCATATCCTCTCCCTTTAGGAGACTTCAGAAAAGTACCTAAGGGGGAGAAGAAGCAAACAAACAAAAAAATCAGTTTTGGACAATCCATCTGCTCTTGTCTTCTTAATTCAGGAAAACTGAGTTAGTAAGCTACTCAAAACTGACAGATAAGCCTTCATAGCAAACTCTGCAGCCCATGTTGTCAGTGGTAATGGTCAATAACCTGAACACACTACCTCCTGCAAACATTTTAGTACCATCAGAGACTCACTAGATACCAGGACTGCGTTTGCTCTGTCATCACACATCTGCTTGTAGTTGTCTCTGCTGTTGGCATCACAGGTGTAAAGTCAAAGCTAGAGTAAAAGAAACACACACACTCACCTCTCACCCCCATTTTTTTTTTTTTTTTTTAATTTTTTGCTTTACTGTTTAAGACATCCTGAATGTTAGTTCGTCAGTTCTCCAGTGAGAGAATCTACCATAATCAGTACTTATAGAACCACTGCCACTACAGTACATTAGAATCCTAGCTAGAAGTTACTATCTAGGAGCACTGACAGATGGCTTCTTAGAATTCATGCTAGGCAAAGGGTTTTTGTTAAGTCACTGTCCTGGTTTTTGTTGGCATAAATTTTCTTCCCAGTAACTGGTATGGTGCTGCTTTGGGCTGGGTTTCAGATTACCGAAGTTCTTTTACAGATAAGATGCTTTGTTGTTATTGTACATAGTGAAAAAAAAAAACAACAAAACAACATAATTTGGGAAATTAATATTAAAGTTATCATTGTGCTGAAGAAAACAAATCTAAGTAAACTGCAATAGCCTTTTGTGTGTCTATTAAAACAACACGTGTATGTTTGCCTGTGGAGACAATCTGTCTCCAACTCACTTAGCTGAGTCTTGCTTAGGGAAGCATATTTAAATGGAAGAATAGACAGCCTAAAACGTGAGATAACATCAAAATAAGTGTAGGAGAGAAAAAATTAAATAAAGACGACAAGAAAAGTATGAAATACATATCAGTTAATAAGAGAAAAAAAAGAGGATCATTAGAAAAATTGAGAACATTCAAATCAAATCTGTTCTTGCTTGGGAGGCACTGTTATAGAAAGAACATCTGAAATGCTGGTACAAGAATAACGTGGAAGTTAATAGTTTAGTACAGTATATACAGATTGAATTCTATGCAGTGATTATGACATCCATAAATCTACGGGAACAAAATCATTGTGGTTTTGAGGTTGGCACTCAAACTACAGTAAATGCCTTGCTGTGATAAGAACTTTACAAAATGTTAGCTTGAAATATTTAGACACTACATCATTAAATAAAATTCCCAGAACTAACAACTCCTCTCAAAGGATTAAACTGGTGCAAGATTTGTTTGCCAGTCAGAATCACATTACAAGACTTCCTGCCTCCATGATTATTGGGCAGGGGGAAGGAGAACAACCTATGGAGAGAGACTCAAATTTCTTTATCTGCAGCCCAAAAGCACTCACTTCAGTTGACCATCTGATTCAGGAACCCTGGTAGTTCAAGTTACCGCATTTCTCTTTACTCAAAGCTTTATCTTAGAAGCTCCCTTATATCCTCTGTCCCCATTTCTTAGCTTTTCATTTACATTCCATGATATTTTGTTTTTCCACAGAAAATAAGGAATTCCAGAAATGATTTTGATTTCTAACAAATAACTATTTTGGGGAAGAAACCTTTGTAAACACCTAAGTAATTTCTGTGCACGCAGTAAATAATTACATCTTTAGATGCTATACCCTGCTTTCCTTCAACATTAGCTGCATCTCTAAAGGCAGGGAAAACAGTTCAATTAAACAACTAATACAATCAAATAGGAACATCTGACAATGCAGTAGCCCACATAAATGTGCTAGCAGAAAAAGTACAAAAAAGAACTGTGAATGAGAGAACTCAGTGCACATTAAAAACACCTGATAAAAGGCTGCTATTTGTAGTTCACTCAGCATAGCCACACAAGTGGAACTACAGGACTTGAATTCTGCTTTTTTTTTCTTGAAGCTGTAGGGCCTCGAACACTAGACGGACAAACCAACAAAACAAAGCCCAGCACTCTGCATGTAATTATTCAATACAAAAATCCACTGCTCAATGTCTTACCATATTCATCACAGTAAGATTTAAGAAAGTTCCAGCCTCTTGACCCACAGAATTCAGCAGTTTCAGGTATCTAGCTGTGTAGCAAGATAAATAATTTGTTCTATTCCATTTTTCAACACAGCCAACTGATGAAGGCATTGATAATAATTAGTAAGTTTGGGTGATTCATAGGTCTTCATAGAATCATACCTGAAAAATGCAGTATTTTAAACCTGTAATTCATTATTCACATGAGTCTGCAGAGTACTTAATTTATCCTCATTAGTAACTCAGAACAAGCAAATAGATTATCAATGGGATTTCAGGTGCTATGCACAAAGACTGTTTTTGGACACTCTTCTCTGTCCTTTCTTTTTAATCTCGCAAAAAATCCAGGTATAGCACAATAGCAGCAACAATGGAAAGACTATCAGACTCTTGAATAATGAAAAAAGCTACAATTTCTCATTCAATGCACAATGCAGTATTACTCATTCCAAGAAAAGGCACTCCACAGTCAGAAAAAGCCTAGAGAAGTTAAGGCAGATACACCCAACAAATAAAGGAAAAAAAAACCAAAATCCTAAGCAGGTAGAACAAAGACCAGCAATACATGACACAAAGTTTAGCTTGCAACTCTCAAAGGAGCAGGCAGGAATAAAACATACTTACCCACCTACTCCACAAAAGATAGAGCTCAAAGGACTCAGCAGTCCATCACACATAGGATTTATTTAGCAGATTGCATGGGAAGTGCTGAATCACAGCCTGAACCTCTGATTGACCACCTGAGGCGAGCACTGGGTCAGCCGCGGGAGCACAGGTGAAGGCAACTCAGCTGTGTGACCGGAAGGGGTGGAGCCTGGCTGCACCTCTCCTAAACCCCACTGAAGGGCTGGCTGCTGTGGGGGAAGGATCTCTCTCTGGAGATTACTCCTCTTGGAGTTTATCCTGTGAGCCTACAACGTGGGTGAGCATTTTCCATTTATTTCTGATTATCCCTTTCCATTAACCCTTTCCAATGTGATAATCTTTCTAGCTATACGATCTGTGGATACTGATCTAACCACACCATTCTGTATATTTGTTGATTATATAGCAGATTTTCTTCCAATTGCATGTTTGTACTTACTGTAAGAACATGGAACCCATCTTTTGATGAAAATGACATTACTTCATTTCATATTTATACTTATTTTAACTGTTTTATTCTACTACCACTTTGACATAAGATAAAATTGCTGGGAAACTAGGGAAAAGGCAGAATGACAGCAGATTATTTTCTTTCTCCCTGTTGTTTCCTCCCTTGTTACATAACACAGCTAACTTTGGAGTCAAGCTGTCATTTATTTAGCAATGTTCTCTGTCATCCATCTACCCTGTCTGTTCATGCTTTATGACTCTGCAGTAAATAAAATTCCTTTAATAGCCAAACTTCAGAGATGCATCTTTCCATATCTGTTAATAATCACCAAGGCAAAAAGAACTATCAACAGGGATTCAGCCAACACAGTGGTCCAATCTCATCCTTTTTAGACAGATACTCTGTATTAACCTTCTTCTAAAGGTGTGTCAGCGCATGCCATTACAAATACTTTCTCCTCCGTAGTAACCCCCTGGCATCACTCCATCACAATATCTAATGTCTTCCTGCAGTCACAAGCCTTTGCTTAAGTTACCAGTTCTCCAAATTCTGCCAGATCACCTCTTGGTATCATCATGCATTATTTCAGAGCATCCATTTATAGTTGTTCATGACAGTAACGTTTCTGACATGCTTACATTTGCTCTATTATTATGAGCTACTTCACCTGTTCATTGATCAAGCAAATCAATTTCAAGGTAATTTTTTAGCACTTGGGTTTCCAAAGTTACAGAATACAGATGGAGACCATCTGTTATCAACCACATTTATTCAGACAGAACTACAACCTCTCCTCCAAGGAGCCAGCTGGAAGAGAGAGAATCCTAATCCTCCTCCAGCTGGTAACCAAAGCTTGAAGAGCACCTGTGGAGAACAGGGGTGAGCTCTCAAAATTTAATTACAATGCTCCAGTTGCAGATCCTTTTTGTACTCCACCCAGAACAGACCAATCCAAAAATAACTTCCTTATCAGTACTGGGACAGCTCTTTGCTTTAAAATATGGAATTAACGGGTATTTACTTAAAACAGACACAATGTAAATGCAACAATTGTATGCTTAATTCCTCCAAAACAACTATGATGCCCTTTAAGCATACAAACTTTTTGAAAAGATATAAGAAGTTTGGCTCCACTAGGTAAATACCACGATGTAATAAAGGGATTTAGAGCTACTATTTGCTATAGGGAAAGCCTACAGGATGCTGCATTTATAATAACCCCTATATGTACCGAGACGTACAGATAGCAACATGCAACTGAGAAACAGACATGCCATAAGAACATATGAAATACTAGCACAAGAAATCCACTCTAAATATTTGTTCTATTTCAGCTAGAGGCATACTCCTCGCTTTTTTCTTTTCCAGAGAACACTTTCTGAATGGTTTTTTTTGCTCTTGGCTGCACTGCAAGACAATATTTAGGTATTTACATCTACTACATCCCTATCCAGTTTTAAATGACATAAAACGCAGTTTCACAGTGCAACTGGAAACTGCACTGTAACTGTGGGATTGTATTATTTAGAATCCAGCTTGTATTGTTCACTCCCTACAGATGTGGGAAGAAAAGCCACTGATGGGTAACTGACTCAGTGTAGAATGTTCTTTGCTTCATGCTTATCACCTCTTTGGCTAAGCCAGTATGAGAGGCCTGCCATCTACACTTCCTCACATACAGATATTCTGAAGAGGTGGTGTTTGCCTGATACTTAGGCAAGCAGCAGCAACTCAGTCTTCTTTTTCTTTTACATCTAGGTATTGCAATGATTTGCCATTCCCTCTCCTATCTTATTTCTTTCCTTTAAGGGGGTACGCATTGTGGATCTTATCAGTCTGTTACTTACCACACAATCAATGCCAAACTCAGTTACAGTCAGAAGAAATACTATGATACAATGAAGTGCAATTCCCACTCTACCTCCTAAGTACCGGAAGCCAAAAAAAAAAAGTTACTTCCTTAAAGTGAAGTTCACTCAAAGACAATTTTTTTTTTTAATCAGCCACTGTCACTAACAGATAAGCCAGTTTCTGCACTGAACTCTACATTCAAGTTGTGTCTTCAGGCTAGAGATATCAAAACTTTATTGCCAGCAGCACATCACTGCTACCTGATGAACCATGATAACTTGCTAGTAATTTGTGCCCTGAATACTGTATTGTGGTATTTACATAAGTTGAGGAAGAAAGATGGTGGAAAAAAGTAAATAATATTTATGAAACCAACTTCTATGGTACCATTTTATAATAATTTTATTTGAAAAGTTTAAGCATCAACTTTCACACAGGCAAAATACACATAACTGAATATTCACTTTTAGGCATCTAAACAAAGTGACATTGTTGTCAAACACAGACAGGTAAGCACTTGCAGCTGAGTAGAAAATGTATTTCTAAATGAAACAAAGAACTATTACACCCTTAAGAATCATAAGTTTGGACACGAATACACAAAAAGTTCTCCAGAGGATGTTAAAGACCAAACAGTAAAAGGATAAAAGAAGATGAGTGAATATGAAAAATGTCATTAGGATTTATCAGTTCTGGGAGACCAAGGGTTTGTTCATCTTATTGCCAAAACCGTGTCAAGAACTGAACTAAAGAAATGTGGCAGTGATATTTCTGAAGAAGCTGTGCTGAATAATTCCCTTAAAAAAAAGAAACAAAACCTCACCACTCTCAAGTACCCAGCAAGAAAACTACACCTCAGCATGCATTTGCACACACCTAACTGGTTGAGATGCAGTAAGACAGCAGAAGGGAGGGAGCTTATCACAACATCTGCATAAAGAAAAAAATGTGTTAAAAATCCTGTAGAACAGGAATGATCTTTTGGCTTCCACTGACATGCCAGTTAATGCTGACACAATTTACAAAGGTGTTTTCATACAATATCTTCAAAATTACTCAAGAAACTAGTATGAAAGTCAGCATGAGTTACACAGCATGGAGATAGTACAAGAAGAGTAGAAATGCGGAATCTTAATAAAGATGAAAAAGTAAGTCAGAATTTAGCGAAGAAACCCTCTACAATATTTCTACTATAGCTAATGTTTAAAAGCTTACAGAAAGACCTTCTAAACCTAATAACCATCCATGCTGTGTTCAAGCTCCTCAGACTCGAGCAGGTAGAGAAGAAATAAGTAGAATATATTACAGCCTAAACAAACAAACCTCAAAAAAATTCAGTATTTACGGTAGCCCATACTATCAATGACCAATCTGATATATACTGTTCTATGACAAAAACAAGGAACACTTCATCTGAAAGAATATCAAACTGCTCCTGGGTTTTGACAGATGACTGATGAGGCTGTAAAACACACACAGCTAATAGTAATATGCACAGCTAGTATATCCCACTCTCAGTCCAGCTCCCACATGTACCAGGCTTGTTTATAATCAGTTTTCTTTACTGATTTCATTACAGATAGAGTTGAAGAAGTACATAGGAAACATCTAGATGGAGAACTTGAAAAAGCTACTGGAACTTTCAGCATGTTATTACATTCCACCAGCCTACAACACAACTCTACCAAGTACTTCGTCCACAACAGAACTCCCACAATTAAAATTTCAGAGAATCTTTACTGGTATTAAAGCAGCTGTGCAGATTTCTTAGGATGCAGATTCCTACAGTAGTTTTAAGTCTTCAAATCCTAAGAGATCATAAACGCCCTTTCCCTGCAGAGTGAAACTGATTAGGAAAACTGTGAGCAGAATACTCAAAAACCTCATCACTGAAGAGGTCAACAACAAAAAAATCCATCCAAAAATATATATTATGGATAGAAAAAATGATTTTCAAGTTGTAGAACTCCTGGAGACTAGTAATACGTAGATACGATTAGTGGGAAATGGATGTTGAATCAACAAAGACTTCAGTCTTACTCTGCTTCCACAGCAGCATAAAAATGGTAAGAAAGATACTGACTGGGTATCAGTTTCAATCCAACAACTCGATCTTGAGGTTGGAGAGGAGTCAAAGACCTTAGGCACACAGAAGGATGGAAGAAAGGGGAAAAAGGAAACATGAAAATAGGAGAAAACAACAAAAATGCTTTGGTTTATATAACAAGCTACATTCAAGGATAGGTAGAAGGCACACAAAAGAGTAGTAGCTCATGATTGCTCATTACAGCACTTCCTTTGCTCTCCACATCCTCTGATTTCTCTCCTCCTTTCAACTGCTATAACCTATGTACCTTCTCTTCATATTTAACAACAAAGCTGTATGAGGACAGAAACTGAACTCTTCGCTGGGAATGCTTAAAGCCTCTATGACAATATTCGGCACCAACAGCTCATCAGTACTTCGCAGTGTTATCTGTATTCAGATAAGCTTTTAAAGTGGCAGTCAAATTAAAACATGAAAATAAAATAATCTCAAGTTTGCATTACCAATCTACCCTATCTTAAAGCAACTTAAAGTGAGGAGGCTCACTTGCCTATGTTTTGCTATTGTAACCATATGGTAAGCCTGTCATGTTTCTATACAGCGGAATTGAGCACGTAAGAGGTAATTTCCCCACAGCACTTCATTTGCAGTTTCCAGGTCCAATGTACAAATTATCTATTCAAGTTTCTCTGGTCATGCTCAGAAATTCAAACAGAGGATCCTTAAAGTACATTTGCCATTTCTATCTTACCAGATGCAAGTTAAACAAATTGACCTCAAACTGTGACTGTGTAATGACACATCTCACCAATTACACAAAAATGCCTACGTAAATTGGGTCTTACCTTATCCTTTTCATGAGGAAGGAGACACACTGGAGGCAGACAGGAAAGAGACTCAAAACTCTCCTTCCCATCAGCGTTAGTGGTTGCTTTAGTGTTGAGTTGGTACAGAGGTCCATCTTTAAGGAGCCTGCCATGGCCAACTGCACGTTTGACAGCTAATCGTAGTTGCTGGTGAAAAATGGAGGCTGCACTACCTCCAAATAATGCAGACACATCTTTCTGACCTTTCAGAAAACGCTCGATGTTCTTCAAGGATGAGCCGCTAGACTCACCCAAGCCCTCAATTGCCCGTTTGATAAGTTTATTCCAGTCCACATTTGGTTTACCATCCAACTTTCCATGGTTCCGAGGCTTCGGAAGTGCTATTCTCCCAGGATTATCAGGATCCTTATAGGAGTTGAGACCCTTGTTGGAGACTTTTAAAATAGTTCCATCTTTAACGCTCAACTCTAACTGTTCCAGAACAGTTTTGCGATCCAAGCCATGTGATGAAGACACTGCATTGCATATCCTTTCTTCTGAAGGACGCTGTTTTTGCTTCTTTACCTTTTTGATTGCCTCCAGAATCCACTCCGTATACAGGGGGTTGGCGAGTTTTACCATGGTGAAGAATTCTGTATATCCATAGAGTCGTTATCCTTTATCCTGATGCTGAACAAGTTTCACACAATGGGAAAACAGATTCTCGGATGATGGGAAACAGCTAACCATAGCATACACGTTTTCTGTTCTGAATTACTTCTCCTTTCTCAAACATTAAGTGTTGTCACACTAGTGAGAAGAAAGCAAAACTATTAGAAATTTCCTAATTCTTTCCAATAAATCCAGTAACAGCTTCACAAAGTTCTTCCACAAAGATATAAAGATTTCAATGCATCTCACCTCAGCTTCTGGTCTGCACGCTCACAATTAGAAGAACTGTAACATTACACCTGGAAGAGAAAGAGATATTTGCAATTAACAATTAAAAAAAAATAACAGCCAACATTAATTCATTGCACACACACAGCAAACTTTTAATCTGTTACTACAATTGTTACATAGAAGTAACAATTAAGGTTCTATCTTCATTGCTAATAAATGGTGGTTTAATATTGCAAAAATTAATTCTATGCAACCTTGAAGATAGAAAAAAATTAAGAAGAAGTGTGCTCTTCTTGTTTTGATCTATAAAGCTAGCATAAATTCTACACCAACTTTTATATCAATGGTGAGCAGACCTACACTAACATTAAAAATATATATACGTCAAGGATCTACAAACAAAAAAAATTACAAACAAACAGTAACAACCCAAACCAGCAGTTCTCTTCATTTCTGCACGCAGAAGACACTGCCTGAAATTTGAATAGAAAACAGTAGGAAAAATCAAGAGTCTTGAGCAAACAGCGAGGAACTCTCAGAACTCTTCCAGGAGCGTAAATCATAGACCTGACTCCCTCCTGCTAAGAAAAGCTAAGACGGTTGTTCCATCAGGAAAAAAAGTGAAGAAACACAGCTTGAGATTGTAATTAAATGTTCCACTTCTACAGACCATAGAAAAGACAACAACAGTATAATCCTCCATAGATGAAGCACACTTGAAGACAAAGTAACAAGTGATCATATACAAATGAAAAAGGAATGCTTATGTCACTGCTAATTAAAGATGCAGATGTAAGGGTAGGAGGTTCTACTTCACAGTCTTTAGTTCTCTTCAACAAAGACTTTTCCTTAGTGTGGTAACAGTGCGTGTGTAAAAGTACACAAACCCTGAAGAATTCATGATCTATTTATTAAAAGGGATAACATTTTTCTGCAAGGTAGATTTCATTCACAAGCCAGTCAACACCATTCTCTTCCATTTTGGTTTCTAGCAAGTATTCAAGAAGTTATCAATGCACCGAACATATTAACATACAGACATCAAACTCCACAGCTCCAGGCAACCAGTACTAGAAGGACTCAAAACTACTGTTCAGCGCAAAAGCGCTAAGGTCCGTGCCTGGAGTTTTCTTTTTTTTCACCCAGCCACCAGCAACCACGAAAGGCAAAGCTCCGGGCCCGGGGTATTACATAACCGCCCGGTCAGACCGGGGCAACGCCACGACTGTCCCGACGCCGCTCGCTCAGTGCGCGGAGCACGGCCCTGCACCTGCTACGGCTCAAGCCCATCCCTCTCCCGGACGGGCCCCACACATGGCGCCCCGCCTCAGCCGAGAGAGTCGCACCGGGGAATCGGGAGACGCGTGTCCGGGCCGCAGTGCCCGAACCAGCCAGGCGCCGCGCCGCTCCCCACCCCCCGCGGCCGGGTAGCGCACCCAGCGCCTGTACCGCTCCGGCCAGGCCCGCGCGCGCCTCATCCGCGCTCCTTCGCGCCAGAGCTGGAGCGCAGCCCAACCGCGAGCCCGCAGCTCGCACGCTCGCCTATCCGCGCCCGCCAGAGGTGAGCGCCCGGCAGGCCCCAGAGCGGCGAGCGGCCGGGTCCGGGCCTGGCGCAGAGCGGCGGCGGGGCCGGAACAGGCCGCGAGCCCGGGGAGCCCGGCGGGCCTTCCCTTTCTTCGGGCCGCGGGGCCTGCCGGCCGCCCTTCCCCATGTTACCCAGCACCGGGCGACAGAGACGGGGCGATCCCGCCAACGCTACTCACCGAAGACTGCGAGAGACGGGAACCAAGAAGCAAAGGCCGAACGGCGGCGAAGCCCGAAACTGACACGGCGGCCATCTTGGGTCCGGAGCTCTGCGACGGGGGGAGGGGGCGTAGCAGCGGAACAGCCCGCGGCGGGCGGGGGCGCCGCCCGGGAACAGCGCGGCGGGCAGGAGCGTTGGCCGCGGCCTGAGAGGGGCTGCGGGGTCCGGGAGGTGGGGCAGCCCTCGGGAGCGGCTTGGAGCGCCGGGCGGACGGCGCGGGATGGGCTACTTGGCAAGCGGCGCTTGGGCGGGAGAGCTCTGCGCCCCGGAGCCGGGGGGCTGTCAGCGCGGTAGGGCTCCCGCCCGCCCGGAGTTCTGCGGGGACGGCACGAGCGGACCATCGTGCTGTGAAAAGGTGGTTACAACCCCTAAGGTAGGACAAATATCTGCCTCGTAGGCTGAATTAAGTGATGTATTCTGCAATAATGATATCTTCAGCTCGAAGGGCGCACACCGTGCCTGCCCCTCGTTTGGAGACCGGGCGTCTTTGTCAAGCAGTTTCAGTAACTTTCTGACATCTTCGATACATTTTCTGGTGTTAGGTTTTTCAGTACAAAAGAAAATGTTCTGAATGAAATATAAGTGTAATTTCCAGAGAATAATGTAAGTGTAGCAAAACTTACTTGCACATCACAGAAAGGATTCGGTACTGATGTAGCAGTGGAAACCAGCTGTGTTCCACGCAGGTGCATGCCAGTCTCTGGAGTCCATTCTGTTTCAAAATTTGCAGGAGGTTGTTTCTGGCAACCTTTCAAAATTATTTGTTGTTGTTCAATAATTTAGAAATAAAAAATAGCTTGTTTTCTTCTACTCTGTTTTATTTTCATGGCACAGGCTAACAGTTAAATCATCAGAATTCTTATATTTGGCAAACTACAGAAGAAGGGGATTGTTTAATGAAGATAGTGCACGGTTTGGCGACAGCTTTTTTTTTTTTTAGCATTGATCTTTGCCCCTGAGGGTTCAAGTACCCTTAGCTGAGTTGTTTTCAGGCTGTAAGGAAATTAACCAGCAACATGGAATTCTGTTCTTGCTGTACCTTCTGCCATGTTCTCCTTTTCTGACAAGCTGTCTCTCATGATTATTTTTTCATAAGCCTATAAGATTGTGAGCAGAAATATATTCCCCTTCTTCTCTCAGCAACCTTCACCTCGGTCATGCGGGAAGAATTTATTCCGCTGTGGTGTCTTTTGCATTGGCTGTAATGTTCTTGAAATCAAAATTACTGTAAGAAAAATAAGTAAGTAACAACATGAACTGATTGAAATATTAACAATTTTGATGAGAAGCACAAGCAACCAGAGATTGAGGTTTTTAAGCAATACGTGTATGATACAGGGAAAATGGATTGGTGTTTTATGAGACAAGAAATGAATACTCATATTTATAAGAAGTATCTCTTGACTATAAACTTTAATTTCTAGGTTAAAAACAGAAAGGTTTGAGTTTCTCAGAGAACCTGGCAAGTGTATAAAGGCTTTGTGCTGTTCAACTTAACCGTGTGCTGCTGCTTTCTATGATGCCTATATGACTTCTGATAATAAAGCAAGAGCCTCTTAGCAGTGATGTTAAAACCGTACGTAATTGTTTAAACTTAGAACAGAACACTGTAATTAAATGACATATGCCTCTTTGTTGCTCTCAAATATGTAATTCATTGCAGTATTTTGAATTAGACATTAAAAAAAAATCTTGCTGTTTAAAAACTCACTTGAAAACAAATCTTAAGTGTAAATTACAGTAAGTAGGTCAGTTATCTCTCCTTTCTGCTTTTGTGAAAAAGTTACCCTTTTGCATGCTGGATTAATAAAATGTGACATCAGCATGAACAGCCTGACCTCTGCCCCATTTTGGGGAGAAACAGTTACAACAGAATCGGGAATTTGGGGGGAAATAGTTACAACGAGCAGTTACAACAAGATCTAACATAAACTTTAAATGGCTCCATGAAGAACAACAGGTGGCAGCAGACTCAGATCCGAGCCGTCCGGTGCTTTTGCAGCAGTCCAGACCAGTAAGCCGCCGCCTTTCCCACGCAGTAAGAGCCGTACGCTCACGCAGTTCTTTTCGCGCTATAAAAGAGGCTGCTTTTCTGTTCCTGTATTCACATTTTCCCTCACCGGAGCAGTTGATCCCAACCGGGTAGAGGCGGCGGCGCGGCCCCCTGCTGGCGGAGCGTGCTCTGCGCCGCGGTGCGGCGCTCCCCCAATGGAAGCGTGGCGTGCCGTGCCGTGCCGTTCTGTGCGTCATCACTCGCGCGCCTCTCGGCGGATCGGGCTTGGCTGGGCGCGGGTCGCCCCGTCAGTGCTCGCTGCGAAAGCCTGCCCCGAGAGGTGCTTTCCTGCCGTGTGACGGCGCTGCTGTTGGCCCGTCTGCCGCAGTCATGATCCACAGCCTGTTCCTGATTAACGCCTCGGGAGACATCTTTCTAGAGAAGCACTGGAAGAGTGTCGTCAGCCGCTCTGTCTGTGACTACTTCTTTGAGGCACAGGAGAGGGCCTCAGAGGCGGAGAACGTGCCGCCGGTCATCTCCACTCCGCATCACTACCTCCTCAGCGTGTACCGCCACAAGATCTTCTTTGTGGCTGTTATCCAGACGGAGGTGCCACCTCTCTTCGTCATTGAGTTCCTGCACCGTGTGGTCGACACCTTCCAGGTATGGCTCACGTGGCCGGGGTAAGCGCAGAGCCGGTGTGACAGAGCTCGTGCTTCGTTGGCGGAAGGGCGCATTGGTGTTGGCGGGTGCTGGGGAGGTTAAGAAAGGAGGAGCCTGACATCACCACAGTATTGCAAAGGAGAACAGTGATAGAGGGGAGAAAAAAGGGAGTCTTCCAAGTTAGCAACAATTAGTTTTCTCTTTTTCCTCTCTTAATTCTCATCCTGTACCAGCAAGGATTTAGAGTGTGTGCTGAGTGCTTGCAGTAGCTAGGAATTAACTTCTCAGGTTGACGATGGATTCAAGATAAATGTTTGCTTACAGGAAGGACCTTTCAGTGATCAAGAACTGTATTTCTGTTTTGCAGTCTTGTATCTTCTAGAAGCTGCACTTGTGAGACCCAACTGGAGTTGGTCTCACAAGTCTCAGAAATTCTCAAGAGAATTTCTGCGATTTGTGTACCTTAGTCTGACAGTCTACCTGCATGTTTACAGCTAGTGATGTGTCTTGGAAGTGTACCTTTCTGCCTAAAGAAGTGAGTTATAGGAGTTGCCTCAGAGCAACTGCATTTCCTCCCTGCTGACATGACTGTGAGTCAGATGGTGGATGTAGAGTGCAGAGCGTATCTCTCTACTGCCTGCCAGCAACGTGATCGTATAGTCTGGGTTTGAATTGTCTTGTGATTAGCATCCTGCCGAAACACAGGAAATGTTAGTGCTTGGTCAAATGAGTATCACGTGAACTTTTCTTCCAAATGCTAGTCAGAATGCGACGGTAGGCTCTGAATTATGTTTCATCAAGTTCAGAGTGTGATTGACACTTTGTTTATCCCTGGGGTTTGAATCCAAGCAGCTTGTTCGGTTGTTTTGTGTGTGTGTGTGTGTGTGTGTGTGCGTGTGTGGATTTGACTTTCTTTTGGTGAGACCTGTTGTCTTTAGGTTGCCTAAGGCTGATTCTCATGTTGTGCTGAGCTATTTGGCTAGGTATGGCTTGAGTGGAAAAGCAATTTAATTGGAATTTCCAAATAATGTTGTCACAGGTAGATTCCCAACCATCATTCTGCAGGGTGTTTGTTTTTTTTTTTTTTTTGAAGGCCATCAGTATTTTAAAGTAACTAGGTAAAAGCATTATTACAGTCAAAATCTGAGTTACTTTTATTGATATGGAAGTATGTTTTGTTTCAGGTTCAAGACAAAACGTACTTGAGGAACTTGTTTATTTTTAGTTAATATTGCTACTTATCCAGTTGCATTAGAGCTGCTTTCAAATGCCAATTGAAAACTCTCTTGGCTATTAGAGTGAATCCCATTATATAGAAAGGAAATAGATGCATACAACGATGCAGTGATTTGCCAGCTTTGTGGGGCAAAGGTGGAGGTATGCTTAGAGTTGTGCCTGCTTGTTGGACTGTTCAGTATGATGTGCTTCTGTTAATATGTGGAGTGTCAGTGCTGTTTCACCTGCTACAAGGAGAAGCTTGATTTACTTATTTGTGGGAGAAAATGAACTGAATGGTCACTAATATTCTCCTCTAGAAATTAAGTAATTACTTCTTTTGCACAGGATTACTTTGGCATCTGTTCAGAGGTGATGATCAAGGACAACGTTGTGGTGGTTTATGAGGTGCTGGAAGAGATGCTAGACAATGGCTTTCCATTGGCAACAGAATCTAATATTCTCAAAGAACTGATAAAGCCTCCAACTATCCTGCGAACAGTAGTCAACACCATCACAGGTACAAGGAAACAAAGTAGATAAACTGGTGTGACTATGTGGCAGTATTCCTACATAAGTCAATCTGGACATAGGTGAAGAAAATGTATGTTGTTCCATACCCTTCTAAACCACAGCACAGATGTATTTTGGGAGTCTCATGTTAGTGCTTGTGGATGTGGAGATGCTAATTGTAGAATACAAACAATGAATAATTGCTCTCCCACAAAGGGACAGAGGTTTCTTGGAAATTAATTGCAATCTAGTTAGGTGAGGCCAGGAACTTGTTCTGGAACATTGACTATCTTCTGTGGTTGATGTGATTACTGTTCTTCTTCCAGGAAGCACTAATGTGGGTGACCAGCTTCCTACTGGACAGCTATCAGTGGTGCCTTGGAGACGTACTGGTGTGAAATACACCAACAATGAGGCATATTTTGATGTGATTGAGGAGATAGATGCAATAATTGACAAATCAGGTATGGAAGTGGCTTTTTGCTAAGACCAGGGTAACTTGTTCTAATAGTTTTTGTTTTCCAAAGAGATGCTCCTTCATGTAAGTGTGGGAAGTTTTGTTCCTCTTCTTACTTTGAAATGTTGCCAAGTTGTAGGTGCCATTCAGTCAAAAATTTTAGAGAAGTATCAAAATTTTCACTTGTACTTCTCCTCTGATTGATCATAAGGTCTTGTAAACAATTCTGTACAGGGAAAATAGAAGGTGACTAGAAATTCTGTGCAGGACCGTCTCCTTAGTTTTAATGTATCTTAGTTTCACCAGAGTTGGGAGCTTCTGCTATTGCCCGTTGGGATGGACATTATAGATGTCAGTGTTTCTTGTTTGTATACATCTTCTCTAGAAGTGTTTGGAAGTGAAAAATATGTTGAACGGGCAACATAATGTGTGGTGACACTTCATAAAGGTATTAAATTCCCTTCTTCCTCATTGATAATTTTTCCATGTTCTGATGACTTTTGATAAGGTTCATATAACCTCCTGTGTTTGCTTTTATTGTTGTAGGTTCTACAATTACTGCTGAAATCCAAGGAGTAATTGATGCTTGTGTCAAGCTGACTGGGATGCCAGATCTTACCCTTTCCTTTATGGTAAAGCTCAAGGACGTATCTGTACTTAAATATTTTGAAGAGTTTCTCAGCCATGCCACTAAGATCTCTGGTTTACAGTGATGGTTTCCAGTAGTTCAGAACCTATGTATACCAAATAAAAAGAGAAAGAATTGACAGTGGAAACTCATAATGAACTTCAACAACTTTGAGCCTAAAGGTTTTATTTTCAGGTTCTTTATTAAAACTACTGCTCGTGTGTTCTCTGGCTAAGTTTCTGAGATTTGGTGTTTAGACAAATATCCTAATGAGCAATCTTTTTATGCATGTGCATCAGTGTAATTATTTGATGTCACTGAATTTGCTAAGATAGAATAGAACAGTTTAGTTTAGCCCAACCATTTTAGGGCTAAGCAAAATTTAAAGCATGTTCCTGAGGGTGTTATCCAAGTGCATCTCAGATGCTGGCAGGCACAGGGCATCAATAGCCTTTCTAAGAAACCAGTTCCAGTGTTTGACCACACTCGCAGTAAAGGGATTTCCCCTGATATCCAGTCTGAATAGGACTAAGAATATTGAGTACCGCTATGCACAGATGTAACAGCGTCAGATAGCTTAACATGCGTCAGTGTAGATATGTTCAAATGGAGACAGTGTCAAATGGTAGGCCCTTCACAGACAGAAGATTGCAAAGAAGAATTCAAGCAGTTACTTTAGGTAGCACTGCCTTTATTAGCCTTTCTTTTATTTCAGAACCCTCGGTTATTGGATGATGTCAGTTTTCATCCATGTGTGCGTTTTAAGCGCTGGGAGTCAGAGAGGATACTCTCTTTCATTCCACCTGATGGAAATTTTCGCTTGCTGTCTTACCATGTCAGTGCTCAGAAGTAAGTGTTGAATTTAGCGCTGCGAATTATGGAATTTGGATCTTCCTGACTAGAAAGAAGGACAGGCTGGGGGAACAATAAAAATAAATTTGCTTTTAAAGATTAGGTGGCTTGTTGTGCCAAGTGAAGTAGGAGTGCGTGGTAACTTGTGCTTTTTTAAAATGTGGTGTCTCATTGTTTGGAGCAGTGATTTTTGTCTTTCATTTCTAGTCAGTCTGCATTTTTTCAAAAGCTAGTAGCAGGTGAACAAACTAGAGTGGGAATGAATTAGGCAGTATTGAGTAAACAGGCTGATAATTACCTGTATTTATAAAAAAACTTTAAGATAAAACAGTCTGATAATCCTGTTTTTTGTTGTTGTTTTTTGGTTGTTTTTTTTTTTTTTTTTTCTGATGTCTTTCTTAATAAAGTAGGAATTCTGGAAGCGGGCTGACAATAATTGAGGATACAGATGCTAAAGCATTTTGTTAAACTTTATCAGACTTAAGTCAGTGAAAAGGAGCAGGCAGTTCAAGTGCTGCTGCACTGTCTGGAACTGCTTACTAGCTTGATTATGACGTGTAAAAAGATTCTGCTGTCTACTGCTCATTTCTTCCATTACATTGGATGTCCTTACCTGTCTTGGAGGAAGTAGAAAACTAAGATGTAGAAAGTTTGGTTTAAAAAAGAAAAAGTAATTAAGGCTTCAGGACAGCATTCTGAATTTGCTCTTGGATTAAAAAGAATAGGATGTCCTTCTCCTTTAAGAAGATCATGTTTCCTGCAGTCCTTGTATTTTTTTTACTGTGAACAGTGAAAACCAAAAATGAAGGCGAAAAGTTAACAAGGACTCTGTTCTCTTTATTCTAGTCTTGTGGCAATTCCTGTATATGTTAAGCACAACATCAATTTCCGTGATAGCAGCTCACTGGGACGCTTTGAAATCACGGTGGGACCAAAGCAGACTATGGGGAAGACTATAGAGGGAGTGATGGTTACTAGCCAGATGCCAAAAGGGGTCTTGAATATGAGTCTCACACCCTCTCAGGGTACACACATCTTTGATCCAGTTACAAAGGTGAGAGAAATTAGATTTTTTTTGTTTGTTTAATTTTATCCTTTCAGCAAATGAAGTTGAACTGCTTATGCTTAAGAGAACATTTATTTGAATGTTGATGCCATGAAGGCAGTATCTTTTCTTGGGATGTGAACTTAATATACTCCTGTTTCTTGAACAGTTGCACACAGGAAGTTATCTTAAGCTACATGGCAGGTAGCTGAGTGTCAGAATGGATTGTAGTTCAGGTTTCTTGGTGTGTGCAGGAGGTCAAGGATTGGTGTTGTACAACGAGGCATGAGTCTAGTGACTGGTTTACAAATTTCTGCTTATCTGATTATCATGCTTCATACTGCCTGCCAAAACATTTAATCCTTGGCGAGCACTGAGGATTTGTGTTGCTTAGTGGGTTTTGATTTTTTCCCCCCCAGCACATACACCAGGATTCTATTTTTTTTTTTTTTTTCTTCCTGAAAGCTGTAAAGTTTATCCATAGTAGAGCATCAGGCAACACTGCTTCAGCCACATGGAAGGGAGGTGATTCTGCATTACTTATGTCACTGTTACCCATAGGAAGTAGAACTCATGGCACAAATAGCAGCTGTCTTTGTTCTCCCTAAGTCTTTGCTGTATCTAAAGTGGAGGACCCCAGACTTGATTGAGGAATGTGTATCCAATATGAAAAGGAAGATACTGAGTGTAGTGGAAATGCTAAGTCACAGCTTGAGACAGTGATTGAGCACCTGGTGGGAAGGCAAGGCCAACCCAGGGAAGCTCAGCTGCACGTAGTGCACCTGAGTGACTGAAAGGGCTGGAGCCAGGATCTGTTGCTTCCAGCCCACATTTAAGGGCTGGCAGTGGAGGTAAGGGTATCTTGCTGGAAATCCCTGCCTGCTTGAGGCCTTCCAAAGGTAAGCAAATTTTCTTCTTTTGTTTCTGCAGCCACAGCTGCTGCATTTGGGCTTGTCCTCATTTGCTACAGCCTAGGGCTTTGCCATCTAGCTATTGTTGCTGTACTTTACATCGCATTACAGCATTACACTGAGACAAAGAACTTTTTTCATAGAGAGACAATAAGAGTTGTCATTACAAGGGAGTTGTTCTTTAGAGGGTGTTACTGCTTAAATGGTGGCATTTCTGCTTAACTGCTATATTTGCTGTTACTTGAAGTTGCTCACCTGGGATGTGGGGAAGATAAACCCCCAGAAGCTGCCAAGCCTGAAGGGTAGCATGAATCTGCAAGCTGGGACGTCGAAACCAGATGAAAACCCCACTATTAACCTGCAGTTTAAAATTCAGCAGCTGGCTATATCTGGTAAGTGACTGTCAGATAAAGAAGCTGAATGTTTTCCGCTCTGTCAGTGCTCACTCTACACGGCTGATGTAGCTCTGCAGGCCTTCTGAAATGCATTCTGACAAAGAATTGTATGCTTAAGCAATGGTTAAATGGATTTTTTGGATTTTTCTCTCTGTTGTTCTGTGAAATGGCCTATCTACATCCTCTTGCATTTCTTACGACCCCATAAATAATTTCAGAGTATGGTTGTGTTTGTAAGAATGATTCTAATAATTAATAATTGTCAGGTTTTCTGTGTGTTCTTTTTTTTTTTTTTCTTTCCTTTTTATTTATTTATTCTCTGCTTACAAAAACTTTCCCTATGCTGTCTGCCTTTCTAGTATGGTTGTCTATCTGCTGTGTTTGTGGCAACAGTTGGTCTTATTCTGTCTTTATTTTTTTTTTTAGGACTGAAAGTAAATCGCTTGGACATGTATGGGGAGAAGTACAAGCCCTTCAAGGGGATAAAATACATGACTAAAGCTGGCAAGTTCCAAGTCCGAACCTAGAGGATCATGATAGTGAGGAAAAGCACTTTCTTGTTTCTCCTGTCCCCAGCTGTTGGATACAGCTTCTCCCTGGTCTGTCTATTTAAGGTTGCTCCCTTTCCTTTGGTAGCGTGAACAGGATAGCCAGTGCTTAAAGCGCTGGGGAGGAGGGAAAAATAAGGTTGACCTGAAATTATCTCATTCTTAGCTGAACCTGAAGTATTTGCAGCTCTGGCAGATGGGAGAGGACTTCAGGTCCCTTGCGACTAGCAAGTCAGATACCTAAGTTTGTATCACCTTCATCATCCTGTCTTAAAGGAAATTTTAGGGATTGTTTTTCCAAGTCCTGTTCCTTACGTTTTGGCTGTTTTTTATCCCTTTGTAGATGATGTGAAATTCAGTTTCCACAGAGTTCAACTGCAGAGTGATGGTCTGGCATCGACCCTTCTCCATCACTGGATGTTAGTTTGGAGAGCTATAGCTTTTGGCAGCAGTGAAATTGACTGGCCGTTGCCCTTTGAAGGGGCTGAAAGAAGTGAAGAGGTAGATTTTCTCAAGCAGGGTGGGATTTTAAGAAGCCCGAGTTTGGGGGAGGTACTGCAGAGGGAGGAAGTGGAAAATTTGAACTCTTTTCCTTAATGTTTCATAATCTGTCTTGGTAATTGAGTATCTTAAAGATTTTGGGATAGGCTGGAAACTCATCCAGATCATAATATGGAATCCTGTGAAGAGCTGACTGTAGTGCTTATCTTGTAACTAATGGGCGGTGATATCTGAATGTAGTTCTGTTTCTCTTCTTACGTCCTCAGTATTTAGAGGTAATGTTTTTCGTGGTTTCTTTGGGTAGTCGGGACAGAGGCAGGAGAAGAATTTGTGTGGACATGTAGCACTCTGATGGAACCCCTTTTAAATTGAAACTGCAGCGAAGTGAAGATGGTCACTATCCTGTAGCTTGAATCTGTTTTTCTTTCTGCCTGCCTACCTATTACAAATGAAGGTGATACTGCTGTTTTCCTGCTCACTGGTGTCATTATCTCAAATAATTGTGTCCTGGTACCACTGTAATGTTCCTGACTGAACTTCATTCCAGTTCCTGTCTCAATTAGCTGCTGTGATAATTGGTGGATTCAAGCCTGATTTCTCACTAAGACTATCTCTTCTGCAAGAGTTGTTGCTACATATGCCCATCCCAGTCTGTGCTGCATCTCTCTGTAAAGCTTTAATACGAAATGAGAAGCATATGCACGGTTTCGTATTGTTTGTAGTGTGCCCTTTGGCCACTAGATGCCAATGTGTTAATTTCTTGGTAGCAGAACTGGTTTGTAAACTGCTGTACGTGTGATTACAGCATTTATTAGGTGGCTGTCTGATCCAGCATGTGTAGTCCATGCTTGTGAACAGAACAGCATGACCCTAAATGAAGAATAATGTGCTCTCTGTTTTTCCTGTGGTGGAAACTAGCAGTGGATGAGTGGCATTTTGCTTTTGGAATTGCATTTTCAAGTGCAACTGATGAATGCCACAGCAGGTGACCTCATATTGGGAGCATGTTTATTGCAAACATAAACTTCAACAAAAGCATAAATAAAATTAATTTTTACTTGTCACCCGTGTCATTTCAGAGTGGTTTGTGTGGGCTTTACAAGATATGCAGTTGAAGTTTTAGAAAGCATCTCTTAAAGAAGCTTAACTGTTAGGAAGTATATAGACACCACTTAGCATGGCAATTGCAGTGCAAGTAATGTTTGCTTAGTGTTAATTATCAAGATTCTGTTTTATGTCATTGTTAAACTCATCCTGTTTTCTGTTAAAGGATAAATACAGCCTTTGTGTGATATGATCTTTACTTTTAGATAGATGTATGTCTAGTGAGCACTGGAAGAGGCTACAGTTAGTTACAGAAGCAAAAGGATAAGTCTGATGGTAATGCATGGACATTCAGTAGCCAAAAAGTGAGTGTTGATTCTGTGGCAGGTAAGGCTGTGTTACGATTTTTGCCATTTATTTATTTGCTTGGCTTCTGTAAGGAGGAAAAGCAACAGCAAGAACAGTGTGTCCTAACGAGCATGCCATTCTGTTTTTGTTCAGATAGCTTAAGCTTAGACTCTGTTAATAAATCTGTTCCAAACTGAAAAAGCAAGTGGTACATTGATAAGGAAGTAAGCAGGCCATGCCTAAACATTTGTTATTTCTATTGGAATTGGAAACCATCTTAAATAACCAGAGTAAAACATCGTAAGGACAGAGCTTAATCCTAACTAGAATTATTCTAAATATACATGCAAATAAGAATTAGCATTTTTATTTACAAATCCATTGTTAATACTGTGTTATGAAGAGTGCAGTTGTAAATTCAGTGGAGGTAAGTGTGGATTATTGTTTCGCTGGACAAGTTTAGACCTGTCGGTTGTTCTTACAGTGGTGGAAATTTTACTGTTAAGCCAGACAAGTACAGAATAACTTAAAATACCTGCATAGTACTTCAACAACAACAACACCAAAAAAGCACACCTTTTGGAATTGTAAAGAAAAGTACATTGAAAGACTTATTCTCCCCTCCTCTCCCCCCACACACAAGTGCTATCGCAGTGTGTTTTTTGAAGTGGACATTGCACAGTGTGTTATTTTTGCTATGTGACACCCAAATGGGGATAACCCAAGCTAGAAAAAGCGTGTAGAGTAAAGGCTCAAGCTCAGCCCTTCTTTGATTCACCTTGCTGCAGGCAGTTGTATTTTGGGTAAGAAAGTATGTATATTTCCATTGCACTTCTTTTTTTAATGGTGTTTTTTCATATGAGTTTGTGAGATTTTCTCATCTAGCCCATTGTTTGAAGGGAGATATTTGTCTCGTGGCTTAAAAGCTAGAAAAGAATATTCCTCCAAAGAGGAGGAGTGAAGGGGTTTGTGGGAATAAATTTGAATAATGAACGTATTTCACAAAGGGGATTGTTTAGATATGCCCTAGGGCCATGTTATAGAAGACACATGTCTGTGTGTCTCTTGAGTCTTGGTGATCTAAAGAGGGAGATAAAAGTATCAGGAAATGAAATCTGTCTCATTTCCCTTAAGTTCACCCCTGTTCCCAAAAAAACATAGCTCACATTTTGCAAGGCAAAATTTAGTTTTAGTTCTACCCATGTGATTTGATGGAAGGAGAAAACTTGGAGATGCAAGGGGAAAGAGCTCTTAGATTGTGATAACCTGTAGTGAGAAAAGTGGAGTACTCTGAGAAATTGCCTGTACCACACACGGTAGTATGTCTTCCTTTTATACTGAAAGTCATAAGCATCTGGACAGATAGGATGCCCTGTCAATATCCTTAAAGCACCTCAAAGAAAGTTGTAAGGGCACGCTCATGGGATTGTGGAGAGTTACTTTCTTCCTCAGGATTTCATGTTGTTCTGAATCCAGTTAAGATAACGGTTCACATTTGTATAAACACCAGGTATGTCTTTGCGGCCACAGCCTATTCCCCAGCTGATGATTCCTATTAGATGCATGCGATCATCCTTCATGCAGACCAAAGGCCCTCCAGAGTCACCCTGCAGAAAAGTACCAGGTTAGTAAGAACCTCTTTTTTCGTGTGTGTGTACGTTTTGTACTGTTTCCCTATTCAGTGGCTATAAATGGTACACTAGATGCCATCTCTCGTGTCTCCTTAAGCACTCTGTGTAGGATACTGACAAATCAGGCACACCATGCTTCCAGTGCTCTTAGTAACAGCACTTTCACATAAGCACCTTCTGTGTTTCAGACAGAATTCCTTATTGCTCTTCTTATATCAGAGGAGAGACCCCAAACAGTCTAAAACTGAGGTGTCTACCTTTGTATAGCACACGTTTATGAAATGTGAGGCATTTTTGTTAAGAATGAGACGAAATACTTTTGTTCAAACTCTAAAGGTCCAAGCTGCTTTATACTATTGTGAGTAAAGTGTGATTATTGAGAAGATAGCGAAACTGGAAAGGTGCTGATCCTTATTTGGGTGTGCTTGCTCACAGAATAGAAAATAATAGGAAACTGCTGAGGTGGGGTTTCCTGTTCAGTTTTGTGGTACTTCCTGTATTTAGAATTTTCAGTCTGTATTCTGGTTTGCTTGACTGAATGTAGCCTGCATTCCTAGCTATGAGGAAAAGGTGGAGAGGGAATTTAAAAAAGGAGACCTAACAGTTAAGTTTTGCTAAACAGAAGTTCTCTAGAATTTCCATGTAGTCAGATGCAGGGCTTCTTTAAATGATTTTTATGAAAATTTCTGTTTAGTTAATTTAGATTATCAAGAACAGACCTAGAGGAAAAGAAGAATAGAACTGGGTTTACCTTACAAGCATCATCAAGGTGCCTTGTGTCTCCTGCACATAACATATTGTCTGTAACTGTCCGGTTGTCTAGATGCTGTGTGGTACACCGACTGGCTGGAAATAGTCTGACATGGCCTTCCTTCAGGTGCTCTGAATAAAAGGGAGAAACTGAAAGGGATGTGAATATATATGAATATAAAAAAATATATATAACTTTGCAGTTCAGTTTCTGCAGTTTGGGAGAGAGTACAGTAACTAGTGGCAGGAGAGGAGGGTGGCAAAACTAGTATTTCCTTGCCAGGAGTCTTTTTTTAATTATGGGGGTTCTGCTTTGCCAGTGAGAACAATCTAAATACAGTTGAAAGACAATTTTGCTGCTTCAGCAAGCTTAAATGTTAGAGATTTTTACAGGGTGCAAGTTGCTAGGTTTCTTAGGGGGTTGTCTTTGCATGAATTACATCAATACTAAATGAAGTGCATCCAATAATCACTACATGTATGAAAAGAGATCCTGACTTTTAGTATTAGATTTGGGTTAGTTAAAAACAGATGTCTTGTTGTACAAAATACTGAATAACTAGATAGGAATGCACACTTGTTATCTTGGAATGGAATTGATTTATTTCTGCCTTGCATGTTGGTTTTATTCTTCTGCATAGTTGCAGCTGCATGAAGCTGAAAATTGGCAGGACTGTTTTTTCAGTCTGGTTTTAAATTATAATTGCAGTGTCCTTTTGCTCTGAAAGAGTTAACTGTACTCTCTATGGAAAAAGAAGCACTAAAGACTAGCTTTAGCTCTTTAACAGACAAGTGTATCACAAAATGTTGTAAAAGTTGTATGTTAAGTCTGTTCCAAAAGCCTTAATAGCTCAAATCATGATTTGTCCTTGTTATGATGGATGTTTCACAGTCTCTGCCTCAGAGTTTACAATTTAAAGATAATAAAAATAAATGCCAGTAAGGTTAGAGCTGCTTTTTCTTCTTTTTTGAAATACCGGTTAGTCTATATGTACTTCTAGATAAGTTTTATCCCAGGCTTTTTCTTGGCTCTGGTTTTTAAAGTAGCTGTTTTAAAACCATTCCTGGTGAGGGGGTTGATACTACTGCATGCCTGCCAGTGTTCAGGAAATATTGAGGGCACAATCAAAATACTGTACTTTAACTTTTGGTTAGCCCTGAAGTGGCCAGGCAGTTGGACTTCATGACCTTTGTGGGTACTGCCCAATGGAACTATGATTAATTTGGCTGACCTTTTAATATATATCCAGAACTTTTACATCCTTAGTGGTGTGTGTTTTTTTTTTTTTGGTTTTTTTTTTTTTTTTTGCTAATTGCTGTACAGTCAATGTATGTTTTGGATTAATGCAACTACCCACAACTGCATGGTATATTAAATCTTAACAGAAATGGATTTCTGTGAGAATGACAATATCTAAGTTAATAATTAAATACAATAAATAGTACAGAAGAAATGTGGAAGCCTTGACTGACAGACTTTGTCTTATTCGTCATGCCATTTTCTGTGTTTCTACTGTTTGAGAATTCCAAGGAACACTCTGCTAACCCAGGCAGCTGACAGATCTCAGATGAATGAAATAAACCAAAACTTGTTTTTATGTATGTTCCACGTATATAGGTATATTTTTGGAATGCTAATATAATTCCATTAAATAATTCAGGAGTCACAGATTAAACAGTGCTAAAGGCTTGAATTCTTTGGGGCAGAGGACCTGGCTTTGGCCACAATGCATCTTCTACTTACATTCTTCATTTCTACCATAACCAGAGATCTCACATTCAGTCCAGTCAGGCAGCTGCAGGTCTGGTGTTGGGAGGCAGGCTGCTCGAACAGTATCTGTTTCAATAGCACAGTTTTCTGTGTCCGAGTTCAACTGCAGCAAAGCTGAACAGTGGGGAAAAAAAACAAGAATCACCACTTGACTAACATCAAGATTTAGCAAATCACAACCCATCAAACTGTGAGGTCAAAGAAATTCTTACCAATATCATTGTTGTAATTATCTGAGTCAAATCTCTCATGTACAATGTAGTTCTTCACCTGAAACTTTTGTTCCTTCTCCTCTGGAGTTGCTCGAGAAGTCCTGCCCAGCACAATCTTCAGCTGATTAGTACTAAAACTTTAAAAATGAAAGCGTATTTACTTTCTTCCAGTGTTAACTGGAGTAGAGCCTTTCCCTGAAGATGTGCTGTTGGAGCTTCTCTTATTTTAGTATTATTACTACTTCATCAGTCAGGCAGTTTGATCTCAGATGTCCTATTTGCTTTAGTTTTTGCACTAATTGCTTAGAGCCACCATGGCAAAGCTCCTCTGTAAGTCCCTTGCTGTTAGCAAGTTTCAGATGGCTCTGCATTCTGTGCTGACAGCTTTGTTCTTCAGCTATTTGATATTCTGCTGTGGTACCTCAATGCCATACAGCTAGTTTGCCCAGTAAATGCCTGTCTGTAATACTAGTCACATTTAACTATAATTCTTTACTGTAGAATGACCTAGTGGAGTAAGTGTCTTTTTCAAGTCTTTCACTCTTCCAGTAAGGCTAATACTGGATGCTTCAATTTTCCAGACTTTTTTTTTTTAATCATGATTTCCCAAAAAGTTCCAAATCCTCAACTCACCCTTCCTCAAAACAGTGAGCAGCTGACAAAACCCAGCAGGAACTGATCAGAATTCCTCCACAGAGGAAATGTTCTCCGGGTGCTCGGTGATACTTCACAAAGATGGCAGCTTGCCATGGGTGAGCTTCAATGTCTGCATAGGAGCCAACTTTAATCCGGTACTGGCGTGCTCTGCGCTGCCGTAGACCACAGGTGGCTGTAGATGACAAACCTAGAAATAACTTTTTTTGTTCAGGGACTCTTGCAGTGAGTTAGGGTTAAGAGTGTGTTGGTTGTCAGTGCATATTGAGGCAGCCTGGCATGAACTGCTCAGTATCTGACTCATTCCTGTTTCCTAGGAAACTTGTACTGATTTGAAAAACACAGTAAAGAAACCTTGTCTTTCCTATTTCCTCGTTCTGTGATCATCTCAACTGGCAGAGAAGGTACTTCTGTGACAGCTGAGCCATAGAATCCCTTTTTTATCCTAAGGAGCTTTTTTCCCCCATCTCTTATTTTTACTATAAGAGGCTTGCAATACAAGGTACAGTAACGCTGTGAAGAAAGAAGAATCAGGAGTGCTAGGATCCTTACAGCAAGTAGGCACATCGCAGTACTCCCATGTGAGCTGTTTTCCTTTCAGTATGTGGCACCAGGGCTTGCTGTCATTGTCAGGATTCCTGCAGTACAGGAAGGAGAAGAAAAACTTGTATTGCCAGATCTGCAGAGAGTTTAGAGAGAAGGAGACACTTAAGGACAGCAGATAGGGTTCTGAGTGTACTCTTTTTGATCTTTTTAGAGACGCAGAGGGCACAAGGGCATGTCAAATTTTCATTTATGGAGTCTGGCGTTAGAGAAGTATAGACAGACCAAGCGGAATGAAAATTACCATTGGCAGTGAGTTTGATTCCCAGCCGTAACATCCCCACTCTGCTTTGATAACTCGTAAACAACTAGAGCCCTGCCTCAACGTTACCACAAGGAAACTTATTGTTTGTTTTTAAGTTCACTGCGTTACTGAATACATACCTGCAGAAATTATGACTGCCAAGGCCTAGCTGGTAAGCATCTCTTCTCCAAGCAGTATATAACTTGCTGACAATGATTTGAGAATTCCATCTCAAACAGGTAGCTCCAGAACTGGTAACACTGTGACTACCTCGGTAATCTGTGCCTCTTCCAGTTTTGCAATTGATGTTTCCAACTTAAATAAGAAAACTGCATGTTAAATGGTGCATGTGAACCATCAGCTGTTCCAATTGTGATTTCTATCAAGGCTTCTATATATTAGCTATACTTATCTCAGGCTCTGTAATAAATATTAAAACCTTAAACGTGATTTAACATGAGAATATCTTAACCGTTAATTTTCACAAGGCAGCAGAGAACTCTTAGAGCTGTCATGACTCACTATATATCTAAAGCCCGTTCTCTGTCCTCCTGCATGTACCTTTTGAACAGGAGGGCACACTGCAGTGTTCCCAGGTGTACTTTCCCCCTTTGTAGACATAGCACCAAGGCCTGGAGTCCTCGTCTGGGTTTCTGAAAAAGTTATGACATTATGCATCATTATAAAGCTATAATTACTAGTCTCAAGTGTGCTATCTAGTTCAGTAACTTGATTGTGCTTAGCAGTGAAGGGGTGAACTGAACCTGCAAGAGTCATTTGTATTCTTATTTTAATTATAAAAGCATGGAGGTGAGGATGAGACGGCCAGTAGCAAGAGTGGATAGCTTGTTTGTGCAGTTTAGATCATGTGCAGGAAGTACTACATTGTAGAGTTCTGCGGAGTGTCTAGATCTGCAGGCAAATGTGATAGGAAACTGGCTTGCAAAGGGAGTTTTTAACACCAAGAAGGCAGCAATGGGCACAAGGGAAAGGCTATGGAGAGAGAGGCATGCATTTTGTAGTCAATCAAACATCCACTCTTGGATGGTTCAAAAATAGAAATCTATCAGTTCCTGCTCTTGGACTGCACCATGTTTGCACCTGTTCACAGTGTTCTATGGTTCGTACTAGGCTGTTGCAAATAGCCTTTTTTGCCCCAAGCTCTCAGAATAATCAGATTCTTACAGCTCTAATGTGTGCTGTGAGTCCCTCACCTGCAATAGTTGTGATTGCCCAATCCTAGCTCAGCAGCATCCTTTCTTTGGCCGCTGTATTTACGGTCCATCAAGCCATTGATATTCCAATTCAGGCACTCAGCCCCACTTTCTGTTACGCTCCATGTACCCCTGTATGTTACTCCAGCATTTCTGTAGCACTTAACTTCAGTATCTGAGCAAAAGGGAACAAAAAACAGCATCACAAATTCTCCTTCCTCTGACTCTGCTCTGTTTAAAGTTGGCTCCGGATGCCTTGTCTCATAAGTCAGTGAAACATCCTTCCAAGCAAGCTCTACATATACACAAATGTCTTTATCTTCAAAACTTAGTATTTTATCAAGAGGCCAGAGAATCGTAGAGTAGCTTGAGTTGGAGGGCACCTTAAAGATCATCTAGTTTCAGCCCCCCGATGCGGGCAGGCTTGCCAACCACTAAATCAAGCACTTGATCAGGCTGCGCAGGCCGCATACAGCTTGGCCTTAAATATCTCCAGGGATGGAGCATCCATACCTTCTCCAGGCAACCTATTCCAGCACCTCACCACCTTCTGAGTGAAAAATATCCCCCTAACATCTAATCTAAACCTCCTCTCTTTTAGTTTAAAACCATTCTTCCTTACCCTATCGTTATTAGTCAGTATAAAAAGTCTGTCTCCCTCCTGATAGTACTGGAAGCTCCTATAAAGTACTGGAAGGCTGCAATGAGGTGTTCATGGAGCCTTCTCTTCTTCAGGCTGAACAAGCTCAATGCTCTTATGTTGTATTTTTAGGAGAGATGCTCCAGCCCTCTAATCATCTTTGTGGTCCTCCTCTGGACTCACTCCAACAGTTCTACATCTTTACTGTGCTGGGAGCCTCAGATCTGGATGCAGTATTCCACCTGAGGCCTCAGGAGAGGCAGAGAAACACATGTGTCCTCTTCTAAAGTTTTGTAGCATTAGCTTTACTACAAAAAGAGGCAACTTAGTGGAGAGACCCCTATACAGCAGTGGTTTCTGAGTACCTAAGCCTTCTGCGCTGCATAGCTAAAACCAGCAGCGTTGTTCACAATAACTGGAGCAGCATACTTACCTATTTCACACTGCTTCCCAGAGAAACCGTGGTGACAGTGGCAGATGAAGAGCTGTGGGGAGTAATATGCCTGTGAACACTGGCCTCCATTGTAGCATTTATTTCTAGCACAGGCTGTGGAATAAACAAAAGCCGGGAAACAATTAGAATTCACAGAAGTAAGCAGCTGGCAACATGCCCATCTGTCCTCCTCCTGTCGGTCTCCTTTAGCCTGTTCTGCTTTCCCCTAATATGTGCATGTAGTGTTAGACTCTTCCTTTGCTCCATTCTTTCCATTAACAGAATCATAAGCTTTTCTCAGCCTCTTGCCCATTCCTGCTTAGTTCTGCCTGAGTCAGTGTATACTGATGCTTTCATTTCAAGCCACATTTTGTGTGATAACTCCTTCCTTGACAATGGAGTTTTTCTTTAGGATGATTAGATGGATAGTCTGTCATCTCCATCCTTTCCGTTCTTTTTCTTCTTCATACTCACCTCTGATGGGCACAGTGTGGCAGTAACTCCGACCACTGTCACACCTACAATATTCTATTCTGCTCCCTGAGAGTCTCAGCCAGCTCCCCCTGTGCTGGTATATTTGTCCAGATGAATAGTCTGTGCAAATGGCTGTAATTGGAGAAAGGGAACCCTCTTTTAGAGATTCATGGAAAAGACCTTGCTGAGCAAAATAACTCACTCTTGCCAGGGTAAAAAGTATCCACAAAGGGACAAATCAGTCTAACAGGCCACTCTTTCTTATTCCCAGACCCAAGCAATCCCATCTCTGTCATTGTTATGTTGCTGAATGTTATGTTCTGCTAATGACCATCCTCATTATGACTTCGAATAACAGAGAGAGAGGAGAACATTTTTCTTTAAGGTGTGGATGGTATTAATACTCTAGTATTTTGTCTTCTGAATCTGCCATTCTCAGATTTCCCCCCCAGCCATGGAAAAGGACTTTCAGGCTCCATTCCTTCAGTGTCATCTCCTTTCCTTTCCCCTGTGTTTTTTTAAACCTCTGGGTCATGCAGCTATAGTTTGCCTGGCTTACCTCTAGATCTGGCTCCCCGTTTGTAACGCATGTGCGAGCCCTGCAAGTAGAGAAGGTGAATTCTGTGAGTAACTGCTCTCTTACAGAAACTGAGAGAACAAGTGCCTTCAAGAAGCCACACCTCTTCTTGAAGTCTTGAAAAATCAGGAAACAGTGAAAAGTGTGTTAAATATTTCAGCATGGGTACTGAAAAACTGCAAATAATTTAATTAGTACAGATTATCGGGTTACTGCTTGTCACTTGAGTGATGTGAACTTGGTGGTGTGTTGTACTTTTATCATTTGTGAAGTATTTATGTGCTGGTGTAACACTCCAACTGCTAACTAAAGCTAGTCAGCTTTCTGCTATTTGCAGGAGATCCAAGAAAATAATTCGCCAATATGTAAATGTGAACAAGCAGTTACTTTTGCTCAGCAGCTTTTGCTTGCAGTTTCCTTGTGAGTACTTTGATTAACTTTCATTTTTCAGAGCATGTGATAATAAGATTAGCCATAATAAGAGCTCAGCATGGACTGGACATGTATGCAATGATGTGTGATCCTTCAGTGCAAGACTTTCACTTGTTACCCATCGTATTTAAATACCAAAAGTGGGGAGGAAGGAAGGAGTAGAAAGGTACAGATGCATATCCTGCAGCCAATTATTTTTCTTCCCCTGATTTCTATCAGTAGAACCGGACCTTCCTTTGTCCGATATATATGGCTGGAGTCAGTGGTAAGGAAGAACTGCTGAAAACTAGGTTAAGCGTCTGAGGATGGCAAGAGCATTACTTGATGTTTTACTCTCTCACCTGGCACTGAGCAGTCTTGATTGCTCCCACCAGCAGGAGGAGACTCAGGAGCTCACCTTTCATTCTGAGTTTTTTCCACATCACCTCTGGATCTCAAGTTATCTATGGAGGTAAAAGAAAAAATAAACTGTTGAAAATGATGTTTTACAGAGTGAATGACTTTCAAAGCTTCAAGTTTAAATTAAGGTTTTAAATAACGAGAATGCTTTTTACATTAAAATCCCCTTTCTACTCTGCAGCTCTCTGCAATTCAGTCTAGTTGTGAATCTGGATCTTTGCCTCCACTCATCTCATTTGCTTTGAAAATCTGCTCTTCCCTCATTAGAAATTAACTTCTTACCTGGAAAAGTTCCTGCATAGACCTGGTTACAAATAATTACAGGAAGGACATTTGGATACTGTGATCCCGCTGTATTTCATGTTACTGTTGCAAAATACATACATATATTAGCCTTGAATGGGAAGTTTCTTGGCAGAAGCATGAATTTGGGATTCTGCAGCCTCTGACTGCAGGGAGATAGATATGTTACAGTCTTGTACTCAGTTCTCTTCACCCAGTTTGTTTCCTAACAAAGGAGGCAAACAGATGGTTTATTTCACTGAGGCTAAGAAATATTGTCAAAGTACCGTCTGGTTTTGAGTACTTATTGGACAGAGAACACATTGTGAGCATCGGGGGACATCTTCACAACATAGTGTCAGTCCTGGGTACATGGAAAAGTTATCGATGAAATTGAGCAACATATATTCTTTCCCTTGTTGGCCAAAATGGCATTTCTTATCTCATTCTCATATCATAAAAATGCAGATGGTCTAATATGTATAAGAGGCCTGTAGTCTTCTGCTCTACTGCATCCTTTTTTCCATTTTTTTTCCTGTTCCAGCTAGTTTATATTGTGATGCTGCACCCCTTCTTTCTTTCTTCCCTTCTCCTATGCCTTTCTAACCACTGGTGGTTGGTGTGCTACTATACATAGAAAACTGTTAACACGTTTTAGCAGATACTTTTCAGTCTTGAGAAAGGTACAGCGTATGCTAGTAGATTGGAATGTTCTGAGTGATAAGCCCTATCAAACTGAAACCACATAGCTGTTTGAAAAATAATATGTTTACAGAACTCCAAGCGAAAACCTGCCAGCACTGTGCTTTCTGGTAAGGTTCTAAGCAGTACAGACCTTGAGCTGACCTAAAGAATGCTGCAGATGTACTGGTTTTGCTGAAGCATCATTGTCAGTAATGCTTTAAATCACACATTTCTACTATAATTTTTTAATAAGAGTTCTTCTGAGTAATACTCACACTCTTAGTGTACTATCTTACAGATAGGGCATAACACCTTAAAAATAAATAAAAAAATAAAATACAGCTTAAAAGGTCAAACAAAAAGTCATTGGTAGTGATTGAAAGTAGCTCCCTCTTCTGTTTCCCCCCAGTATCCTGGAGAACCAGGAGAACTCCCTGCTGTTTGAGCCTGAGGTTGTTTGCCCTTTTACTGGAACAGCTTGCTGAGCCTTGAAGCAACTGGAAGCTAGAAGTCTCATCCAGCATTATATGTCTTCAAAAGGTGAAAGGCAACAGCTCAGTTAGTTAACTGCTGTGGTATTTTAGTAGAACTTATTAAAAGCATTTAATGGTAATGCTAATCGTGTCAAAAACAGGAAATGCAGTTTTTGAAATGGGTACAGAGTAGTACATACCTTTTTTTTTGCTTTTCTTCTTTCGTTTTCTGCTGCTGATTTGCTTCCCAGACCAGTCTGTTTTTATGTTTTCCACATCTCTGTTACAATCGCTGAAAAGCTCCCTCCTACTTAAAACTGCACTGAAAGGGGTGGAGCCTAAAGAGGGCAGTAGGGTGTGCTTCCCACTCCTCCAAGAGAAAAAACAGCAGCCAAGATCTTGGGATGGTCTGGGACAGGGTGGCACGTGTCCAAACTGTGAGGTTTCTGCATGGGACAGGAGGAGAGCTGACTTGTGGATTTTACATACTGGATTTTGCAGCCACTTTGCTTTGTTCATTCTTTATTCTAATCAGAGAGCAGATACAGTCTTCAAAATAATTTTTTTCTGAATTAGACACCTTAAACTTCAGTGAGACTGAGAACAGTATGTATCCCCTATGAAGGGCTGTCTTGTCTCATTGTGCTTCTAGGAATGTGAGGGAGGAATGGAGTAGGTAGCACCTCAAGTGAATGCACAGGTGTATCATTTCTAATGTGACCAGAGGTCTGCAGGCTTAGCTGTAGTGCTGAGAAGCCCCTGCTTTGAGCTGGAGCAGTGTGTGCTGTACTGGAATGACATCCCCTCAGAATCTTGGGCACAGAGCCCTTGTGTCACAACATGCCCTAGTGTTGCTAGAAGAAGAAATCAGAACTCCCAAGTTAATTGATAACAGTGAAGAAATATTAGGACCTCTAGGTAGAAATAAGGAAGAGCATGTTAAGGACCAGAGTTAGATGTTCACTGATAATGTCCATCCCAGAAAATGAAACAGTCACAAAGTACTACGTTATAAAAGTGCAGCAGACAAATCCAAATGAGGAATTTTAGAACTGAATTTAGAACTGAATTTATGAAAACTATTGATGATACACTCGTTACAGTAATAGGTGTGTGCAAACTTCTAGGAATTGATTCACTAGAAATTGGTTCCTGATAAAATTTAGTGCGAGCACAGACATAAATAGCATATGAGGGACTCCCATTTTCAGGAAGTAGGTGTGCAGAATCCTCTGTCAGCAAACATGTTAGGTCTTCTCTATATGGAAATCTGTGTCAAGACTGTCATATGTATCTCTGAGTAAAACTTCAGGTGTTAACATAAATGCCATAAATCTGCTTTATGAACAGTTGGAATTGACTGTTTCCAGAGGGGACTGTATTGAGAAAGGGTGATTGGGCACTGCTGAAGTAGTAGCTTCCAGGGAAGATTTCAGAAGTTATTATTTCCTAGCTTTTTGCAGCTTAAGGACAACTGTAGCTGCCTAGAGAGTGGTGTGGGTGCTGTGTGTACTTCTTACTGTGCTTTAGGAAAGTAAGCAGTAATAGTACCTTCTCTATTCAGCACGGTCCACTGGTTTACCTCTCAGCTGATCCTGCATCAGGATAGGTTTTTTTTTCGAGACTGCTAAGTTAGAGTGCATCCCTACACAATGTCTGGATATGCTTCAGCTGTAAGGCAGCTGTTCAGGTGCTGTGTGGAGCCTCTGCTTTCAGTTCCACACCAGATGCAAAATGCAGGAAATGTAAAAGGCTGAAGAAACGTTGGTTCAGGCTTTACGTTGCCTGGTAAGTACCATATCATTTTTACAATAAATACCAACCATGGAAGGCATCCCTACTCCAGCCTGAACGGTCCCACGTCTCTCAGAATTTCTTCATCAGAGAACCGCTCCAGTTCCTTCATCGCCTTTGTAGCCCTGACTTGACGGACACAGGAAGGCGGTTGTGGCCATCACCGCGGCGCGGCCCCTTTAAGGGCTGCCTCGTACCACGTGCCTCCGGAGCCGGAAGCGCCCGCGGAGACGGCCCAGGCCCCGCGGAGTCAAGGCGCCGTGGCCCAGCCATGAGCCGGCCGCCGGCTCTGCAGGCGCAGACCTGCGGTCCCTGGGAAATGAAGGAGCGCCTGGGTACCGGCGGCTTCGGCAACGTCATCCGCTGGCACAACAAGGTAGGCGGCGGCCGGCCCGCTCCGCAGGGCCCGGCCCGACCCGACCCGTGCTCAGCCGACACCGCGCTGTGTCCGCAGGAGACCGGCGAGCAGGTGGCCATCAAGCAGTGCCGGCAGGAGCTGAGCCCGCGCAACCGTGACCGCTGGGCGCTGGAGATACAGATCATGAAGAGGTGAGGGGCCCGCCGCGGCGGCGGGCGGGATCGGGGCCTGGCGCTCCCGGCCGGGCCTAGCGGAGCCCAACGCCCCCACCCCGCCGGGCCCGGCCCTGCGAGGCGCGTTGTAACGGCTGCGCTGAGGTAAAGGCGGGAAAGGCGGCCGGCCCGACATGGAGAAATGAAGAACGTGCTGAAGAAGATCTTGCTTTGTTATTCCTCAGAGCTTCGGGTCTTCGGCTTTCTTCTTTAGCGGTTCTGCTAGTGTCTTCAGTGTTAAAACGGTTCTGCTATGTTAACGTCTGCACTGGGTTGTGCTTTGGGGCATTGGATTGATTAACGTGGGGCGCCGTGGCCTGATCACAACTGGGGTCTTGCTGGGAGGGTGGTACCAGACTGTCAGACCATTGCGCTTTTCCTGTAGTTCCTAGGCACACCTGTTGTGGGTGTGTTCATGGAAAGCACTGGCTGCACATAAGGTGCAAAGAGCTGGAATGAGTTTGTAGGCCTGTGAGGGATGGATGAATTGCAGGCCTTTAGAACTGACTGTTTCAGTTTCTAAAACCATTAATGGCCTTATAGGACTTAATGTGACAACCATGAATGTGTGAGACTATGCACCTTTTCAAGAGGGTGTTTATCCCAGGTTCTGGTGATGGTGTGTATTTGCCTCGTTTCTGTTCTCAGGCTGAACCATCCAAATGTGGTGGCTGCCCGTGATGTTCCTGAGGGAATGCAGAAGCTTGCACCAAATGATTTGCCGTTGCTGGCCATGGAATACTGCCAGGGTGGAGACCTCCGCAAGGTGCGGTCACTGGGTGTTGTTGTGGTTTAACCTGGCAGGTGGCAGTCATTCACTCACTGTCCTCTCCCTCCCAGTGAGATGCGGGAGAGAATTGAAAGAAAAAAAAAAAAGTGGGACTTGTGGGTTGAGATAAAAACTATTAACTAAGTCAGAGAAAACGATAATTATTATGACAAATATATATAGGTAGGTAAATAAAAGCAACAAATGATGCACAGGCAAATGCACACCACCCCTCAGCTAGTGCCCAGCTAGCCCCCCATATCCTTTTCACCGGTTTAAGTCAGCTGTCCTAATCCTGTTCCCTCCCAGCATCTTGGGCCATGGCTGAGAATGGCCTTGACTGTACAATACTGCTTGGCAGCAACTATAAACATTAGTGTGCTATCAACATTGTTTTTCTCATAGAACCAAAACATAGCATCATACCCAACACTCTGAAGAAAACAGTACTGTCCCAGCTGGAGCTAAGACAGGTGGTGACGGTGAAAGGTGCTGACAGCGGCTAAAGGTTGGATTCGCTGCCCAGTGAAATGGAACCTAGTGACTTCTTTTTAGAAGTTTCTCTTTAAAATGTATTTTCATGTTCTGATGCTTCCTAATTCTTTACATGGGACCAACAGGATTTTACAAGTTTGTCCTTGATAAAGTTCTGAAAATTTGAGTGCTTTTTGAAGCTTTCGACTTTTATTTGGCTGCAAGTAACAGTACAGCAGTTTTGCATGTAGGAGATGAGAGCATGTGTGAGGGATATGCAAAAGGATTTGGAGTATGTCAAGACCATTGTAGCTCAAGGTGTAGTCCCTATCTGTAATAGGAAAAAAATACAATTACTAATGCTGGTTCTCATCTTACTATTTTTTTTAACCTTTGCTATAACCTGCCCATAGATGAGACCCGTAACTTACAGCTGACAGTGGAGCTGATATCACCAGGTTCCAGGGGAAATGCTTATGAAGGACACAGCAAAGTTGCAGTAACACAGACTTTTTCCACCCACCCTTTCTCATCCCATGGATACACCGAGGCTTGAAACACTAATTATTGCTATGAGAGGTCCCAGTTCCATGGTTTTGTCTGTAAAAAAATTTAATTGTTCATGCTCGAACATCTTGTGTTTTGAGAATCTGTGGGACTGAGATCCTTCAATGGGATATAGGATGGAGAAGCTATAGCATATGGTATGGAGAAGCTGTCATCTGTGGTGTTTTCTTGCAGTACCTGAATCAGCTGGAGAATTGCTGTGGTTTGCGGGAAGAAGCTATTCTCATCTTACTGTCTGATATTGGTAAGTGATGGCAATATCTTCACAAGTCTGAGCTACAGAAGTGTTGAATTGCTGCAGCAGTGACTTTAACAACTCCGTTTTTGACAGGCCTCTAAGCAGTATACCTGCTTTGCTGACCCGTTCTGTAAGAGAGTGAGCCTTTGAGTTTTTTTTAAATTTTTTTTTCTTTACACTTTCCTCCTCCTGGAAAAGGCACCCTGGAACTGCTATCAAGTTTTTGTTTTTCCTGTTTTTCCTAGCGACACACTTCTTAATTTTATCCAGGAAAAAAGAGACATTGCAAAGTATAACATTGAGCAAGAGTGTGGAAAATAAAGGGCATTTATTCTGATTGTGGCATATTCTTAAGATCAGATTTTTTTCTTGTTTAGATAGAATTTCCTAGTTTTGGGGTCACGTTGGCTCTGTGTGAAAATTTGGAAAATTCTTGTGAATCTGAAGAATTTTGGAGGTGAAATGGGGAGAGCACCACTTTATGGACAGAACAGAACAAGATGTATGGCTTTTGGATCCTGATTTAAGACTGTTGAAGAAATGGGCAAAGAAGAGCTGAGTATAGGCATTCCTCCGGTGAAGAGATGCATTTTACTTCTGCCAGCTGTTAGAATTTTTTTTAACCTTTACTACTTGGGAATGGGTACAGAAAATGAAGAGAAAGTAATCTACTGTAACTTTAAAAAATGTCACTGCCACGAGAACAAATTTGTGTCCAGAAGTGTTTGATGCTAACTTTTTCCTCTTGCACTTGGAATTTTATTTTTCAGCCAATGATCTTGTCCTTTGTACAAGATTCAACTTAAACACCATGCTTGTACCACATAGAAGTGAAACCTTAGCGAGCTCATACTAGATACTTTTACATTCTTAGCAAGTGGCTCTTTGTGTGTCAGCCTCTGCTCTCAGGTACCTTCATGAGAACAGGATCATCCACAGAGACTTGAAACCAGAGAACATTGTGCTGCAGCAAGGAGAGCAAAGGGTAAGCAGTAACATGGTGTCTCTGCCTACACAGACAAGTAAATGTAAGTGCAGAATGTGCATGTGCTTCCTGCAGTTACAGTGGTGAACATGCAAAAGCAGTCAACCTAGGGTAACAACTCTCTCAGATCTGTGTGTCATTCAGCACCCTTCCTGCATATCTTTGAAGAGCTGAACTGTTTTTGTCTGCTGTATGTGTGCAGCAAAACTTACCTCGTGTTCTTTTTTTCTGTTTTATGTTTCAGTTAATACACAAAATCATTGACCTTGGATATGCTAAGGAGTTGGATCAGGGTAGCCTATGCACATCCTTTGTTGGGACACTACAGTACTTGGTAAGGAAGGAATTCAGGTAGATGGGCAACTCACACTTTGCTGTGGGACAGAGTTAACAGTGTAATTCAAGTTTGGACTGGGATGAAGTAATCGTCTTGGTACGGGATGCATTTGGAGTGCTGCAGCTGACAAAGATAAGTTTCCTCCTTCTGCCTAGTTTCCTCCTTCTGCCTCCCACCCCCACTGGATTATCACAGTGTCTGTGATAACACATGATAATACATGTGTTGTATTTACAAGAAGGAGTGTTCTGTGAGATCTCAAAGCTCAGGAGAGGCAGTGTTTCAGCACAGCCATTAATGTGATACAAATGTTAATGAGCTCTTAAGGGGTAGAGAGAGCTGAGAGATGGATAACTTTGACTTCTGCATGTGTAAACTGTCTCAGGCTCCAGAGCTGCTGGAACAGCAGAAGTATACGGTTACAGTGGATTACTGGAGCTTTGGCACACTGGCTTTTGAATGCATTACAGGCTTCAGACCGTTCCTACCCAACTGGCAGCCAGTACAATGGTGAGTGACCTTGGGCCAGGTGATAAAAAGAATGCATGCAGTGCCACTGTCCTGTCTATGGGAAGTAGAGGTGTGGTCCCTTGATTCTTTAGGGTAATATCCCTGTATTCCATACCCTTATGGAGACTGACTTCTTTTACTGGAGTTTGATCTACTTGAGCAAGTTGAGCATTCCTTAGATTTCTCTTTGGAATCGGGACTGACTTCTGCAGGGCAAGTAGCAGAAACTAAAGCAACGTAAAAGTTTGCTAACGTGCATGCTGGGAAAGGCAAGTGATAACTTCACTATTGTACTTGCTTGGAATTCATTAGGCATACGAAAGTGCGACAGAAGAGTGAGCTGGATATTGTTGTTTCAGAAGACCTATCTGGAGAAGTCAAATTTTCTAGCAGTTTACCCTGCCCAAACAATCTAAACAGGTGAGGACTAGAAATCTGTTGTGATCTGTTGTGACATACTGAAATGAACTTCTTACTCTGTGAATGGACCATGTTTATTTTATATGCCTTTCTGTAAGTAAGTTGAGTGCTTGACACTTATCAGACATGTAGGTGAGTCTCCATTTCTGCCTTCTAAATAGCGCATTTACACTCGGGAAAAGAAAATTGGTTGTCAGCTCTCCTGCAGAGACTTGGCCAGGTGGTGACTGCAGATGGACTTTCTTTTCTGATCCCATTCTTGCTTTGGTCCTTCAGCGTTTTGGCTGGGAAACTGGAGAAATGGCTGCAACTCATGTTAATGTGGCACCCACGGCAGAGAGGTACAGATCCTGTGTATGGGCCCAATGGGTGTTTCAAAGCTTTGGATGACATCTTGAATTTGAAGGTGAGCAGTGCACCTGGATTACTTTGAAAACTTTTCCAGAGAGCAGTTGAACCTAGTCCATGAGAGAAGAGCCTTGAGTCATGAGCCTAGGAGGAGGAGCAGCACAGAATCTTACTTAGGAGTGTGCTTCCCTCATGCTTTTGGAGGAGAAATTGAGCTTGTTGGGAGTAGCAAAAAGCTTCTGTATGTTGTTGGTCTTGTATTCTGGCAAAGGTTTCTGCTGAAAAAGCTGCTTAATTGGCACATGACTTCTCTTCCAGCTAATGAAGGATGAAGTCTTGAGCATATAATGTTATGAAGTAGTTGCAAAGTGACTCCTTGAACTTTGCAAGCGCTTTGAAACCGTTTATTGGTGGTCGGTGTCTCAGTCCAGAGATTTCTGCTCAAACATAACCTATGCATTTTCAGCCCTTCTCATGTCACACTGATCTCCTTTTAGTTACTGCATGTTTTGAACATGGTTACGGGAACTGTGCACACCTACCCTGTGACAGAGGAAGAGACCCTGCAAACAGTGAAGGCCAGGATCCAGTCAGATACTGGAATCCCAGAGCAGGATCAGGAGCTACTGCAGGAGGCTGGTCTTGCATTGTTTACTCAGAAGCATACAGCTGATAGCAAGGTGAGTCTGGATATTCCCTTTCCTTGGCTGTTCAGCGAATTTGCAAATGCAGCTCTTGCACTGGGAGTACAGCACTGCCTGCTGTTCTGGCAGGCCTTAGTCGTAGTAACCACTTAGACCCGATCCCTTGCAGAATAGGCACCGTGTTCTCTTGGGCAAAGAAGAGTGTTTTGTTTGTGGTGTTACTGAGGCTTGCTGTTCTTGAGAGAACTCTGTTGGGTCTTCTGTCTTCTGCAGGTGAATGATGCTGCAGCTGCAGACACAGACCTCCTCTTCCTCTTTGATAATCAGAAAGTTGCTTATGAGGCTCAGGTTGCCTTGCGACCTCATCCGGAAAGTGTTGACTACATCCGTAAGGACTTTCTCTAGCATGAATGTGAGAGGTTGTTCATGTTGAGAGGGCTGCCTGTATTCTGTAGTCTGTATCATGTGCAAAGAGCAGAGAGAGATTTTGTATATTGGTACTAGAGAAGCAATAAAACAGCCTGGCATAGCATTTATTCAGCTTCTAAAAATAACTGAGGGAAGGAAGGGTTTAATACTGCTGGGGAAGCTGCATAGAGGGTAGCTGCATAGAGGGTAGCTTGCAAGAGGTTGGGTCTTGGCTGCATGCCTTTCAAAGGAGTGATGTTTAAGTCTGTTTTGTCATGTAATAATACTACTTTTAAGCTTCGTACTGATTTCCCTTCACCCATTCTTCTGTTTCCAGTTCAGGATCCAAAGAAGAATCTGCACTTTTTCCAGCTGCGGAAAGTTTGGGGTCAGATCTGGCACACAATCAGGATGCTGAAAGAGGATTGTAACCGGCTGCAGCAGGGACAGCGAGCAGCCATGTACGGTGGCAGTCCCGCTGGAATACATATTTCTGCCTTTGTTCCCTGGTGAAAGTAAAAGGACAGGAGTAGGATCCTGTTAGAATGGGGAAGCCCATGAGTGGAGCTATTAACAACTAGTGAAAAACTGAGAATTGTGTTCTTTAGCACAGCTGCTTTTGTGCTCACTGCTATGCTCTGTTGTATCTACTTTTGTTGTAAGTAGAAGCCTGCATTTATAACTTGGGAGGATAATAGGACATTTTGTCCATGCAGGATGAATCTGTTGCGTTACAATAGTACTCTCTCAAAGATGAAGAATTCTATGGCCTCCCTTTCCCAGCAGCTGAAAGCAAAACTGGACTTCTTCAAAACAAGCATTCAGATTGATCTTGAGAAGTATAAGGAGCAGATTGAATTTGGAATTAGTGAGTATAGCATCTTGCATACAGAGGTCTTTGATATCACACAGAGTATCTAACCTTTCCCTGTGTGAATCTGAGAAAAGTAATTGTTCTTTTTTCATTCCTGTAGCTTCTGAGAAGCTGCTCTTTGCCTGGAAAGAGATGGAGCAAGCTGTGGAACTTTGTGGTCGAGTATGTTTCTAAATCTTCTTCACTTATCCTAAGAAAGAAAGAGGTTATTTATTCCCCTTTGTTCGCCTTTAAATAGAAACTTACCGTGTCTGAGCTGACTTCACACATCACACTGCCTTGGTTTGCATTTTTTTTTTTTTCCTTTCGACAGTTTTTGCAAGGCCTTAGGGAGTGAGGGTGATCTTGCAGAATGTGAGAGATGTTGCAGTGGTTGCACCTAGAGCATAGGAAGTTCCGCACAAAAGCGTGCAAGAACTTCTTTACGGTGAGGGTGATGGAGCACTGGAACAGGCTGCCCAGGGAGACTGTGGAGTCTCCTTCTCTGGAGATATTCAAGACCCGCCTGGACACCTACCTGTGCGACCTGGTGTAGGGAACCTGCTTTGGCAGGGGGGTTGGACTAGATGATCTCCGGAGGTCCCTTCCAACCCCTACGATTCTGTGATTCTGTGAGGTCCAGCTAAGCAAGCCTGATTTTTATCAAGATAGCTGAAAAAGAAGGATTTGGGATAATAGGTTAAACTGAATAGTAGAGCAAATGATTAGATGATTGAACACAAGACAGTGTAATCTCTGTAAGTATAGCTAAGGACCCTCACTCCCAAATGAGGAGTGAAAAGTAACTGGTTGAATTAGTCTTATTCTGTGCCAACACTCGGTCCTCCTCTAGTTGAAGGATGTGGAGTGGCAGAAGGACTGTCTGACAGGTGGCAGCTTCTGCATATGAACAAGTTCTGGTGAAAAGCAGAACTTGGGGTGCCGGTACTGGATGCAGTTGTATGCCAAGTGAGAGGGGGGGAAGAAACGATGATGGGTAGGATGAGAGAAGAAATCTGGAGCAGTGAATAAATAAGGAGGAAGCATTGCAGCCTGGAGTCTAGCACCACACGTATTATGAAACTTGGTCCTTCAATGGCGCTTCATCACAGGCCAAATATATCAACAAAAAAAATCTTGGAAGCTATTTTATTCCAGAGCACAGAACTAATTTATTTGAAATTAATTCACTCATGTTCTCACTTGTCTTTGCCCAAGACTGTTTGCTGCTTTGTTGACATGTTTAGAAACGTGAACGAGAAAGGAAGAGTCAGTGAATAGTAGTGTCCCTTAGTACGTGTCTGCCTCGTTGCTTACGTTCTGCTCTGCTTTCAGGAGGAGGATGTGGATCAGCTAGTGAAGAGAATGATGGCCCTGCAAACAGATATTGTGGACCTTCAGAGAAGCCCACTGGGTCGTAAACAAGGAGGAACACTGGAGGATTTGTAAGTTGCAGTGTCTTCAGTGTCAGATATAGGAGTGTTGCCAGCAAAACTTAATCCCTTATTCGCTCCAGGACAATGAAACTGCTCTCTTCAGTTTAAATTATGGGGGACTTAAAAAATTAAAACCTAACAAGAAAAAGTTTCACTCCTTACCTGTTGATCTGAAATAGCAGAATGTTTTATAAGAGATTTGAGTTCTTGAATTACTCGTTCATAATTTAGGTCCTAGAGAAATCCTTTGTGTTCTGTACCTTTTTCTTCTAGAGAAGAACAAGCCAGAGAGTTGTACCGGAGGCTGAGAGAGAAACCGAGAGGTAAAATATATTTTATGTCAAGTTCAGCTTGCTTTCTGTGGGTTGTAACTTTGAAGATGGAATAATCTGCATTGAGAAAACTTTCTGTGCATTTTAGGCCTTCGCTTATGTTAGCTGTACGTGGAGTCTTCTGGATTTGCCTATTTTGGAGAGGGGAGTCAGGGACTCAATTTTAAACCAGGCCAGCCTTGCTTTCTTGACATCTTCTGAGCTCTTCTCAGAGCAAGCTGTTGCTGCAAGCGTATGGTGCTGCTTCATTTTCTGTGTAGGAAGCATGAAAGACACGGCTGTTTGTTTGAGCAGCTGTACACTCCCAAGGCAGTAAACCCACCCTACCAACTCTGCTTTCCAGTTCTCATCTCTTGGTGGCTAAAAAACAGCACACTTCGTCCCACCCAAACATGCATGTCCTCTATATTCGGGATGTTTCAGGATTGAAGAAAATGTGGAAACAAACCACTAAGAAGCTTCTCACTGTAATAAGAGCCTACTTCTCTGTGTAATATTCTGACTCTTATTCCAGATCAGAGGACAAGTGGTGACAGCCAAGAAATAGTACGGTTGCTCTTACAGGCAATCCAGACCTTTGAAAAAAAAGTCCGAGTCATTTATGCTCAACTCAGGTGAGCTTTGTAGTTAGCTTTTATTGACTATTGAGAAAATGTTACCTCTTTCAGGAAGAGGTTCTGTTCTAGCAGTATAAGAAACAGGCTTACCTGTGTTACAGGGGTTAAGAAACTTCAGAAAACTTCCCCTACTGCAATTGACAATGTGTGATCTAATTTATTATTATTTTCTTTTTGTAAAGTAAAACTGTAGTTTGCAAGCAGAAGGCACTGGAATTGTTCCCCAGAGTGGAGAAAGTGATGAATCTGATGAATGAAGATGAAGAAACAGTTGTAAGGCTTCAGGAGAAACGACAGAAAGAACTGTGGAACTTACTGAAAATTGCTTGTGTAAGTAAAATAAAAACTCTATTGTTAAGATAGTAGCACACCCAAGTTACTGAAATAATAACAAGTTTAGTACATCCTATGGTTTTTTGTCCTCATTACTTTGAGTTAGGATTAAAGATGGTTTCTAGGCTGTCTTGTGTTGCTGGCTACTGGAAATAAGTGGAAAGAATTGCAACTTCAATCTGCTGTCTTTTCTTTAGAGTAAAGTACGTGGTCCTGTTAGTGGCAGTCCAGAGAGCATGAACATGTCACGTCTTAATAGCCCTGGTCAGCTGCTGCTGCAGGTCCCTTCTGGAACCTATGCTTTACCAGAATCTGTCAGGAAAAGGTGAGGTGAAGGCTGGAGTTCTGTTACTGCTAGTGTCAGCACTGCAAACTGATACAGAAGCTTTCTTACATTCCATGCTTAGTCTTCAGTTTCTAGTGTCAGCAGTCTTATCTACCCAGTGGCTGTTTTTTTGTTTGTTTGTTTGCTTGTTTGTTCTGAGGTTTGTGAATATTCCTTATGAACAACTGGAAATAAATTTAGCTGCATGCCCCCCACTTCAATAAATAGGGCTTGTTTTATATGGACTTGTTGGGCTTACTACAAGTGTACTGACAGCAGGAATTGTGTTATTGTGGAAGGTAATGAATGGGAGCTGGGCTATGTCAGGAAAGAGAGATTGCTCTACCAAGCACTTGCAGTTCTAGCTTGTTTAAAGCAACTGGGTCACTAATTAAAATGAGACCTTAGCTTGTTTATTTGTATGTTGTTGCTTCATGTTTTAGTTTATAGGCTGCTCTAAAACGTTTTCTCTAGTGGCAGTGGCTCCATATAAGAACCCAGTTCCAACTTGAACATGCTTCTTTTTCTCCCAAGCCAGTAAATCTGGGGATGCCACTTACTTGACCTGTTGCAAAATGAGTTTATAAGCCGATTGCTGAAGGTTAATGTTCCTCAGTGCTGTGCAGCATACCTTCGCAAAGTATTTCCTAGAGAAACTTCCATGGAAAATAACTGTCAAACTCTCTCATCTTTCAGTGAGGAGCTACTGCTGGAATCGCAGAAACTGTGTAGCCAACTAGAAAACGTGATGCATGACACAATGAAGGATCAGGAGCAGAGCTTTATGGTAAAATGCTTGATATTCTTGTACAAGTGTGGGCTAGGGAAGCTTATTGCTTAAAACTTCTGTTTGTGTATCTTTGCCTACTCAATAAGTGAAATGGTTAATAGAAACCTGGAGCTGTGTGAAATGAAACCACTTGCTCTCCCATTTGAACTGCTGGCACATTCCCTGCTTGCTGAGAGTGGGGGCCATGTCTGAGTTCTCGGTCATTTTGTGCCAAATTGTAAAGCATCAGGGATACTCAGACTTCCCTTTCTTGGAAGGGCAGTGACAAGTGGGGGAGGTACTTGTCTGTGGTACGAAAATATTGCAAAACTGCACTTTTGCAATTGGGATGGATCTGTGGTAGCTACACAGTGGTGTGCAGGGATGCTTATTTACTGCAGTAGAATAGTGACATGCATGTAAAATATTGAAGGAAATAGTTTAAGGCTGTGTTTTTTCATTTAAATAAATCACATCGTTCATCATGAAACTGTACCGACCAAGTTGTTTGCAGCAAAGTTTTTAAATCTTTGCAATCTCAAATAAAAGCTAGCACTGAACTTTGTATTTCTAACTGTTTATACTTCAGGCTCTCGACTGGAGCTGGCTTCAGCTTCAGGTAGAAGAAAGAAGCAGTCCAGAACAAACCCATATGTAAAATCACTTCATCTGCCTCTGAAGACACGCTACCCGAGTAAGCCAACTGTGATATCTGCTGCCTCTAGAAAGGGAAGTGCCTCTTCTTACTGTTGCCTACTGCTTATGTGAGATACGTGGCACAGCTTCTAGTATCCACATCTCAGATACTTTATTTCTGAGAGATACAGTAGGAAATGCCTATCCTAACTGCTTGGAAAAAGTTCTTAATAGTGCCTTAAGACACCAGATATTCTTACTGTATGACTTGATGTTTCTTCCCTTAGGCACCATGTGTGGTGGTTGTTCTACCTTTCAGGCTTTCTGATGAAAAATGGACAATGCACGCAGTCAGCTTGCGCTGTCACCGGTGTATGTCACCTTCCTAATACACCTGAACTGTGAACACATTGTCTTAGCTTTGCTGATTTGCACTTTTTTTCTTAAATGTAACAGTTACAATTACTTGTTTCCTGTATGGGAACGAAATTATCTAAAGTGTGAACGTTTTGTTTGTTCTTTTTAATATACTCAAAACATTTTAATGAAAAAGCTGATTTTACTGTATAGGCCTCTTAAATGCGAGGCAAGCATGTTAGCTTAAAGAGCACAGAAAAGCAAACTGTTAGATACTTTTTCCAGTTAAAACTTTAAAGCACTGCAGCACCTCTCCTGTGAGGAAAGGCACTTAGCCTAGAACAGAGAGAGGCTCAGTGATGCATTGATCAATGTATATAAATACCTGAATGAAGTAAGCAATAAAGATGGAATCTGTTTTTTTTCCTTCCAACTGTGACTGATTTATTTCATTCTGACATAATGACATAAAACGAAATTTTGCACAACAGCATGGATCACCTTTTATAAAAGGGAGTGAAATACAGGACATGCAGGATACAGTACAATAAGGGGAAGAGGTGTAATATTCTTCTCCTTTTAAGAACCCATTTAGAATATGATAAACAAGTGAAATGCGGCACAAACATCAGAGCTTCCATGCATGCCTTCAAGTATCTTCTTTTAGAGGTGCTTGTACTCTCTGGACATCAGTGTTGGGGTAAAAGCATACTTTGGAAGAAGTAGAAAGTTCACACTTCTTGAGACTTCAGTGTAATGCTAAGGCCAAAACACACTGGGTATACTTTACCTTCATCTTTCAGAGCACCATCTGTTGTTTTACTTAAAAATGCATTAAGCTTCCAGCTCAAATCCTAGCCCAACTTTGTGACCTCCAGCACTGAAATTCTTGCCATCAATCAAGCCTGAGAGGGTCAGCTTTACACCTACAAAAGCAAGTAATGAGATCCTAATCTCTCATAATGTCCACCTGTCCATCCCCCTCCCCCTTCAAGTACCTGAGGTTCACTAATGTGTCTCAGTTGCTATAGGAACTTAAGTACATGCACAGCCTTTACTTCTATGAATCTGTGTAGGATTTCTAGGTAATGTTTTTTGTCTGCTGATTTGTTTTTTTTTTTTTTTTTTTTTGTCATCTATCTTTTCTATTCCAGAGATGGTAGCATTGTGTGTTATTTTAATACTAGTTGAACTTACGTACCAGGCCGAAGAGCAAGAGTGTAACCAATTCCAATCAGGCTGGCATTATTTACTTTAGCCTGCAGGAAATAAAAGAAATCATGCCAATATATAAATATTCAGGCAATCACCCTGGTACCCCCAAGAAGGTAGCTTACATGTTAATTTGTCCAGCTACTTGTAGACTAACCTCTAGCAGTGGCACATTTCAGTCTTCTTTCACACAAGTTTCTAGTCAGCTGAATTTCACTACATTCCTTGAATTCAAACTGTAACAGGCTTGAGTAATAGCTCTGATCTTTAAATTGTAACATACGTAAAGGTTTTATATAAACTGGCAACCTTGTTTTTAATATATAAATGAATAAGCAACAAATATATGAATATGGAAACTTTTTTTAAACTGACTTCTGAGCTGTTCATATTTTTAATTCTACCCAAATTATCCTGCAATTAATTAACAAAGTGCTCAGTGTTACCACGTATTCAGTTACTTTTATTTGCTGGTGGGCATGTTTTCTCTCTGAGACATCTCTTCCCAGTGCTCAGCTCCCCCTTCTGTTTCTCTCTTTGGGCCCTGGTATTCCTGCAAGACTTTGCAGGTGTTAATATCAACACTTGTGGTTCAGATTTCAACTAGGACTACAACAGAAGCAACAGTTTGCTATCTACTGTAATTTCTCAGGAAGTAGCTGAAGCAACTATTTCACACCACTAATTTTGAGCATTTAACAGAACTTGGAATACTTCTTCCTTTATAAAAATTCTTACCACAATGGAAGTCTTCTCATCCAGTTGGTACTTAGCAGCAATACCAAAACGCGTGTTGTTACTGCCAGCAGTCCATGCAAGATTGACTGATGTCTCAAACTTACTATTAACCTTCTGATAAATAGACCCACCAAACTCTGTGCCATCATTCCTGTTTGTAAGAGATGCAAACATGTGAAGATTTGCTTTGTTGAGTAAACAGTGGCTCTTGAGATTAACCCTTTCTTTCCCAAGTCATGTGATCATTATCTCTAAATGAACAGAGCATTCCATGGACTCATGGTCATCTACTTCCCAGCTGGAGCTCACAGCCATCTTCTGATGTTATTCAAAGCATGAGTACTGAATGTGTATCTGATCAAGATTTTCCAAGAGTCAAGATACAAGGTTTGAAATTCTGATAAAAATACCTTGTGTGTCTTAAGAAAAGCCCGTGATAACGCGTAAAGGGACACAGGCAGCTGTGGGAATGATGAGACCAAAAACAATGCTATTGCATGGCAGTTGTTATCGCTGCATTCAAAGATTCCCAGAGCACCTGAGTGCCAAGGCTAGAACTACACTAATATAACTGCTGGAAACACTCAAGCATGATGCAGCAGAAACCTCCTTCCTCCACCTTGGCTGAGACACAAACTTTCTTCTCGGAAGGGGAAGGGCATTATAGCTTAACTGAAGACTCTTACTGCCAATACAGAAATTGCAGTTTACAGATTTCATTCCAAATTAACAGTATAAAGTGCCTTTTTACCACTTTCCTGTGTAGACACAAAATTACCCTGCATCACAGTCACAAAAGACAGTCGAAAGTTGAAAAGTTGCCTCTGCTTTAATTGTACTGAAGATGGAATCACAAAATGTGAATTACTTTGAAACAAATCAGCGTCCTCCTTCATCCTACCCCCACCTTTTTTTTTTTTTTTTTTTTTTTTTTACCTAGGTCATCAGTTAATTCTTACTACTCATCAGTTTGGTTTCTTCAAGAATGTTTTTCTAAGTGTAAATCAATACTTACACATTAGTGTGAAGCTGAAAGTCTCCTGCCTTATATCCCAAGGCAAAGTTGTTTTGTGAAAGCTTAGATTTGGCTGTATCAAAAGCCATCTGATAGCCAGCAAGCCAGCCTTCGTAACCCAGCACTGCCCAGCCATAAATGGTTGGTCCAGAGAGATCAATGTCTATATTGCAGCCTAGATTTACATATTCTCTTTTGTAGGAAGTCTTCAATTTTCCACTCTTCTTCCTGAAGAGAAACATGCCATTTTATTCCTGGTGGTATGTCATAGAAGTAGTTTTAGTCCCATATGCATGTCCCTTAAGGCTAGTTAATTAAATGGTGGTAATGCCTACTCAAACAGGTATCACTGATACATGTATTTTGGTGGTGCTTCTTCCACCATCTCAAAATCCTTGAAATCGTCAAGAAGTTTATAGAAAATAAATAAGGGAGGTGTTTTCTGAAATTTCTCAGAAACCATCGGTTTTCAAATCTTGTTCTTCACAAACAAGTGCAGCGTACCACGGTATCATCTGTTTCTTTCAGCACCATCTGTGACATCTCACAATGATAGCTGGCCTTACTGTCTTTTATTGTCTCTGGCTATTCATATATCTCCCATGTTTCTTCACTGGTCAATTCCCTCCATCATTCTTTCATGTGCAGTGCCTGCTTTCCTTCCTTCTTCACTGCAGGATACCACTCTCCTCTGCTGAAAACAAGTTTCCTCATCTTCCATGCATCATCCATTTGGCCAGCCTTCTGGAGAAGCATGTCTCTTTCTCTCAGTGTGTCTTTCTGCTCATCTTGCTATCACTTCATAGTTAACATAACGGCAAAAAATAATATATCACCTCCCTCATCCTCTCCCCGACCTTGTTTATATTTCTTACTGAAAACACAGCAGGACGCTGTGCTGCCTGTCACCCCTGTAGACCTAGGGGCTCATTTTTTAGCTCCTTTTCTATTTCCTCATATTCAATTAATATCTTAAACATCGATTTTTTGTTATGCTGACTCCAACGATAGACAAATATTTACAAAGCAGTCTCAAGCTTCATCTCTAGATGTATGTACCCTGTATATACACCTCTCCTCTGCTTGTTAACCAAAAGAAATTAATAATAGAAGACAAAAATATACTATTGCAGTGCTTATTATAATTAATATGCCATTTTACTTCCTCATTCAATTGTGCATAGCCATATGCCCACAAGCTTTAGGGAAAAATAGTACTTTGCTCTGTGTTTCTAAGGCACCGAGTAGACAGCAAATGGACCACGAACACTGTCACAAAGACAGTACAAATTAAGTAGTGAATGTAAAACATAACTGTGTAAGAGGACAGTTAGAGAAACATAATACCTACTCTACAGTGAAAAATTTGCAGTGGCCAAAAAGACATAAAAATCAATTTTAGCACATTCTTCAGAGCCCACTGCCTTCAAAATACTCTACAGTGCCTGTAGAACAGGAATTTCCTGTTGCAGTATTTGAATATGACCACTCAGTGACAGTGCATTTTGAGCATTAACACAATGAACAGTACAAGGATTTCTAATCAAAAGGTAAAGACAGTTCTAGGGCTTCCCAGGTTAAAGTAACAGAAAATATTTACCCTGTATTTGGTACAAATATAGTGTCAAGAGCAACCTTCAATCCTTCAGCCAACTGTTAAGAAAAACAGAAAAGTCTGCTCACAGCTCTGTCAAAACGTGGTTTCTAGCACTATGGCACTACTTCAGGTCTTAAGAGATGACACGACAGGAAGGGAAAATCTCTTACACATTTTTACAATGAAATCTGTATGTGCTGTACGATAAGAGCTGTCCTGCCTCATTTTGAGCTGAGCAGCATTTTCCATTTTGAAGTACTGGTTAAAGTACAAAATCATAATTACAAAAGGTGATGGACATGCCTTTGGCACTGTTACCTTATGCTGCAGGTACTTCGTAAAAAGCATAAAGCTACTAACTTTGAAAAGGAGTTACTTATTTTAAGAGTGTTATATAGAAACCCTTTGTTTAAGCAATGCCAAGCTGTAAACACTGATCTTTCTCTTCAATCTCACAAAACATATTCAGTCTCAAGGTAGACAAGCTTACAGCTTTCTGTATTAAAACGGAGAGGCTCCTCTTTGGTTTTCTTTTATGAACGCAGCAGTGACAGCACTAGATAGCTAGACTTGATCTTCAAACAAAAACTGCTTACATTGGACAATGGTGATATTCATTCAACTAGCTAATCTGGCACTCCTGCATCAACAGTCATTCTGTACTTTCGGATCATAACGTAGCAGCACTTTGCTGTGAGAATGCTTGTACCCCCTACCCCTCAAAACTCATGATGCTGCCACTCAGTCTGTACACTCTGCAAATATAGCATAACTTTTTTTTAATACTTCAGGCAGTTTTGTGTTTCAGTGTCTTCTGTTCAACTCAATACTACTTTCTCATACCAACTGCAGAAACATTTTCAGAGTATTGACTTCCTCTTACCTGATCCTCCATGGAAACTTCTGTTCCCAATGTGTTGTCTGTGTTCCACTTCTGAATGAATGTAAGTCCATAGTCTTTGATCTTATACTTGGTTTCTAGATTACCCAAAGCCTTGCCTGTGTCTGTATTGGAAGAACCAGTTGCAGTAAATTCCTGCCAAGAAGACAACATGAGTTTCATCATTCTAGATACTTTCAATTTATCCACTTGTCAAATGCTAGCACTCAAACACTTACTGACTTTAGGCCTTTCAAAAGAACACTCCTCCCTATCCACAAGTAAAACAATCATTTTTGCATCTCAAAATGCACACTCCTTTTAGCATCTCCATTCTGGATATGTCCTTTACTAAGATGTGCTGATATAGCCCTGGAACTTTCTTAGGCCCCAGTACACAAAGACTTGGCATTTCATTCCCCTGTCCCCCTCCTTGAACTTTTGTCACATTTTTTTTTCCTAAATTATTCACCAACATTCCCCCTTAGCTCCCCACTAAAAAACAGAAAACCTTTGCTATCCTTTACTATTCCAAAGCTGCCACTGTTATTCCAACATTCTTCAACTTGATCTATGCTTCACATAGATTCGCTGTCCCTTAGCCACATACAAGATATTCATCTGAAATACAAAGCTGCTTGTATCCTTTGATTTTTCTTCATAAAATTCTCCATACTGTTTTTAAACACACTGTCCTATGCTATTTGAGCAGCTGCGAACATATCAGAGCTTCTCGTTAAGGGCCATGAAATCTCAATAATTACATCTCTTCTGAGAATAAGGTAGCCTACTCAGCGTTTCATGTACAGAGTATAAAGCAACAAGTAGGCTGTAAGGTTAACAGGTCGTAAGGTTAACAGGTTGTAAAGTTAACCAGTATATAGAGAAGTTAGGCTAGTAAGAATAGTCAAACAGAGAGGAAAGGTGCTCACCGGTGTTGTAGGCTCGCAAGACTCCAGAAGGAGCGATCTCCAGGAAGAGATCCTTCCTTCGTGGAAGTCAGCCCTTAAATGGGGTCTAGGAGAGGTGGAGCCTGGCTCCACCCCTTCCAGGCACACAGGTGAATTGCTTTCACCTGTGCTCCCATGGCTGACTCAGTGCTTGCCTCAGGTGGTCAATCAGAGGTTCAGGCCGTCAATCAGAGGTTCAGGCCATGATTCAACAATTCCCATACATAGGCATATTTTTGCAGTAAGTCCAAGGAATACCAGCTTAATTTAAAAAAGCATCTGAGAACACAGCTGATTGGGATGGCTACAAGCTCTTCAGAAGGGATAGACGAGAAAGGAAGGGTGGCGGTGTGGCCCTTTATATTAAAGACTGTTTTGATGTTGAAGAGCTTGGAGTTGGAAATGATAAAGTTGAGTGTCTATGGGTAAGGATCAGGGGGAAGGCCTGTAGGGGCGACATCCTGGTGGGGGTCTGTTATAGACCGCCTAATCAGGATGAAGAGATGGACGAGGCATTCTATGAGGAGCTTGCGGAAGTCGCGCGATCGCCAGCACTTGTTCTCGTGGGAGACTTCAACTTCCCTGATATATGTTGGAAATATAATACAACGCAGAAGAAGCAGTCCAGGAGGTTTCTAGAGCGCGTAGAAGATAGCTTCCTTACGCAGCTGGTACAAGAGCCTACCAGGGGTGGTGCCCTGCTAGACCTGCTCTTCACTAACAGAGAAGGACTGGTGGGAGATGTGAAGGCTGGGGACTGTCTTGGGCAGAGCGACCATGAAACTGCAGAATTCTCTATTCATGGAGACGTCAGAAGGGTGACCAGCAAAACTACTATCTTGAACTTCAAGAGGGTGGACTTTGACCTGTTCAGGATGCTTGTAGCTCGGGTCCCTGGGGAGTTGCTCCTTAAGGGTAAAGGGGTCCAAGAAGCCTGGACGCTCCTCAAGATGGAAATCTTAAAGGCACAAGAACAGGCTGTCCCTGAGTGCCGTAAGGCGAGCCATAGGGGAAGAAGACCGGTATGGATGAGCTGGGAACTACTGTTGAGACTCCGGAAGAAAACGAGTCTGACTCAGCAGTCAAGCTCAGCTTCTCATTGACCTTTAAGCTCACAATGGCTGGTTTCCTCAAGAACATAATGCACTTACCACACCCAAGCAGTTGTAACCTGTGAAACAATTATAATCAACAGAAAACAACAATGGTACTGTCTATACTCACATGAAAGGAAAAAATAACAACAAAACATTTATGTATTAAAACAGTCAGAGATAATGTTAATACCCAAGTATGAACTAGATTCCACACTTTGTACTTAACCTCAATCCTCAAAAGCCCATTTTGCAGTGGAATGTTCACTAGAAACGCTAATGAGCATAAAACCTTTAGCAGCAGACAAATGTACCATATCCGTCTAGATTTTCCTCCTGATGTTTTTACGGTGTTCTTATCTTAGATTGCTGGACAGAGATCACAAATGACTTTACATACGTGCATCATACAGAAGATTAAGCACTATGCACACAAGGCAAACTTCATGACACAGATTGCACGACTCAAAACAACCAGGCAGATGAACAATAACCACCACAAAAACGTCAACAACAAAAGAATCAAAAGCCAACATGCCAAAATAGTCACTAGTCTTACCAGCTGAAAAAGAATCCAACATGAAATTTGCATGGAGAAGGAAAAACCCATTTTAGAACTTAATACGGTTGGCATGTTCTGTCACATGCAGAGTGTAAGTAACTATTACTAAATTATCTGAGAATCATAACTTTGTGGCAGGAAAACTATATATATTCAGAGATGTCAGCAACTAATAGCAGTTGTAGATCCTCAGCCTTGTGTGCTGGATTCATGATGCAAGTAATCCATCAAAAGCTTAAGTGAGACATCATGAAATAATACAAAAGGAATGAAAATTACTTGCACCATTTATGTGATAAAAAGGCAAGAGAAGGAGGGAGGCTAAAGCAAATACGGTTAAAAGAAGTTGAAAAGCAGCATAAGCCTGTCAACTGGAGAGCAGCAATAAGAGCTGGCACTCAGAATTGAGAATCACTATAAGAATTAGCTTATCTAGTATAAAATACGTATGCCTGTGGATAAAGACCAAAGTTACAAAAACAGTTTCTTGTTTCGCCAGCTTAACTGTGAAATCATAGAACCACAGAAGGATTTGGGCTGGAAGGGACCTTAAAGATCATTCATTTCCAAACCCCCTGCCTTGAGGAGGGTTGCCACCCACAACATCAGGCTGCTGGAGATATTCAAAACCTGCCTGGATGCTTCCATCTGCAACCTTCTCTACGGAACCCGCTTTAGCAGGGGGTTGGACTAAATGATCTCCTGAAGTCCCTTCCAATCCCTACAATTCTGTGATTCTGTAGCAATTTGTGTGCACCAAAGGAAAAGAAGTACAGCTACATCAATTCCACATATCATTATAGAAACAAATCAGGGATAGCTATCCTAAAATGAGAAGCAAAAGACGGAATCAACGTATGCTAGCAAGTAATCGCCACCAATTCAGGAATTTGCCCTTGCTGGTGATGTTGAAAGCCTCCAGTACTTACCACCCCACTCGAAGACTTGGTCTTCAACTCCAACTTGACCATTCCAAATCCTGAAAACAGAAGAGTATACAACATCTATTTCACTGCAATATACAAGCAAGACTTATTTGCTCCATAACCAAAGTCCAACAAATAGGGAACACTGGCCAGAAATGGCCTATTTTCATATTTCAACAAATGTTGGAATTATTGATGAATGACTGAAGGAGTTAAGACAATTCAGAGTGGTAGGACTCAATTTCTGGTTGTAGCAGTCAGAATTTACCAATAAATGTCATAGGATACAACTGTTCTTAGTTTTTGGCCAGGTTTAACAGTCACCCATCATTTGGTATCTCTACTATCTTGGGACCAATCAATACTGTTACCATTTCCTCTGAGTAACAAGATTTACTTTCAAACTCTGGTTCCAAGGCAGGAATTTTCCTCTTTAAGAGGAAAATTCTCCCCATCCCTCTGTTGAATTCCCATCACAAGGTATCTAATGGAACTCTGAAACAGTAATGACTTTGTTGTGGTTCTCAAGATGCCTAAGACACAATATAAAAACATCAAACTTCAGCCATGTTACTTACCGTAACCCTTATTGAATACATCCCTGGCAGACTTTCCCAAGTCACTGTATGATGGTGGGACAGCCATTGGATCTGAAACATAATGGAAGCTCTAAAAATCTTAAATTTAAACAGCACAAAATCTAAACTCTGTCTGAAGCATTTATAGACATCTATGACCAAGTACCCTCTATGTGCTTCACTGATAAGAAACCACAAGGCCTTTGAAGAATATTCATGAAAGTCATCCTTGCGTCACTGCTGCTTTGTCAGAAACACACACACACAAATACATAGAAGTTATAAAAACAAATCCACTCTTTGAAATCACTAAGACCTAGGATCAGTATGAAACTGAACTACATACTTAGACTATTCTGCTATTCTATCTCAAAAAGAGTTCAAGGAAGCATCTTACCACTGTTGTGAAACACATGAACATTGCTTTCGTTACAGGACTCTTTCTGAAAGAGGCTCCAAGCAGCGAAGCCACATCATCACTGAACAATCCCAAAGCAAAAGACAGCTAACTTCCATGTGAATTTGAAACTTCTCAGGATTTGGAAAATACATAAAAAGATCTTGTTATAATGTCCAGTGGCCATGTGGGAGTATTTCTGAACTGTGTATATACTCTAGCCACATTTTCTAATACATGCAGCTGCTGCAACTTAAATGGACAACAAAACTCAAAGGGACAGATGTAAAACTACAGCTTTTTTTCTAGGAATTTTGCACCAGGAAGTCTAGATTAGAAAACAACAACAAAAAAAAAGTAGTATGAATACTCTTCTCCAGGAGAAAATTAATTTTCCCCTTCTAGAATAAGATTGCATAAATTTACAGGTACACTCGCTTCATAAAAGAAAAGCAATTAGAAATGAGGCTTCTGTTTGATTTTTATGGTAAATCTGCCATTTAATCTTTCCCGTAGGTGATTCATTTGTTGATATTCTTCCCTGCAACAGCTGAGACACCAGAAACCCACCATCCCCTTTGTTACCATTTCAAAAGACTAATCAAAAATAATAACAATAATGCAAGCAAAACATGTAAAAACCCTAAAATCATCGCATTTCTTTCATAATTATAGTGACTTTCTTTTCCTGTACTGTAATCCTGCTGTTAATATCCTGGTTCTTAGTGTTAGTGCTCTGTTCTTTATTCACACTTCTAGCAAAAGTGTGACAAGTATTACTTTGACCTTTAATGTAACCAGAAATCTATTTCTTCAGCACCTTCTGACTTAGTCTTGTAAAAACACAGGTAATCAAAATACAAATAGACTTGCAAAATACAAGTACAACACCACCTGTATTAAGCAACCAAACTCTGTGTTTGGACAGTTAGCTCCTTCCTAAAACGAAGCTATCACACAACTTACATCCCACAGTGGGGAATGCTTTCTGTTCAATGATGTAATATCTAACCTGCACTACACATCTGATAACCTGTGGGTCTAGAGGATCTAAAACAAGTGGACGTGACAGCAGCTTCCTTATCTGATGATAAGGTAACAAGATAAGCACTTATCAAAATCACTGTACAAAATGGCCTTCCTACCTGTCAAAAACAGAGAGGATAAGTTAAAATTGGTGAGTCACTAAACTGATGATAAACAGAATATGGACTTTTACAACAGCACAGTTTTAATTAACAATAGAACAGTTTTCACAGTGTAGCTACGGGGCAGAGCATATTTTTTCTCATACAATACGTATTTTTTTCCTCAGTTAAGAAGTTTCAAAATCCAAACCCCATGCCTGACAGCGGTGTCTCAACGTTCGTCACATTCAAGCAGCTTAGGGCCACACCCGCTGTCCTGGTGAAGCCCGTTCCCTGCCCACCGCCCTCTGCTGAAGAACCTAACCCGAGCCTGATCCTCTCCCGACGCAGTTCCACGCAGTTCCCTCGGGCCCTGCCGCTCCCCCCCGAGAAAAAAAGCTCGTTCCTACAGACCAACACGTGGCGGTGCTGCCCGGGAGCGCGACCGCTCCCGCCGCGAGGAGCCCGGCGAGGGCTGCAAGGCCAGAGGACACCCAGCAGCAGACGCCGCGGGGTCTCGCGACGCAGCGGGGCTCAGCCGTTATCGACGGAACGTGGCGCGAGGAACAACAGACCGCCTCCCGTCGCGCCCTCGCGGCCGCCGCCGCAACCTCCCCTTTGCGCTGCAAACCGACACCAGAAATCCCCGCTTCCTGCCCGACACCGGAGCGCCTGCAGCCAGCCCTAACGGCGGGACGACCGCCGCAACGACACCGCCTCGATGCACTCAAGGCTCCGAACCAGTCCCGCCACAGGGTAAGCTGAGGGGGGCAGCCCCCATCCAGACGCGCACAAGCCCACCGCTACCTGCCGGCCCTGTCGCTCTGCGGAAAGGTCTGTGGGGCGCTGCCGAAGCGCTGGTGGGTCCGCACGCGCGGAGAGCGGAGAAGGGGAAGAGGGGGAAGAGGGGGAAGGGGTCCGCATGCGCAGAGGGCTAGTGGGGCTCCGCATGCGCAGAGGGCTGATTTTATCCGCACGCCCTTCCTTAGCTGTACCACTTCCCCAGTCTGGCGGGTTCCGCCATCCCGCAGGCATGCGCTTAGCTGAGGGCCGTGCCGCCGTGCGGCGCACTGACGAAAGGCGCATTCGGTGACAGCTGTTGAGGGAGGAATAGCAGACAGCAATGGTTCAGCAGCGTAACGCTCCGTAGGAAAAACGTCTGTGTGCTGCATGGTTGTGGGGTACTCGTCAATGTTACGCACTAACATGAAACACAGGATCCATCAGGTAAATGTGTTACTACTACTAGGCAGCAGGTGGCTTCATATAAAAGAAAAGCAGGAGTACTGGTGTATAATCTCTATGGTCATCTATTAAAAGCCTGTGTTAGACAGTTTAATATATTTACATCAGGTATATATATATTTTTAGAATATATATTTTTGCCAAAAATCAGACCTTGCTTGTTCTTTACCACTCAAATTTTTTGGATCAACGCTTCATGTTTACAAAAAAGTCACACCTTACATCAAAATAGCATCTGCAACCTTCATCAAGAACGAGTATTTCTATCTTTAGAAGTTTATGGAGGAATGGATCTCTGAACATTTAAGAACAACAGGAAAGGAAGAGAAAGAAATGTTTATTTCTCTCTTAAGGTAAATTGTTTATTTAATCTGAAGAGTCACATCTACTTCAAACCCTCCACAAACATCTGTATCTATACAGTTCCCTTCTTTGCACTGAAGCCTGTAGAGAGCTGCGCAATGATGTTACAACTGAACAAAGGAACAATAGAAAGAATGGTTAGGAAACAAATTACGTTTTAAAATATTAGAAATATTAGACAAAAAACAGTAAAGTAACATATTTAAGGGGCAGGGGATGTTTATAGCTTAAAACAGCAGGAAGTATTTTAGGCTACCAGGACAAGCACATCAGAAGGCAGACAAGAACACTCTTCAGGGAGTGTTGTTTCACACTGGGTTCTCATCCACTTTCTCTAGAGTACAGAAAGGATTTAAACTTTACTACACATGCCCTCCTTTTAAATATCAGTAATGCACATTTTTTGTAGTAACACCCAAAGAAAGAATATGCATGTTTTCTATATGTATGTTCACAAAAAGCTATGAAAACATCTTTCTAAGTCACAAATGTAGACAGTTATTCACTCCGATCCTTTGGCTCTCGGTATTTCCACTGGATGTAGTCAAAGATGTCTTCCTCGCATTCTACTGGTAGGGCCTCCCCAGCAACTCCTGCAAGCATATTACAGATGCTATTTGAAAGGTGGAAATTCCATATAATCCTGGACTGTCAAATGCATTGCAAGATCAAGACAATCTGCTGTAAGCGAAACATATTTGCAAGTGAAATGATAAGCACCCTCCCTCCCCCAAAAAAACACAGGAAAAAAGCCCAACCCCCACAAAAAGCCACCATCACAAACACCACCCACAGAGTTTTTCACACAATATTTAGGTATTCGTTCTCAGTGTCAGAAGAAATAAAATAATTAACTGTGGCTCTATAATGCTTTTACAGTTAAAATATATACACACAATGTGCAGTCAGCCCCCCCTCCAATGGGAAACAATTGAAAGACATAAATCACATTAAAAGAATGAGAAAATATGTGCTGTGCATTGCACAGCAAATCCAAACTGTAGTTCAGTTAAGACCAAGTAGATTAGGTGTCCTGATGTGCTTGTTTTGTTCCACAATGCTGTCTATACATTAGTAGCTTGCCTCCCTCTGCTAAAATTGTTTACAGTTCCAGGAAGGACAGAGTGAAAAATTTTGTTAACTACAGTATTTGCCAAGATTTCCAATTGAGAAAATGATTAAAGGAGATGATCACACAAAACATGCAACTAGAAAGAATACTGTTTAAAAGCTGAGACTGACCAGTGACACCCAAGGGACGGATTGTATACTCATTGATTGTGAAGCCCATTTCCAGAGCATGGGTTCTCATGTTCTTATTGAATATATCACTGCCTGTGAAATACAGTACACCACAGTAATACTGATCTTTAGGGATAAGCCTAGAATAAAAACAGAAGAGAAGTATATATTTAGGACAAATATGAAGCTACAAGCCCTTTGGAATTCAGCCACTTAAAAAGGGAGCAAATCTAGAACAGTGTTCAAGCACATACATTCTGGAATTCTGTATATTTGATTCTTCCAGATGCCTGATTCAAGAATGAGTACATATCAGAGAAAGGTACAACACATCTAACCTGACTCATAACTTATTGTTACAATGCTTTCATTACTGCCAAGAATTCATGTCAAAACAGTACGATCAAGTGGGTCACAATTCTTAAACTGGACACAAAGCCATGATTTAAAATACAGTATTCTTGCTAATAACCTGTTCTAGAGATGGGCAGTTACACAGTGGTTTCCATACAAGGTAATTAGAAACCTAGTAAATGCTTTCTTCTAAACACGGAAATAGAGATTTGGATGCAGAACTTGAAACGAATGTCTGTAATACAGCAGATAGCTAAATTCTTTACTTATTGGAAAGTATACCGAATATCAATTCTCCTATGTGGATAAGATGTTCCATCTTCTTTATTTGGCAGCTGGCAGACTCCCTAGGAGAAAGTAAAGAAAGTAAGAAATTAAAAATTAAGTTAAACAGGTCTGAGATAGACTTACGTTATAGGGCTTGACTGTTCTTGACTACCCCAGTGCTAAACAAACTTTCAAAATACACACTTAAAAATGCACATAGCTCGTTTGATCATCAGTTATCTTGGAGAGAAAAATTAAATTCTTACCGAATCCATCAAATATTTTATTAGAACAGCTGGACATCACTAGTACTCGGAACTGCTTCTGCTAAGAGGACTGTAATTCAATATAGCACATAATTACTTAAGTTATGTAGCAGCAAGGATGACTGGAATTATTTTCCATTTTAACAAGAGATTCACAACTTGCAAAGAGTTTTTAAGAGAAAAAAAAAATATGAAAAGTCCTGTAACAGCAGCAGTCTAAGCAACATTTTTGTACATATCCTAGCTTTTGTCAGGAGAGATAATCCCTACCACATCCTCCCTTCCCCTGAAAGGTCTTACCATGAATTTGGTGTCACCTTTAGATAGCACATCAGTGACAAAGTGGACTTTTTCCAGTTGTTCTATGACTTGATGCAGAAGCTTTGACTAGGAACAGTAACAACATGGAAGAAGAAATTACTTCACTTACAACAAGAATATCTTTCCTGTCTAGCTGCAGGACGTAACCAGAGGACATCGCATAATTATATATGTTACCGACATGAAATTTCACCAAGAGGAAAAGGATCAGAGCAACACTGAGAAAAAGCTAATAAAATTACAACGCTGAAACATAAGAAAAGTTTCCAGTGAAATCCATGTCAGATTGTTTTCATTTTGAGTGACAAAACTTGCTTGGTTTGAGTTTTCAACTTCGAAGCAATTAATCTATAGAAGCAACAAGAAAAAATGGATTATCATTAGGACTTCCCCAGAGGTAGCCACAAAAGACTATAAGGGCAGCAGGACATCTGCTTCACCTCCAAAAGAAGGAGGCTACATAAGGAGATACTTTAATCCCCGCTTTATTCACGTAGTTGTTACAATTCTACTTTGTACACTACATGAATTTAGGAGGAATCAGGGAAGAAGACTGAGGGAAGGATGCTGTTCTGTGCTGAGATCAATGTAAAATTGCTTCTCAGATCCACGCATTAACTCCTCAAAATAAAAATGGTGATCAAACAGCTACAAAAAGACGCAGGAAGATGAAATGCTAGTCTGACGCTACATATCATCCGAATTTAAAATATCCTTCTGGAAATATTGCTCAATACTAAACATAGTAGCAGAGAAACACACCTGTTTGGATGATTCAGATGTGAAAGTCGGATGGGTTAAGAGAATATCCATGTCGCCACTTGACTCTGCACCTAGGCAAGTAAGAAGCAAAGAAAATTCCTCCTACATAAGATGAGAAGTATATGAACAATGATGAAAATGCTTCTAACCTCTTCTGATAAACACACATTTCTTGTAGAGAGTAGTCAGTGAATTTTCCAGAAACGCGTGAAAAACTGATCTGAAAGGAAGCAAACCTCTTCCTTTCCATCAATGTCGACATCGCTACATTTCTCAGAAAACATCCAAGAATTTGCTGCTATACTCTCTAGCGATGAAGCACAAACAAGGTGTTTGACTACTGCACTAACCCATTAAAGACAACTGTAGCAGAAAAAGCTGGATTTCAGCATAAACTTACTCTCCAGAGAAACATGTATTATTGCGATTTGCTTATTTGCCCAAAATAAAATACAAGATCACTGTGTACCAACCTCGTCTAAAACTGCCACAGACCGTAGCGATATAATTGGGGTCCACGTTCTTTACCTCTTTCAGCACAATTTCCTACGGAAAGAGGAAAGATGAATGTTTCAAGATGCCAGTTGTTCATTGGCCTTCAATGCCTCAAGTCTTTGACAAAGACTTTCTGACCTGCATTTGCAACATTTCTTCCCTTGGGATTCTTTTCTCAAAATCTTCAAAATATCTGCGTACAGAAAAGTAAAAGCGTCTGAAAGAGGGGTATGGGTAGCATCTTAAAATTTTCGTCAATTAAAAGTGGTATCAGAAGAAACAATAGAATTTTTATATCGCATCACCAAAAGTACCCCATTCTCACCACAGAACCAGCCCAATCCCTACTTCTTCAGACAACTCTCCTAGATGTAGGACTTTCCCCCAGTCCCACTTCAGGTGGATTAAAGCGAAACCAGGGAAAAAAGGAAGCCTGCAGAGAGCTGAAAACTATTCCTGCAGTTCAGCACTAGAGTAACATCTGAGCACAGTGCCAGAAGCAGACCCAAGGATGATACACAAGCTAAAAACATGTAGGAAACATGGACAGGCCAGGTGGGTAATCTTACACTCCCTTCCTTAACAGTATTTTCTAGTGAATACTCACACATGTAAAGATGCATACTAAGTATGGAGCTCAGATGAGTAGTGGGGAAAATAAATAAGTAAATAGCTGCATAACACTTCTCACTCGCTAGCAGGCAGTTTGTCTAGGCCACAAACCCTGCATCCCTGCCACTGATTCAGATACACCAAAGCTGTCCCCGCACACAGCATATAGACAGGTCAGGACCTTACTTGGCCTCCATAACCTTCCGTTACATTCTGGTGTCTAAAGCAGTTATTAGAAAAGCCAAGCACAAGCAGCCAAAAAAGCTTACTTCAACCCAATTCGCTGGTGATGGGTCAGCTTGTGCTCATTTTTTCTTAGATCTAAAAGATTAAAAAAAAAAAAAGTTACTTAAGGGCAAAACTCTTACAGTGAGTTTTCAACGACACAAAGATGATGCAAATGAAGAATATCTAACAAGCAAATAGCAACTTCAAACACAATGAAGAGATTTTAAACAGGCTGCTCAGCAGCTGACAGTATGAGTAGAAACGCCTAGCACACTTTCCTGATACAGACTTCAACGGACTATTAATTTTAAACACAAAAATGATGTTATTTTCAATGTAATCTATAAATACTCTACTGTATGCTATATAATGCCTCTAGCCTATGCACTACATTTAGATTAGCTTGTTGTTGTTATTTTATCAATACAGTTTCCTCAAACTAAAGGCTTATCTGCTATTACAGTATCACTGTGAAACAAGCAACGTGACATAAGAAACATTATCGGAGAATAAACTGAGGACCCAAAGTTACACTCGTACTCACCTTCTAAAGTCTTAATTCCTTCCTCAACAAACTTCCTAGCAGCAGCAGGACTGCAAAAAGGGCAAAGCAATGTGCAATTAGGAACAGCAGAAATCTTACAACGCTGCAAAGGACATTAGAATTCACTCAAATGGCCTAGATTCTTCAATGTCAAGATTAAAGTTGCTTATAATGCTTATCATCCTTTTGTCATGCACATTTTCAATGTGTATTTTCAAGCAACAGAGACAACTATCCAAGGCTTGGCCCACACATTTTTAGTATTGATGGAACTGTATACTGATGTATGATTTTAAAAAGTAAACAAACAAAATCTCACCAAACAGCCAATAAAGCTTTAGACAATACTGGTATGTAACTGAAGGCACAAGAACTACATTAACTATAAACAGGCTCTGAACCAGCTTGAGGCAACAACACAAGTGTCTTTAGACTAGAACTTAAAAACAAACAAGAATCCACACAAGACTCAAGCTTGCAACCTACAGTACAGAAAAGCAACTTGGCCAAAGAGTTTATCATAAGCACAACATAAACATCCACAAACTTTCAGCAAATCTTTCTTCAGAATTACTTAAGAACCACTGCGTTCCCTGCCTTCAACCTCAAGGGGTTTCAATATTGCTTTTCTCTCTTCTTCCCCACAGCATTCCACTCTGTTCTGTTTTTAACCACAAATGTTCTGTATTTAGCCAATCCTGTTCTTGGCAAGCAGTATCACAGCCCTTCTCGCTCAAGATATTGACTTCTGCTGCTATGCACATGCTAAGTTAAGTGCCTGTCTGTAGACTGAGCTCTTTTCTGCCAAAATTGCCCTATGCGGAGAAATAGGAAGGAGAACAGGTTTGAGACCTCCTAATATCATCTTTCTGAAAAGCTCTGTTTCTGGGGGCTCTGGATCTCCTTTTACAAACATGGTATAAATACTATTCTCCCTAATCGGATTTTGCACCATAAGTCTCATAGGCTCCTACTCTGCCTTCTTGATTCTACTTTTCTCAATCTTCCTCTCTCCTTCCCCTCTCAGCTTGCACACAGGAGCTTTCTACTTCCACTTCTCTACTGCAAAATCTGTAACTGACAGCTCTACAACTCTGACAACTACTTCCCCCCACCACTAACAAATAATAACTAAGCTTTACCCAATGCCAGTAACTCGTGTCAGGAAGTTGATGGAAGCACTTGTATCATCTTGTCGAATCTGCAAAAACATAATAATGTGAACAAACTCTTCTTTGCTCCATTTCAGTAAATAAAGAAAGCTTATAAAACAACTTGGTCAGATTCTGCTTTGGAGACCTACTGTAAATCAAAACAAAACAGTACTAACAGTAGTACTGTGCATTAGGACAGTGCCATATGTACCATTCCTGCAAATTAACTGTCGTAACTGCCCATACTAAGGTAAACAGCGTGGTTAAAACTCAATTCCACAGCCTTCCAGAGTCAGAATTCCACTTCTCACAGAAGACATTCACATGCCAATCATACAATCTAAAATATTTTCATAAGTAGACAGTTCTGAGGCTTTGGCTAAGCTTCTTGTTCCCCACTTTTTACTTTGCACAGAGCCCACCATTCTTCTGCTTGATTTCAGTCTCTCCACAGAGAGCAACAGAAACTGCACAAAGCAAGCAGACTACTTCACAAAGTACAAAGTAAAACAACTACTGAGAAATAAAGCACAAGGGAAAGAAACACACCTTTTCCAATTTGCGAAGCTTTCCAGTAGATAAAAACTCATCTATTTTCTCAGCTATTTTAGCACCTACTCCATCCTAAACATTGAGGAAGGATGAAATACAAGTCAATTTCAAGGTCACTTACAACCATCATATCTAGGAAAAATAAAGCTCAACAAAAAGAACCGTGAAGTCACAGAAACATTTTAAAACATTGGTCTATAAGAGATCAAGAGCATTGAAGGGTACAACACAAGTAGCACAGAGTACTTCAAGTGCTGTATTACAAGTTCCTTGAAAACAGTTATTTTAAACAGGATTTTGATTCCTACAACTCCAATTCCCCAAATTTAGTGAGACAGTAACACAGCAAAGGGGAAACCTGCCACAGCAGAAGCCTTTCACAGAAGAGACCCAGCTGGAGTCCCCAGTTCCACCTACCCGCATCTGATGTGCTCCACTCCCCCCTTCCCTGAGCTGGCTGTCAGGAGAAGCTGATGCAAGCAGAGTCATTCGCACACTGCTTCCCTTTTCCTGGAAACCTCGGTACCATCCTGACACAGCTCTTCCACCCTGAGAAGCCCAAATTCGCCCCGGGACCTGCCAGCGGCAACTAGGGCGTGCATACCTACCAGCTTCTTAGCTTCGGCTCCACTCCGTATTCTGCTGGGGTACCGGGAAATGACAGAGGCCGCTTTCCTGCGGAACGGCATCGGTCAGCGCCCAAAGCCGAGCACCGCGCTCAGCCCTGCGGCGAGGCCGGGCCGGGCCCCCGAGAGACGGGAGCGGGGCGCTACGGCAGGGAAGAGAAAAACGCAGCCCTGAGGAAGGAGATGGTACCTGTATGCGTTGTACTTGTGGATGGCTCGGTTCACGTTGCGCTCGTAATTCGCTAGCTCTACGGGGAGAAACACAGTTGGAGCAGTCGAGCCGGATCCCAGGACACTGTCCCTTCCCCCGCGCCCCCCGTACCCATGAGAAAGTCCGTGATGCCCTGGTTGAGGCTCTCCTGCGGCGCCTTCCGCTTGCTCATCGCAGGCACCAGGGGCGACCGACACCGGAAAATTACCCGGCAGCACTTCCGGCGGTGCTTCCGACGTTAACAGACCGCGACAGGCTGCGGTGCGCAATGCGGAACGCGCCGGGTCGCTCTTCCGCTGTGCTGCGGCTGTGGCTCCGGCGTAGGGGAGTCGGGTCGGGGTTCCCCGTTCCGCGAGCGCAGTGGAGTCGCGGCTGACAGCGAAGAGGTCCTGCGGAAGGGGCGATGGGGGCAGCGGGTGCTCAGGTAGACCGGCCGAGTCGTCCGTGCGTCACATCCACCCCGAGCAGCTGTAGAAGCTGGGCTCCTCCCCAGCCTTGCCACTGAAGGGACGGAAGCTGGACGATGCTGGCCAAAGGGATGTCCCGTACCCGGTGTCGTCACGCTGAACAACGTACCGGGGGGAGATGGCCGGCAGTCTGCTGCTGCTCGGGAATCGGCTGGGCATTCATCAGTGGGTGGTGAGCAATTGCATTGCACATCACTTGCTTTGCGTATTCTTTTGCAGTTGTGATTTTTACTTACTCTTCTATCCAGGTTCACCGGTCTTCGCCCTGCATTGCCCAAGTTCCACCTCGGATTGCTGAAGACTGTACAGGATTGCTGGGGTTCCATGAAGTCTGCATGGGTTTTGCGGAATTTTGCACGGGTTCACTTAAGTTCACACTGGTTTGCATGGTTTTGCTGGTCCTTCGCTGCCTAAAATTTCTACTTCTTTACTCAGTCCCTGACAGTTTGCAGGTGGAATCTCAATTTCTGATTCATCTAGTGCTCGCCACAGCGCTGCTGCCACTTCCCTCACCTTGTCAAGGGATGTCCCTTGAGTTAAAATATCACTTGTATGTTGATACAATTTCACATCCTGAGGCTGCAAAACTGTAAAAGCTCAGCGAGCGCAGCATGAGCAAGCATAGCAGAATGTTTACGCACCTGTGGGAGTCTACTAAAGGTATATTGTATTCCCTTCCAAGCAGAAGCAAAGTTTTCTTTATCCTCTTCCTGCAAGGGGACCATAAAGAACATGTTGTACACCAGAAGCTGCCATCCGTGGATGCGCAGCTGCTCACAAAAAAAGCTGTTACGTTGGCAGTGTTTGAGACAGCAGCTGCTAGTGGGGCTGTATTAGCATTCAGGCACTGATAATCAATTGTTAATTGCCACCTCCCGTCTGGTTTCTGAACTGGCCAGACAGGCGAGTTAAATGTTCCTGCTTGTTTCCCACTCCGTGACAGTATTTTTGCTGTTTCCTCACAGAGCTCTGTAGGGCTCTTAGGTTTAGGATCTCTAGCAAATGCCCCTCATCTCCAGTGCCAACCCTTAAATTGTGACTCAGAAGGGGTGGATCCTGGCTCCCCCCTTCTGGTCACTCAGGTGCATTGCTTACACCTGAGCTCCCCTGGGTTGGCCCTGCCTTCCCACCAGGTGCTCCATCACTGCTTCAAGCCATGTCTTAGCATTTCCACTACACCCCCCCCAGCATCACCCCACCAATGTCACCCAAGCGTCACCCTTTGAAGTCATCCCCCAGCGATACCCCAACATCACCCCAGTGTCACCCCGGTGTCACCCCAGTGTCGCATCCCAGCGTCTCTTCCTGATGTCACCCCCAAGCGGTACTTCAGCATCACCCCCCCGTGGTCACTCCCTAGGGTCACTCTGCAACATCACCCCAGTGTCATCCCAGCATCACCCCCTGGTGTCACCCCTGCCAGTATCACCCCAACATCACTCCTGCTGTCATCCCACACTGTGCCCCTGTCCCCCCATCCTCCCACTGTCCCCGCTGTC